>OY728129.1:934529603-935141009 GCA_963277665.1 Viscum album | reverse complement strand
GTCATTAAATAACCCACAATTTTGTTTTACCTAACCAAAAATAGAATTAAAAAATATTCATACAAATTAAGATGCATCATATGAATAATGTATATGAACACTTTATGTAAATGAATAGATATATATGAGAATGAAAATCCTAACATGAGTAAGACCATAGAGATAGATATACAACCCCATTTACCAGCCTTTTCAGTGAACATGACTCTCGATAGGTAGGATGTTTGGCCCCAAGTCCCACTACCTGGGGATTCTTTACTCAAGAGTTATTCTAATTCACCATGAAACTAAAATATAATATGAACAAACTATATTAAAAACTAAATTAAAGTTCATAACTATTGTTAACACCCAAGGTCAAGGAAGACGAAAAACTAAATTCATTATAGAGGCATTCCTAGTATGTAATTCAAGTCCCTATATAGAATAATTTTTACAATTAAACTAAAGAATACGTAATATTTATATTTCTTAAACAATTTACTATCTATGATTAGAGTAGGTAAAAACCTTTTAAATAAATAAATAATTCAAATATTTAAAATATGAGATAAAATTTTAGGAAAAATTCATAAATAAAGATAAATTATTAAAATTTTATAATTTTTTATATTAATCATAATATTATGAATATAAATATATTGTATTTATTCAAATATAAAATCGTTCATATTTATTAGTATATGGCATTTCTATTTTATGCATATTATATTTTATGAACAATAAAAATTTTATAATTTAAGTTCTATTATATATTCATTTTATATATTCTTATATCAAAAATTTAATCTTAATTTAGTCCTTGATAATATAAATCATCAATAGAATTTTGATGTGGTTTAAATGATATCAAAGTAAAGGCCACTTTATTTTGAATAACTCAAAATTATTAAATATGAAAACATCACAATAAAAAAATAAAAAAAATTTACATTGGCTTTATTTCCTAACTTGTAACCCTTCATATGTTATTTTTCGTTTGATTTTTAAATAAACACTTTTATTTCTATATCATAATATATGAAATATAATATTCTAAAAAGAAATTTCAAATATTAAGATTTAATCATTTGAAAAAATAATTGTTTCACAAACATTTATTTAATAAATGATATAATATTTATAATTATTTAATTAATTTATAAATCCTTTTTAAATTAAATATTTCCAAAATAAATCTTATAATTCTTTATAAACATTTGTTAAATCATTAAAATAATTTCAGCATATAAAAAATTAAAATAGTTTATGCTTAGCCACATGTAGGAACTCATTCCTACATAAGGGTATCCTACCTTTACCCTTATGAATACACTCAAAATTAAGGTAACTACCCTCTACCATCATGAAGATGTAATGTAGAAGGGAAATACCCTTACCTAGTGCCAATTGTGAAATGGTAAGGAGGAAACAACCCTTGGGTTGAAAATTGGGCATAGGTAATACCATTACACATTCTGTTTTGATAGAGGATATCTAAATTTTTTCTCATGTTATACAAAGGTAAATTTCAAGGTCCCCTATATTGTGGGCCGAATACCTATATGTGTAAGTGTAAGGCATCTGGTTACCTTTATGTGAGCCCTTTAAAAAATAGTTCTACCATTACACAACCCTAATTTCATGTAATGGTATGTTTTGATAACCCTTATGCAAACCACTCTACATAAGGGTAATGCCTTGGTTACCTTTATTCATCTCATCCACATAAGGGTATGGTGTTTGTTATCATTACGTATCCTTACAACATAAGGGTAAACCCTTTTCTGAAATCAAATTTACAAAAACATGAAACTAATTTTTTTAATCTTATTCTTTTCACAATATTATTTCATAAATATTAATAATAACATACCGTTGAAACCATTGTAGGGTTTTTTATGATTTTAATAACATTTATCATATTATGTAGAATCATTTAAAACCCTTTTCTAAGGATTTTTTATGAATGATAATATAAAACCTGAGTGAAAACTAAAATAATGAATTACCGATGTAAAAAATATGTGTCTTACCCCATGAAATTCATAACATAATCATTGAAATTCATCACATGGATTTGATAGAGATCACCAAAGTGGAAAATAAAATCACCCACCTCCATAGGTATCCATAGGCTAATATGAATCATTAGAAATTCATATGGGATTATTATTTATCTCAAATTGTTCTAGAATCTCATATTAAAAGAATTAATAAGAAGAGGACTATAGGTACCGGGGATTTTTTTCCATGATTAAAAGGAAGCACACATGCCATTGTAATCAAATGGAAGAAATTTAAATTGGATGTTGAAAACTCTCCTCAACAGATTGTATTCATTCTTGTGTAAAGACACATGTATAAATGCCATGTCTAGTTCATGACTCATATTCATGTGTCCCATTACTATTTTATATTATGAAATGGTTTGTGTAGAAGATATCCTAGATGGAGAATATTTTGGGTGTCGATTACAGATATAATAATATAACCAATCCATGATAATTTTTATTTTCATGAAAACTATTATATAACAAAATAAATTATATATAAATATTTATTTTATGAATATCTCAATTATTAAAACCTTTAAAACGGATTCATACCATGAATGACATCTCACATCATGAATTGATTTTGACCAGATAACAATTCACACCCTAAATGAATTTCATGGGGTCAACCCAGAACTATTCACATTGTGGAATGATAATTTACTGTGAGGGTTAATTCATTTATCCAAGATTTATCTTCCACTCTTTTTCCCTTTGAACACCAATGAAACACTAAATCACTTAGATAAAATGGGTTAATTTCTATGGTTTAAATTTTTTATCCATACTCAAAGAGGATTAACCAAAAACATAAAGGGGAGAATATCTCATAAAATATAAATACTTGCAACATCTCCATAATATAATTATATATCCCTAAGATATACTCCAAAGTATCAATATGGGGTATCTGTGAATATGTCTGATCACTTTATTTTCATATAAGACTCCCACTCTAATGTATCCTCTTAAACACGACCAGGCTACCACTACACTCACACTAGAGGCATGGTCTTCCCTTAGATAATCTTCTATATATGGTACATGACATGGATTTCATGTTCCACAAAGGATGCATCAACATCCAAATTGATTCCATCATAATCTATAATGTGTGAAGGGTTAGGATGATATCTATGAATATAAGACATGGGAAATAGTGCATGGTACTATAAAATGGCGAGGGTCCAAATCGTACTCCAATAGACCAACCATCCCCACTATCTTAAACAACCCAAAATGGGATATTTCTTTCCATAATTTCAGATATGGAATTTACCAATCCTATGTGACAACCAAAGAAAAATTTGAAAACTAAACTAATCCTTTATAGGAATTCAATTATGGTAGGAAAAATATTTCTTCCAACTCTGTATGGTTATCAAGTGCTTCCTGGTCAGCTGAACCTACTCAGGCGTCTCATTTATTATACTATTTCTAATGAGAACTAACACACCTAACTCCAACCACTAAAGTGTATAATGACACGAACTTCTATAAAAGGCTTTGAGAGGATTCATTTGGATAAATTACAAGAATCATACATTATAAGTGATCCCCATGAGATCTAGATGACCCTCCCAATAACTAATGAAGTAAAAAACAAATTTTTGTAACATTTCGTCTGAAATATGAATCAACTATTCAGAATGGTCATAGGTTTGAGGATGAAAATATTTTCTCAAAAGAACCTTTGATCATGTATCCTTGCGAAGTTCCTTCAATAATCATCACTTGAAAATGGTATCTCTATAAAAAATGATTCTCCTTATAACATTGTGCAATCAAATTATAAAGGGTATCTCTATCAAAAATGATTCTCCTCAAAAAATTATACAATATAATTATTTCTGATGCATAGATACTACCCATATCATCGACGGGAAAGGTATGCCTAATAAGAAATAAGTAGGATGCAATTATTGGTTTATCCAAGATCACCCAAACTGAATCATTTCTTAGAGGTTTACTTGGTAATTAAATCCTGAATTTCATGGTGACATCATCTCTCTTCCATTACAAATGGGAAAAGTATGTAGCAACCCATAATGACTATGTTTTTTTCCTTCATCTGCTAATAGGTGAAATTTCATGACACATATCCTGTTATATTCTTCATCTTCTATATCCACCAGTATTTATATAGAGATCATGATATATCATATTTGGACTAGTATGCATTTCCTATTTAGATTTGTGAAACTCTCTTATCATATCCTCATGTAAGCCCTTAGGAACCAAGAAAAGAATGTTGATGAGATCATCACCACTTCTATGTTACCATCTGGATTGTAGATCCCCACCATATAAGTAGTCTGTTGTGCATAATCCCTATATATTAGATAAATACTATCTCTTGATCCGGTCTAAGATCCCTACTATAATAGAAGTAAAATTCATAATTTCTCATCCCTAGGACTTTTGAACATCCAAATTTATGTCTTATAAGAGTATCATTAGTCCCCACATATCACCTAACTTGCATACTTTCTCTTCCATCATCGTCTTATTCAAGGAATATTCAATGATATTTCCCTTACCTAGAGTATAATATAGCTTATTGTCGAAAGACTGCAAATAATTGACCCACCAAATCTATTGAGGTTTTGGTCCTATTGTGGAAACATGTACTTTATGATCTTGTGACATAAGGAAACTAAAAAATCCCATGAAAAGGATAATTTTTCCAACATCTTAGGTCGCATACCATAAAATGAAAGTCAAAATCATGTATGGTGTAATACCTCTCACGGGACCTCAACTATCATGATCTAAAAGAAACTACACAATACTACTATATTAGAAGTTCTCCAAGTATATATTTGGATTTATCATAGTACATAGTATATTACTTACATGACATAGGTTAGGTGAGGAACAATGATAAGGCTGACATTTTCTTCGCCGCCAAGAATGACCACTTTTAAGAATATGCCCAAAAAAAGATACACCATTTTTTTTCATCCTGATCATTAGTGCTTCCCAGTAGGTGAGGTCCTAGATAAAAGGATGCGAATATCTTGCTACACCTAGAAAGATAGGAATATTGAAGATATTCTTCTTTCATTCCCAATATACAACAACTTCTACATAATATGGGTCCATTAACACACTAACATAAATAATTTCATGAACCAAGAAGCAAACTTTGTTAAATTTATATATATTGTGGTATAATCGATTCTTCCTCAATGTACTCAAGATGGTGAAAAACTTTTCGGTATCATTCTCTATATTCTAGGATTAAACTGTGATTTTATCAATGAAAACCACCACAAAATGATCAAGAAATATATGGAAGATCTGAGTCAATAAGGAAATGATCATTTTTGGTGAGTTCATAAAACCAAATAGAATCCTAAAAAACATATAAAATCCATAACTAATTCTAAGAGTGGTCTGTGGTATGTTTTGTGGTCTCACCCTCAGATAATGGTACCCAAAACATAAGTTGATATTGGGGAAAAAAAATCACCTATCAGATAATTGAAGAGATCTTTTAAATGTGAAATATGATAATAACTCAGGATCATCATTCATTTCAATCTCTAAAAACCCACATATAAGAACACTTTCTCTTTAGCCTTATTGGTGAAGAGCACGAGACAACCCCATAGTGAAGTACTTGGTCGTATGAATCTCATTGACTATAGATATTTTAAACACACTATTAATTCTTGAATATCCTCTCACGACAACATGTAAGGTGGGATAGAAACTACATCACCTCCCAATAAAAACATTATATCGAACTAGATCTCTCTTTAAGATTTCAATCTAAAGAAGTATTCTGAAAATACATCTTAAAAATGGTTCATTACTAGATGAAAAGTACCCTTTTATATCCCATCATCATCCAAAACAAGGGCAGATGTCTGTTCCATGAGAAAATATCAAAATATATCAAATTTGTCATCAATGACCTTCTTTAAAATCTAATTTTACATGATGGGCATCATTACCCCCATTTTGGAATTAAAAAGTTAACTCACCTTGAATAATAGTAGAGAGTATCATGGTATATAACAATCCAATTCATTACTTAAATAAAATCTAAATCTTCAATGTATATCATGAAATGGTCCCATAAGAAATAGAAGCCACCCATTTCAGGAGAGCTCCACTTGCAGCTTCTAATACAGTTTTATCACACCCCTATAATTGTGTCAATGTTAAAAACACCATCCATGATCTCCATAAGATAATCCAAAATAAATATTGAGAGAATAAAAATTAAATTGATGCTTATGTATTAAAAACATCAGAACTGGTACATGATATAATAATTTTACCTCTGAAGGAGGAATGTACCATATCTATACTGGTTGGAGTGGATTATATAAAATGTAGCTGAAATTCCCCACTACCCTAGGTTCTATTATTAATTTCCCATGATGCTCTATCTGGTTGGTACATCCCCTCTTATGTTACGGAAATACATCACCTAAGTTGCCTTTAGTGTTTATAGAACACTAAAATCTAGTATTTAGAGATGTATATGGGTCCTTATCAGACTTTGATGCCTATACATATCCTATTCCTTTTTTAAACTTGCGAGGTCTCCTTAAAAACTTCTATATGTGGCACACCCTACCACAAGTACAACACAGTCCTATTGGGTCTGAACACATATGGAACTTGTGGCCATCCTTTATAAACTAATTGAACTAAACCTGATTGTGGTCCTAAGATGACTTCCCACTTCTTCTGAAACTATTCCCTCTATCTCCCTGGTGGTAAATTTCAAAGAGGAACCTGTTTCTTCTAGAAGAATAACTCTTGATCAGCCGGATGAGACTGCATGGCCACAACTTGGGGCCTTCTTGAGGCTCCCTTTTATGATGATACCCATATTCATCAAGTCTATGAGTATTATTATGTGAAATATGTTCCCTTGGGATTTTATATTGTCATGAATCATTTTATAGAAACTGTTCACCTAAGTGGTCTTGTCACCTACTAAAGACGTAGAAAAACATTCAAGGTTGGTGAATAGTAAAAATAGTCCATCTTTGACTTGATTCCCTATGTCAGGTGCATGAAATCCTATTCCATCTCATCCCTCAATGTCTTTGGATAGAAGTAGATCATGAAAATTTTGTTGAATTATTTCAAGGTTAGGCCCTCTTTTTTTCTGGATTTCTCTAGGATACAACATCAGTGCTAGGATGGTACTCATCAATTATAAGGGGAAATATTTATAATTTTCTCCATGATTGTTTGATGTGATTAAAGATTATTTGAGCTAACTCAATCCATAAATCTGCTTCAAGGGGTTTCAATCCCCTATAAATGAAGGTGGGTACTATAGTTGAAAATCTATCATCATTTTATAAATCAAAGGTATAGTATGATCAGTCCCCCTCTTCGTGGCATTCTCGACCCTTTGGAAATAGTCGTAAAGTTGATCATCCATATTTTTCTCTAAAGACATTGGATGTTTTGTTTCATATTCAATAGGTGTGTGTATAATTCCACTCATCTAATGATAATCTTGATGATGAAGTTGGTGAATTTTCTCAACATGGTTCAACACATTCATTATAAAAAAAGATAAACAACAAGAGAAAAATGAAAAGGTTAAAACAACAATACGGAACCAATTATTAAATGTTACTCTATATAAGGATTAATAAGTGAATTTTCATATCATAATAGTTCCATTTATCAATTTTTACCAAATAATAAATGGGATCACATTTCAAAAATAAGTTAGGGAGATATATCCCACACAATAAATATGACAATATCATGAAGAATTCATGTAAACATATATCACTACATGCCTACCACGATGCATGAATACTCCTATCATTATATACGAGAACATGAATATAATATCAATAAACCATAACATCCCACAATATGTCAATCGCCTAAAGATACGTAACATCAATTCTGTAACAAGATAATATTATGAACGATAATCCCATTCGTGGACACTCATGTTCTCCCACAAAAATAGGTTAGATACTCTTATACATAAGACCATTATCAAGGCCCAAAAATACTATTTTTCTATCTAGATTTATTCAATAGTAAAATAGTAGAAAATATCATTTATATAACTTTGTAACATATCCAGCCTAGTACTCCCCCATGTGACAGATTCAGGTCACTAATAAACCACAAGCGAGCCTCCCCATATGCTACAGGCATTCGACCAATAGTAATGGTGTAAATAATATAGTGTGGAGACTATACCACATGGTGTAGTGTTTCAATAACAATAAAAATAAAATAAATGAATCTATAAAATAAAAGAGAGAAAATCAATCAAAACCAAATAAAACAAGACATATATAAATAGCGAAAAATCAAGACCTTAATAATAAACCATGTCATGTCCTAATGTGTGCCAGTCTATTTGATGTTCTAAAAGTCAAACAAGTAAGCTAAAAATAGACACCAAATAATGACGCAAAAACCATGATCCTAAACTCTGTTCTTAGTCATAGATCTATGTAACAATCCCATCCATCTATTAAACGAATCAAGTACATGATTTCATTCACTTTCCTATAAATTCATCACTATTGGCAAGTCATGTGCCAAATGGTTCCAAAACATGGTTTTCAGTACAAATTAGAGAGTTAACACCCACTATGTATAAAAAATATAGTGTGAATATATAGTTAATGAAACAATATGATAATTAGAGGAATTAATTCATTAATTAATTTCAACATTAAATAAATGTGTCATCCCTTGAGCTTTAGTTTGATACTCGATGTTAGAAAACTTTATTTGACAAAATATCATATGTTTCAATCCTTATAGCAACGTGAAATAATAATAATGAATTCTATGTCTAACTTGTAATCTTATCGAGGAAGGAATTAAATTTCTAGCCTCATATCTCATCTAAGAATGAACATCTTGTCTAACCCAATATCTCATTCAGAAAGTAATATAATGTCTAACCCATAGTTTTTAACTAGGAAGGAATGCCATGTATAACCTATAATTTCAGCTTGTAAGGAACACTATGTACAATCATTAATTTCATATGAGGAGGAATTTCATGTATGTATCATATTCTTAACCATGAAGGAAAACCATGTCTAACCCAATATCACATCCATAAATGAATTTCATTTCAAACCAATATATTTTATCTAAAAAGAAACACCATGACTAACATATAATTTCTTCAAGGGAGGAATTCCATGTCCATAATATAATCTCATATATAGGTATTAAGTGAGAAAGGAACCATGAATAGTAAAAAATCCAATCAAACTAATTATATTCCCAAAACCAGAATTCCAAACATGTTAAAACAAATCCTTATTGGTCAATTCATCAACTTCCAATTTTCACACCCTTTCCCCCGTTTACTAAATTCATGACAATAATCGAATACAAGGAAACTATCAATCCAAACCATGTTACCAATTATTACATTAATTGAGTGTGACTAAAATACCATTGTCCAGGTGATTTGGAATGGTGTAGTCTATCTCACTTGGCCACTTAATACCCTCTAGATGAGATGCTTCGATTCAGTTCTGGAGATTATCTACATTGTCACTAATACCTTTCGTGAAGAAAAAAAGGTTTCCAATGGTCTTTTCAACATGGGATTCAACCATGGAATTACTTATAAGGAGGATCTGTCTGTTGATATTTTTTATTTTTATGAAAGGGAATGTAATAAGAATCCTTATTTCATACTCATGTAACTCCTTATTTCAATAAATTTTGTCATTATATTTGACTAAGACACCACCTTTTAAAAAAAATATCACTAATTCATCATGAAATTATACCTATACCAATTACATTCAGAATGACCTCTTTTAAACATGTCATTACTTTCAAACCAATCCCCAAAATTAGTAAGTTAATCAATTTAAATGTTAATGAAAGTTCTCAATTCCAATGCCAAACCAGTTTACATTATTAAGACAAAACAAAACCAATTTTCAATTAATAAATGGGATATAGATTTATTATAATCAAGTTAAAACCAAGATTCAAGGGTTGAACAACCTTTAGGTGGTCAAGCGTCCTAGTATCAATTCCAATGGAATCAATTAGGTCTGATGTATATCTATACAAACAGTTTCATCAAAATTTTGTGTAATCAATTTTGTTATATTGTGTTCATGACATTTTACTGTGATTTTAGTTATTTTTAAAACTATGAAAAGAAAATAGATGTTAGGTTGTTGTTCTATAACACCCTCTAAAATACTAGAAAAATGGAATATTAGGGTAGAACTGGGTTACTCATTCCCTCTATTCAACAAATACTACAAGAATTAGTCCACATAAGGCATCAATCATAGATATGGGGTTGGGAGTCATGAACTAGGGTTATAAAAAATGTAAAATTAATGAAATAATAACCCAAAGAAGACATTATAGTCTTACCTATAATCTTTGTGAAAATAACATCATGATCTAATGAAATCTTACCATGGATTTAATAGATCTCCCAAAATCACCTAATGTATGTGTAGAATTCAACATAAAGAGTGACAATGATCTGAGAATTTTCATAACAACTAATAAAAAAGGATTTTGGGCATAACCAATTAAAGATGGGAATTTGGGATTCCATTTATGAATCTTTAGATTTCCAAATACAAAAAAAAAACACATCACCTTAGATTCAAAACCCCAAAAACCAATTCATTCTATGAATGAAAACTCATTTCATGAGTATATTCTTCCTAGTAAATAATTAACACAATGAATAAATTTTATGGGGTCTATCCAGAACCATTCATGTTATGAAATGACAATTCACATCATGATTTCGTTCCTATAAACATGATACTTCTTCCCTCTCTTTTTCCCTTCTAACAACTCTGAAACTTTAACCCATTAAATTAAAAGGGCCCCATTAAAATTTTTTAAATTATTTCATCAAACTAGAATTGTTTTAACCAAAAACATAAAGTGATATATACCTGAAAAAATATAGGTTCATACTATTATTATTCTTATTTCCAATAAATTATTAATTTACATGATTTTTAATATATTTTATTTTTCATTGAAATATTAAATTATATTTACGATTGAGAACTTAATTATTTAATTTATTATGTTAAAAATTAAGAATACATAAGAAAAGCAGTTCTTTGGAAAATATCACTTTTTAAAGCTAAAATATATTATTATTATTTCTAATCAATTCAACATCACTAGAGTCATGTTAAATCATTTTAATATACATATAAAAATTCAATTCATTAAATTTATTCAAATAAGTGAAATTTATCTTTTTAATAAAAACATATAATATATAATTATCCAATGTTTTTGAATAAAACATATTTCATTAGACTTGAATAAATAAGTTTGTGTCATTTTTTTAATTATTTCATATATGATATTAATATACATTAACATCCATTTATTATTATCAATCTGTTTTATTTAAATCATTCTTTAATATAAATAATAATAATATATAACTTATAAAAATAATTCTTTTATAATAAAATATTCAAATTAAATCTTATCTTTTTATTAGGATGTTTATCATTTGAAAATTATATTATTTTCATTTACACAAATTTACATTGGCTACACCTCATGTCCATATATCATTCAACCATATTTCAAATTTTCATATATCTAATGACCATATTTCTAATAACTACATTTATAATCATCAGATTTTATACTTATATATAGTATTATATATAATCATAGAAACAATAATCTTATTTACTTCCCCCTAAACATGTTTATTATATGTCTATTTATCTAACTTAATTCCATAAAGAATTTCTGGGTAATTAAATTAATATAAAACCATGAGGGTAAGGAATTTATGTTTGTTGTATTTTTATTTACTTGTGGTTTTATTTTCTTTTAAATTTATAAAATATGTTTTATATTACATTTTGATAATATATTAATGTTTAACTTTTATCATAATATTTTATCCCAATAAAAATTGGAGTTTTTTGTTTTAATTTGGGGTTGTGTGTGAAAAAATGCATATTATTTATTACAAGGAAGATATTATTAGTAAATTATAGGGGTTTTACATTCTACACCCTTAAAAGAAAATTTCCCCTGAAATTACATTACTCCGATTAAACAATGTGAGGGTACTTTAGGCTCATTATATAAATTATGAGTTCAATACATATGATGTATATGGTAAATGCTTCTAGAAAAAAGATATCTAGAATATATTATTATATTATAGAGGTTTTGTGGAAAAATTAAGTGATAAGATACAACCCCAATATGATCATGATTCTTAATGGGGATGATGTATCCTGGGATCAATTTTCACTTCTTCCAAATTCTCTTTATCCTATTCCAATGAAATATTTTAAGAAATACCTTATCACTAACTTTTAATTACTAATATAATTATTTATTATCACCACATCAATCTTTTTATAATTTTACTATAATTAATATTTCAATGGATAATTTTAACCATTTTTGTTATTATGTAGAATAAATTTGGTATTAATGGTTTTATTTCTTCGGATTCATCCTACCATGTCATAGTTTTCCATATCTTATTATATAGATCATTGTACGGTGTCATTTAGAAGTGAGGGTGGGAAAAATTATTATATTATAAATCTACCAAATGAATATTTTCATACAATGTTCCTTTGAAATATATTGAGTTATATCTTAATATATCATCCAATGTATGAATAGTTCAATCATATTGATAATAAATTTGAGGATAATAAGGTGTTATAAACCATAGATATGTATATAAAACTTGATTAAGACTTCCCTAAAACTTTCATTTATGTTTGGATCCTGATTGACCACAATTTAATGTGGCAATCCATGCTGCCTTACCACTTCATTTATGTATAACTTGTAAATTTGACCAAGTGAAAAATCTTCTCTAAAAATAATTAAGTATATAAAAATTTAACATGATCCACCACCATGAGATGAAATAATTTTCTTTAGAAGAATTAGTAAGGTTGGAAAATAAATATATGGTGATATTCTACCATTTCCAAACCAGTATAGGCAATGGTTTCATCATCTCTTTAAACTGCACTCACTCCACACTAACTTCTTAGCACACCAGGTGTCAATTTTTATACTTTGTAATATCCTTTTAAATATTTCCCCAATAGAAGTGTTTCATATGATATATATAATTTTTTAGGATGCTAGATTTGATAGATAATGCTGAAAAATTTTCATTATTCAAAATATCATTCTTCAATTATTGTTTTCAATGGACACATATTCATTTATTAAATCATATAACTCCACTATTATCAATGTTTAAATTTATATTATTCACTTCCTTCTTATGTAGCTCTATATAATGATTCTTTTCTTGTTTGACATTCACATAGATGGATGGTCGAGCGGTTATCCTGGAAAGGTTGGATTCTACCCCTTACATTAGGATTCTATATCCACACTTTGAATATATAGGAAGGTTTTGTCCCTTTAAATCCTCACCCTGGATAGGGTAGTAAGATCTTTTCTACTTAGATCACATACCATTCTGTTTTACTTCCTCAAATGAAATTTTATTAACTAGAAATTGTGTTTTATTTACTCTAAAAATATAATTTATCTCAAGTTTAACTCTTTATATGTGAATATATAATCTAAGGTCATTTTATTAGTATATATATATCACACATTTTTTCATAAAGGTAATGCAGTTAAATATTTAATGAAACTATAACTTCCACCAGCTCTGGGTTATGCAACTTATAATTCTCATTGGTGATCTTCATTTTGATTAATGTGTAATAAAATATATGTTCAATATTTTCATTAGCAAATATCCTAATATCTTCTCTAAAGCATAATAATATATTGTAAGCTATTAGAGTTGTTGTTCTAAGACTGAATGATTGTACTTTGATTACATGTATATTCTCTGTATTTAATCTAAATTTAACATATAATTACATATTTTTCATTATTTATACATGTATTTAATATAATAATTACTTATTGTATTTATTTCATTGATAAGGTCATATCAGTTCTTCGCTCTGATGAGAACCATGAAGTGTTATGACAATATTCTTACTATAGTTATATAGTTGGATAACATACTATGATGGGGTACATTGTATCTAGACCATCCTATGTGATTACTAGTAAGGGTATGAGGCATCTTCTCAAGATGGTCTCACTTATTAATCTCCATGATGGGAGATTATGAGAACCCACCTGCATGTAGGAATTATTCATGTTTGATGTCATCATATTTTCCTATCTACGAGTGTGTGTATTGGTCCATAGACATTATGATTACCAATAATGTGTGTCATTAATCACCCACTTAGATTTACTGAACAAGACCAAAATTACAAATGATGGCAAGAGTGTAACACCCCAAGATTTCATATTACATTATCTCATTAAAGGAATTCAATAGCTTGTGCTACATGCAACACCGAGTTTGAGCGCACCACAACTTACTAAACTAACCGTTCAAAAAGGAATTAGGTAGAGTATTAATTTCATTTTGAATCTTATATACTCTATATAATTTTAACATCCATATTTTCGGTTTCAAAGACATGATATATAAACAAATTCATTTTTTTCAGATAAAAGAAATATTTTTCAAAAAATGAAAATTTACCACTGTTTAATGTCGAACCCTTTTTAAAACCAATATTTGACCAATTTAATTAAATTAAATTATTCTTTAGAAGTGGGATATAAAAAATTAACTATGCAAATTAATTTTAAACCCTTTGATTTTAACTTGGTTAGTGCACTTGATAGTCATGATAACTTTCTCATGAATTGTTAATAGTCTCCATCCAATCAAATAAAGATATGTATCTATGTTATAGTTGTTGGTCTTTTAAATACTTCAAAAAAAACTATATTTTTGAAGGACACACACACACACACACATATATATATCATTTCATATGATTAAATAACCTATTAATAATAATTCTTATAGAAGAAATTCACACTTATTAAACCTGACATATAGTTTCTCATTTCATAAGGTTATTATCACAATCATTAAAAACTCTATAAGTTCCAAATTTCACTTATAAAATAATAGAATATTGTCACTAATTTATACCATGGATTTTTAAGGTAATTTATAAATAATATATTCATTAAATCCATGAACATTTATAGGTAATTTTTAAGTCTAAAAGTCACAACTATGAATTCATCATGTCCCGATCTTGTAACGAAATATGTCATGGGTATGTCTTATTTATGTACCATTTAGTGATTGTATCCATATTAATGATCCAATTTTAAGAAGAATTGAAACCTAGTAAGCTGATCAAATAGATCACCAATGCAATGTAGAAGATACTCTATTGATACTTATTTTTTTACGTTTATAATAAGCCATGAAAATATACATTGATTTTTTATTTAGTTGGGGCCATTATAAATGTAGTATTTTATATAGGCATACCACTATGTATAATATTAATTGAAAACTACACTTCAAGTTCTATGGGAAGACAATGAATTTTCTTTGAATATACATAAATATAATAACATATAATTGTTATATCTCCAATTTTTAGTTCCACCATAATTATTTGATCCAAGTGTCCCTGGTTATTGGGTATCAATAACCATATTATAGGATTCACTTCCAAATAGAGTCAATTATTATAATTACATTGATATTTGAACATAGAGTAATTTAGGATATGAAATGAGATTTCCACAACAAGAAAATTCGTATGAACTCTATATAATAGAAGTAATTTTTACCTAGTATCACATAGAATTATACCAATATAAAAAGAAATATATTTTCATGATGTTTCTTTCCAAAAAACCCTGATAAAAAATATTTATTTACATCAGATGAAATCACTAAACCACTAGTTTTTTACCAATAATTAAATATATAACAATTCAGGTAGAGATTTTATTTCCTTGGAAAAAATTTGAGACATGATGGAGTGATTAAAACCACAATAAATGGATACATTTTCAATTATAGAGTGGATGATAAGTGTATCTATTCACAATTAAATTTCTTGGCCAACATAAATACATGTGATGTCATGGGAGTTTACTTTATCTACATTATTTCTTGGTTACTAATTTTGGCTTTCATCACTAATCATTGGATTAGTTCACTTATTTGTTTGAAGAACATACTCCATATAACTGAATAATTAGAGTGTGGGTGGTACATATAACACGTCATAATTTAATTATCCCATAATTACATGTTTTAATCATAAGGGTTCCACTTTATTATAATTTATAAATATTTTTGTATAATTTAATTATAGAATTTGGAAAAATGTTACATAAAAAATTTGAAATTTAGACACATTGTTCATTTTTTTAAATAAAAAAGGTTCTTATATTTACACTCCCATTTCATTCATGATAATTTTTATTCATTAAATATGTGTCAGCAAAGAAAATTATTTAACACCTAGAAATACTCAATCCCAATTTAAAACATTTGATAATATTTGATGAGAAAAATAAATCTCATTAAGGGATATAAAAAAAATAAAAAATTTAACCCCTTTTTTAAAAAAAGATAATCCAAAAATAATTTTTCCTTTTTATGAAATAAACGTGAGAAAAAAATCATTTACATAATGAAGAAAACAAATACCCAAATATTTATATAAAACCTCATACATAAATGATAAATGAAAAAATTGTAACCATGATTGTTTCTTATGAAAAGATAAGAACTTAAGAAAAGATTTCTCCTTGAAAACAAAAATTTCACCTATAGAAAATCATAAGTATTCATTTAAATAAAAACCCCATAATATTGACTTTTAGAATCAAAATAATATCATAAAAACACATTTCTCATGAATAAAAAAAATATTTAGACACCTTGGGAAATAAAAATCAAATAAATATGATAAAACTACTTATAAAGGAATAAATTTTAAGTTTAATTCCAACATTTCCCTCTATATTAGCTTATATCCCGATAACATTGCCACATTTCCACAAAACGTTGAAGGGATATATCATAACTTGTTTTTATCATAAAATGTGTAAAAGAACCAAAACATGAATGAAACTTATAAAATAATTTATTTTCAATATAATACCCTTAAGAATTTTATTTCGAGCCCACAATAAAAATCAATTTCAGTTATCTGATAAAAATTCTAAAACAATACCCTGTCTTCTAAAAACGATAAGTAAAACTTTCTAGAACTACTGTAATGTAATATTATTTAATAAACCATGGATTATTATAGAGAAATATTGTCAATTAATAATGGAAAATATGGCGTGATAATAAGTTCATGTCATATATGGTAAAAAAAATTCTTTTCATACATTTTATAAAGAAAGCCCAAAATTTATTCTTCAAAAAACATTAAAGAGGTCACATTAAAAATCATTGAAAAAAATTAATTTTTTTAAATTGAACTATATCTAACTTTAAAATATAAAAAATAACAATATTTAATTATTTAAAAGAACATTTATATGGATTTAAATGTTTTTAAAACCTTTAAAAACACCTTTTTATAGAAATAATCCCTTATGTCTTTAGTAACTTTTGAATCAAAAACATTAAAGGGGGAGCATTAAATTCATTTGTATAAAACTCTAATTTCCATAAATTAATGATCAAATACATCCATATATAATTTTATATACCAAAAAAAAGAAACTTTTGGGGAAATTTCTTGAGTCTCAATGAAATGGAATTGATATAAGAAATCCCAAACCTAGTAACTTCCACATAGTGAAACAAATTATAACCACTTCTATAATTTCTTTAAACTTATAAAACATGTACATAATAAATAAATTTATATATAACTAACTATATACCAATAAATTGCTTCCCTATTTACTTATAATTATATATTGAAATCAACTTTTAAGTGTTAACTGACTCATTTCCCATGCATGTTTTTATTTATATATTTTTGGTTATTTAAATTTTGATATTGTTTAATCATATAAATAATACTAAAATTTTCATAATTATAATTATTTTAAATTTTATATAATTTTATAACCATCCATTTTTTGGGGTTATGAAAAATAAATCACATAGTTTCATAGAGATAATAGTTCAAACATACACATGAATGTCGTTTTCATTTTTCTACTAGGTGAGAAAAATAAATTAGATACTATTTATTTTTTATAAAATAAGAAATATATATTTTTAAACTTAAAATTTAGTCATTAGTTTAATTCTTATGACCATCCATATAAGGTGGTAATGAAAAATGAATTTTTTCACTCCGTGGAGGTGGTAGTCTACACATAAGCCTGAGTGGTGTTATTATTTTTTTCACTGATAGAAGGTTAGTAAAGTAGATAAAAACATATATTTATATGAATTTAAAAAATCAAAAATTAAATTACATATTAATTAATTACCACTCAATAACCATACTTGTGAGGCCTTAATGAAAAATGAAATATATCATTTCAAGGATGTGGTAGTCCACACTGACGCACGAGTAGAGTTTTCATTTCGTATAAGATGGAAATTATATAGACAAGGGTCATTAAATAATAATTATAACATTTAATTATTCCAAATATAATTAATTTATTATTTTGGAATGGTTATAATAAATTTTAAGGAGGTATAAGAAGAAATAAACTTGAAAGAGTTTGGTCAAGACTTATACCTAATCCTTGGAAAACCACTTTAGTATTACACTTTAATCCTTCAAAGATTGATGTATTATTAATAAAAAAGAAAACATGGAAGTTTGGAGGAGAATTTAGAATGTATTTGAGTTTATATTTTTTGGTCAAGAGTGGTCAATGTATGTGGAGAAGTGAGTAGGTTTGGTTCCCTTTTATAAGTGAGGGGGTGACACACCTATAATTATAAAAAGCTTTTTCCTTAATATAAAGGAATTTTTATTGGAAAGTGGAATAAAGAAAACCAAATTTAGTAAATAATATAGGTCAATGACTAAATACCCTAAAAAAGTCATATTTAAACATTTTTTTTAGATATTTGGGTCCCCATATCTCAGTTTAACCTCCTCTTTTACCCTTTTTTACCACACCTTGTTGGCAATTTTGTATTTAGGAAATTATTTTATAAGGAAAAAAATTAATAGGAACATATAAGAAAATTTAGAAATCAGTATTACAAATAAATGATCTATTTTAAATGAGTCAATTTACTTAATTGGAAAACATTATATTTTTTATATATTTACCAAATAAAATGAAAACCAGTTTCTAGAAAATTTCCTTTTAAGAATAAAAAATATTTTTATACTAAGATAAGGTAATAAGTAAATTACAATGAATTTATAAGATTTTTATTAAAAACATTAATTTTATTTGAAATTAAAAAAAGCTTAAAAATAAATGGATCCTTCCAACCAAACTATTAAATACAAACACCAAAAATAGTTTTTAATTAAAATAAATACATTGCACACTTAATAACTGTTTCCTAAAAAATAAATATTTTGACCATAAAATGATTTTATCTTCAATTTTGAAAATATTATAATCAATATATAAATGATATTTAATTAGTTTACATGTATAAAAATTTAGATATATTTAATTTTATTAAAGATAAATTTATCTTTTTAATGAACAATATTGATTATAAATAAGAAATTTTTTCAAAAAAGAATGAACCTTTGAACATTAATTACTGTTAACCTTATAGGATTTAAATCATATCACTCAAAATTAATAACTTATTTATATAAATTAATCAATATATTTATTTTATGGAAACTTATACATATTTATATTTCATTTTTCCATTACACCTATTCATATTTTAAAATCCAAAAATATACTTATAACTAAAATATTTAAGAACTATTGATGCATATTATTTATTTTTTTCATTATGTGTGGTACACATGATCAAAAAAAGCAATTATTTAAATAAATTTACATTATAAAATATTAGGATTTTAAATCACACCCCCTTGAAGAAGTTTTTTCTTCTTAATTTTAAATTGTGCCTAATAAAAAGTGTTTAAGACATTTTCATAATCAATTTTAAGGGGTGAATGATAAATATGCATAAGTGAAAATATATACCTTTAAATCCAAATATATAAAGTTTTATTTTTAAAATAACATTAATATCAATGATTATACAAAAAAATTATCATTTCCAAAATATTTCCTAAACTATGAATTTAATGTTTTTATACTCATACTTGTGAATGACTGTCTAAAAGTGTCCTTAATAGTTGATTTTTGTTTTCCACATAAGACTAGATTAATTTTCCTTCTACTTTTTCCAATGAATTATTTTACCATTTTAATAGAGAATATTAGATAATATACACATTTGATTTCCTTCAATTACATATGCACAATTTCATTATTCTTTTATTCCTAGAGCAGTTTTTCATCTCTACTGTATCTAATATTCTTAATAATAAATAACCACGATGAATTTTTAATGAAAAAAAACTAAAATTGAAATTCAAATGGCCAAAAGATACAAAAAGGATGAAATTTCACTTCTCATGTTTTTTAGCTTTAAAAAATCCAATAACTGTTACGAAAAGTTAACATAATGTCCAATTTCAATAAGCCTTCATATGAATAAATTATACGTTCAACTCTAAATCATCCACAATAATGACCAAATCTAAAAAAATCATTCCATGATTAACTATCCTCAAAACTCAAAAAATCATTATATACCAAATTCAAACCAAAAATGATTAAGACTCAATCACATATTATATCAATATCAACATAACATTTATCTCCAAACAACATTAATCACTCAATAATCCACATAAAAAATATTCCGTAATCATTTATTATCTAAAATATGCTAATATTTTCAATAAATAACATATATCTCCATAAATCCACCATAAAATCACAAAGTATTTCAAAATTTAACTCAATTTTTATTCCTCAATTAACATTATTCAATATGACATAAAGTCTCTAACTAGAGAAACATTTCTCATTTACCTTAATTCTTACAATGTTTCCAAAATATAGTAAATTTATTCTGAAATAACATTAATCAATTAGTCACTAAAACACAATTTGATACCATGGTTATCTATATGAAAAAAATTATGCTCGAAAAATGAATATAATAAACCTTTATCACAACCAATTGTAATCACCTCACAATTAAAGATATTATTAACCTTAATGGTTATCTATATAATATATCTTTTGACCCCAATGGAATAACATTCTTACTGAGTAAACTTCATACAAAATTAGATGATAAACCAAAGGTTTATATATTACACATCCATGTATTGAAACCTGAAAAAACATTCGAAAATATTATTAAATACTTTCGAATATAATCACATAAGAACAAAAAAGGGTACATATACGTCTAACTTATGATCATTATAAATTCTTATCAATCCTTAAAATAAATCTAGAAAATAACCCAATTATAGACACATAAATAATACTTCATAAATATTTAACCAATATTTTATGTATTATTCCATAAAAATTATTTCATATAAAAAATATTGATCATTTATATGTTTCATCAATCTCAATATAATCAATTTTTCATTGAAGATAAATACAATTGTAGAAATAATGTGAACCTTTTATATGATATTCCCAATTTCTTCATCTTTATATGTTTATATTATGACTTCTCAAAACATTATTCTTATGATATTGAGGATACACTTCATGATATTTCCTATTAGGTCATCAATTTCAACAATACATATACTCCCCACATTTCAAAAATCATTATGTTATTTGGAGAAATTTCCTAGGGTAATGTTTACCACATTATTGACAGGTATGAAGTCTAATTTTTTTATCTTCATGATATTAATCACCTTAACTATCACAAAACTTCATTTTTTTTATTTGGTGCATTAGGAAACTCACCAAGGTATAGGTTGTTAATAATAGTTCATTATATTTGGTTATACATAACCACCAGTGTTTTCACTCTATATTTTATCACATTTATTTTATCTTTTATAAAACCACCACATTTTACTTAACATCCATTTTAACATGGTTATTAATGGTTACATACATTCACTAAAACCAAACATAGTTGGTGTGAGTTTATCAAATAAAATAATAACAAACCATCTCATGAGGCGGAAAATGACAAATGAATCATTAGACATTTAATCTTCCTCTAATCTATCTTAATTTATCCAAATAATAATAATTCTTTATAAAAAATTAACCACTGAGTCTATATAATACATCTAACTTTTGATCTAATAACATCATAACTTATAAATTTTTCAGAACACTTTTTATAAATAAAATATAATTATACATAAATTAATCAAACTATAATTATATTATTTAATACCAAGGGCTAAAATTTCTAAAATTTATTTGATACTTTTGGATTATAATTTTGAGAATTGAAAAAGAAATTACGCAATAAAGTTGGCCTTTCCACAGAGTGTACATTTTTCCCACATAACTATTTTCTTATATTTAAACTCAAATTTATTTAATAATATTTTTTTATCATCCCAAGTAAATACAAAATATTACATATTTATATTAATTAAAATTGGTTAATTAAATATTAATGTTACGATAAAGGGGATGCTATATCTGATTGCATACTCAACACGCAAAAATGGGTTTCTATGAAATCTTATATCGCACACAACATTGTGTTATATAGAAAAATAATATAATAATATGTTTTTTATAAATTTTATTTAACGCATAGCTCTTTTTTGGAGGGAATAAAATTTACTTTGGATAAATTTTTTTTATTTTTCTGATAAAGTTCATTTTTTAATGAATAGTGAAAAATACTCTATTTAATTCAAAACTACCTTTTAATCAAAATTATTTTAATCGTTAGATTGTAATTTTAATTAGATTTAATGTGTAATTGGATTATTTTTCACTATTTAATAAAATTTTGTTCATTGAAAGAAATTTCAATTTTTAATTGAACATTAATACATGTCAATCTTTTGGTAGTTTTTACTTCTCAAAAACATGCTTTTTGATTTTAACAATGGGAATTAATTTTTAATTAATTTTTTCAACTTATCAGTCATGTATTAGGAAAAATAGATACCATATTTGGAATCATGGGGTCCAAAATTTGTAAATAGGGACCCTTTAATTTTAGACATTATGAATAGTAACTTTTGTAATTATTTTATTTACCATGGATAATGAGTAAATCTCATAAATAAGGGTAAAAAATTAATATTATAGTAAAATTAAACTACATTAAAACATGTATCAATCATATTTAATAAGATATATCCGACCATAGTCATCCTTGGGTAGATTTTTGGACCACATGGAGCCACTTTGATGTGAAAATGAAATTTTATAAGAAATAATTTAAAGTAAAGAAAAATATAACATAAACAAGTTTTTTAATAAAAATTTTTTTATATGGGGTTATATAAGTGATATCTTGTACTATAAATAGTAATTAGGAAGATAAAAAGATTTAATATTTCATGATTTTTTATTCCTAATTTTTTTATATTAAATAAATATATATATTTATGACACAATGATGATGTAGTGATTACCTTATTAATGAATGATTTAAATAAATGAGAATAAAAATAATAATGTAACTTTATTTTATAAGTTTTTATACAATAAAATAATTTTATAGATTATTATTACTTTTTTAAATTTGTATTAATGATGTTTTTTCGAAATAATAATTTTTTTATGGATTTTTAAAAATTCATGTTATGAATAGTATAAAAATTGACATAAATGTGTTCTTAAAACACATACTACTTTATTAAATGCTATAATAGTCCTTAAAATATAATATGCATCCAAAAGAAATAAAAAATGTTTAAAATGTCATTAATTAACCACTTGAGGTTTTATTGTCATTTTATTGTAACTATATTGATCATCTAGTATGAATATATAAGAAGATATGGTAAGAGTTAAATTAGTTAACTAAGAGGTAAATCTAAAAAATAAGGTTAAATTTGTGAACTAGACAAGTCTAAAACTTATTTGTTGAGAGTTTTTAGACCTAAAATAATCTTATCTATGAAATATATGACTTTGGGACCTCTTAAAACTAAAAAACATTTTATAATAAAATAATACTTCAAAACACTCTTATAGTGCCCCTCCTCCCTCTTATAAATGGGCATCACCTATATTCCCTACTCACACCTCTAAATACCCTTTGATAATCCAAAATATTCCCAAATAAGCTCTTAAAATCCCTCTATTACTCTATGAATCCTTACCTTGGGCAGAAGGCAATTTAAGAAAGTGTTTTGACTAAAATCAGAAGGAGTTACCCGGTTTGAGGTAATGTCTTCTCTCAAGATTATTTCATGTATTTTCCCTTCCCCAAAAACCAAAACTCTCTTTAACAAATTGTTTAATAATATGAAAAGTATCCTCAATATAATAAAATGTTTTTATTCCAATTTTTCTACCTAAAATTACACACACCTCCATTTAATTGATTTAGAACGTACTGTTTCTGTGGACGGCGAACTACTGCCTCATGAAACGATGATTGTTTTATAATCTCATACTACCTCTCATGGAGGCCATTATCATGGAAATATATTTATATATCATATATATTATATTTATATTTTCACTATGCCTCTATTTTTTTATTTAAATCATACCTTTTGGAATTTCATGATGTGAAAATATGATAATCTCATTTGAGGATGTGCAGACTACCGCCCCTCAAAGTGATATGACTCATTCATGCCATAAATAGAACATAAAAAGGATTGAGTTAAGGAACATATGTAACATATATAAAATATGATATAATACTGTAATTATAATATACATATGTATCATTTTGTTTTCATTCCTTTAAATATGAAAATATAATTAAACTAGCATTCATTCGTATGTACGACTTACCGTCTCCATGAATGGTGCATTTCATTTATTTTATCAAAATGTTATCAAATATTATAGATTATATATATACTTGATATATATGATATATATGACATCTAAATCCTAAATATCATTTTGGAGATAATGGGATTTTAACCGCATAGACAATTTCTAATTATAACAAGTCCATTTTCGACTCAAGTACCCAATATCGACAAAACTGCCGATATTAACTTAAATAATTATAAAATTCTTATAACATTTAAATAAGTGATATAAAATGAATAATAAACTTGAAAAAGGTTCTGAATCAAGAATAAATTAATTTATGTTTATTATTCACGAAGAACAAGGAACATACGTGACAAATTGAACTCAAGGTAAGGGACTCTGTCTCAATCTCCCTTCATTAAGGAATATATTAATAATATACACCCTCTTCTTTTATACAGTGTATAATAAACCCCTTTAAATTATAATTTCATCCAGAGAGAATTTTTTTCTACGAAGTGTTTTACTAAATTTCAATAGGATTTTTTTAACATATGCGGCAACAACGACCTGTCCCCCGCCATGAGCATTATATGATATCTGGCTTGCTTAATAAGTCATAATGTGTTTTTTAATTGAAAATAAATACCGAATATCCCATTTTTGCATATTTTAGAATTGAAAATAGTTTTTTAAAAGGATTGAGTATTTCAATATCTTTAAATGATTTCTTATGATTGAAAATGAAATGTTATTATTTAAATTTTGATATTTAAAATATTTTAAGTGTTATGATAATATAATTGTACTTGGACATTTTACGGGTTGTTACGTGATAAATCCATGATGGGTGGTTACGTGGTAAACCAAAGGACGGGTGGTTCTGTGAAAATCTAATCATGGGTGGTTACGTTATAACCTCTAATGCATTGGGTATGGAAGTCAGCCATATGGATATTCCATTTAGTGATATGTGTGGAAGTTGACCGTATGATTATTCCCGAAATGTATGTTTATGTCCCAAGTTACCTTTATATGGTAAATGTTTTTGTGGGATTTATGGTAATCCCATGGTTACAAAAATGGTATGTAATGAGATTATATTTTTTGAAGTATATTTACTACTTCTTAAAGGTGAAAATTATTACCTTATGATAAAGTATTCAGGGTTTTCATGATATCCCAAGACTAATAGTTTTCATTCTTTATGTATCACTTACTGGGATTTTTATGCTCATCCTATGTTTTGGAATGTTTTTCATAGAACATAAATAATAATAGAGTCAAGGATGGGATCAGGGAAAACATTAACTGTTAAAACATGAAATGATTTCATGTTTCTTTTTAAATACCTTTTGTCTTATAAAAATGGTGGGTATTGAGTAGAAGTGTCCAATTGTAATATTAATGATTTTAGGTATACGTTTTGACCTAATTCGCTAAAGATCTAAACCTAAAAATATCATCGATGTGAATTAAAGTCTAATTATTGACTTATCTTAATATTAAGTAATGTTTAAGGATGGGGCCTTATAGTTTGTATCAGAGGCTGGTTTATACAAATTTAGGAGTTAGGATATTGTTAAATTAATATCCATAAATTAATTTATGGTAATATTTAATTGATATCGCATTTAAATATTACCATGTTAGTTCACCTAAGATATTTCTGTGTTGAAAATGGTTTTCCACAGAATAAATAAGGCAGCTTTGATGGAATGCCATTAAGAGGAAAACAACATTCCAAATCACCAACCTGAGATGGTCAGAATAGGAACCGAACAGTTTTTTCCCATGATGGAACTGTTGAATCATGATATATATGGTGGTGGTTTCCATACACGAGATCAACCAAACAAACAGAAGAGGCATATGTCTTTCCAAGAGTATTTCATGAGGCAGTGTCCCCCGTCATTCAAAGGATCGTCTGAAATCGTGCAAGTTGAAGTGTGGATTAAAGAATTAGAAAATATTTTTGAAGTAGAGATTTGTTCATACAACCAAAAGAATAGTCTTTCTGTTTATCGTTTTAAAGGTGAAGTTGATCAGTGGTGGTAAATGATTAAAATTATCAAAGGAATATAAAATATTTACCCCATGGAATGGGATGAATATAAGAATATCTTCCTTGATAAATATTTTCCTAAGATTGTTCAACATAGAATGGAAAAGAAATTAATAGAATTGAGACAAAGGGAGATATATTTTGTGACTGTATATGAAGAGAATTTCACCCATTTGTGATGGTACATCCCAAATTTTATCTGGGTTTTTGATAGTAAGATAAATTAGTGTTACTCAGGATTGAAGAAAAAATATCAAATAGTGTTAGATTCTTGTGAGTTCAAAATCTATGAAATACTTGTCTAATGAGCTGAGAAGTTAGAAATGGAGTTTTTTGATGAACATGTATCCTATGAGATCAAACAAAATAAGATATCTAATTGGTAGGTAATGGAAAATAATCCATCAATGAAGCATGGAGGAAAGAAAAATAAATTTCTATCTTATGAGAAGTGTGGATAAAATAATCTTGAGAATTTATCTGAAATGTATAAAGTGATTATGATGTGTTACGATATGTCATATTGCTCATAACTATAAGTATTATGATTAGGTTGGAAATGAAAAACCATCGGTTAGATGTTTTAGTTGTAAGGAGTTAGGATATTTTTACAATGAGTGTCCAAAGATGATTACCCAAGGTGGAAACCAACAATATCTAAAGTAGAAGGGTAAAGAAAAAATATTTTAAACTACTAAAATTGTTGTGGAACTATCAAATGAAGTGGTGACAAGTATTTTACATATTATTTTTCAAAATATTCCAATACTCTATTTGACTCTCGATCTTTAAATTATTTCATTTTTAAGAGCATTTCAGGTAAATTGGATTTAGAACCTCAGGAATGTGATATAAAACTTTTGGTAAAAACTCTTAGTGGAAGTATTAAAGAAACCAAGATTTAAAGGAATATTATTATTATAATTAGTGGGGTAGTCTTTCCTTCAAATATTTTTTAACATTCCATAGTGGAATTTGATATAATTTTGGGTTTGGATTGGCTTTCAGTTTATTATGAAAAAATAGATTGTAAATACAATAATGTTTTATTCAAGTATTTAATACAATTGATACCATATCAAGAAGCTGTAATATTGATTAAAGATGGATATCAATGTTATCTCTCTCATGTTTTTGACAGGAAAGAAATAGTTTTGATTTGTGGCATTCTAGTAGTGAGTGAATTCACATATGTTTTTGTGGATGAATTTCCTGGTATTGTTCCCAATCGAGGGGATGAATTTACTATTGATTTAATGCCTAATGAAAAAAAATTTCTAATCCCCTTATCAAATTTCTCATGTATAACTATTGGAATTAAAAAATTATTTGTAAGAGTTACTTGATAAATGTTTCATTTTTTCTAACACATTACTATGGGGTTCCCAAGTTTTATTTGTGAAAAATAATGATGGTTCTATGAGACTTTGTATTAATTAGATAGCCATCAACAACACTATGATTAAGAACAATTATTCATTTCCTCATATCGATGATTTGTTTTATTATCTCTATGGAGCTCAATATTTTTTGAAGATTGATTTGAGGTCTGGGTACCATCAATTGAAGCTTAAAGAGTAAGATATTCCAAATATGACTTTCCAAATGGGATATAGGCGTTATGAATTTGTATTTATTCCCTTTGGGTTATATAATGAACCTTCTATATTACTGAATCTCATGAATGGGGGCTTTCATCAGTTTCTTTATCATTTTGTGGTTATTTTTATAGATGATATCTTTGTATATTCTAACAGTCTATAAGAACATTAAAGTCACTTAAGGATTGTTTTGAAAACCTTAAAAGAAAATAAAATATATGGAATGTTTAGTAAGAGTGAATTTTTGTTGTAAAAAATTTCCTTCCTTGGTCGTATTGTTTCTAAGGATGACATAATTGTTGACCCTTATAAATCCAAAGCTGTTGAAGTGTCTCTAAGGCCTACCAATATCAAAGAGATTCATAGTTTTCTTAGTTTAGAGGGTTATTACAAAAGGTATTTTGAAAACGTTTCTCTGTTTTCTAGCCCACTAACTAAGTTAACACCTAAGGGATTTAAGTTAGTCTAGACAAAATAATGTGATGATTGTTTTTAGGAAGTGAAAATAAGATTGTTAAATGTTCTGGTTTGGGCCTTGCCTTCCATGAATGGTGAATCTGTTACCTATAGAGATTCATCATTTAAAGGAATTGGTTGTGTCCTAATGAAAAACTATTAGGTATGTTTTTATGCTTCATGTCATTTGAATCTTCATGATCTAAATTACACTACATATTATTTAGAATTATCTTCTGTATTTGTTGCATTTATAATTTAGAGGCATCATTTGTACGGTGTAAAGTGTGAAATGTATATTGATCACAAAATTTTGATGTATATATTCACAAAAAACATGAGACAAATTAGATATCTAGAATTAAACAAGAATTATTATTTCACGATCCATTTCCATCCAGTAAAAGAAAATAAAGTTGAAAATTCATTGAGTCGAAAGAGTAATGTTTAATTAACCATGATACATTTGGAATGAGATCCTTCGGTTTGTGATATAATGAATTTTGGATTAGAAGTTTTTTCTGTAGGTAATTCCTTTATTTTGTTTCAGGTGGGAGTTAAATAATCTCTCTTAGATATAATTATTAAAGTGCATAAAGAAGATTGGGAGTTCTAGAAAAAAGGATGAATTGGTTCAAAAGGGTAATTTACCTAAATTTAACATTAATAAAGACTGTGTTTTGAGGTTTGGAAAGATATTGTTTGTGCCTTGTGATTCCATTTTGAAGAAAGAGATATTATGTGAAGCTCATAGTTCTCCATTATTAGTTCATCCTCAAAGTACTAAGATGTACAGATATCTTTAGAAATATTTCTAGTAGGATTGAATGAAAAGAGATATTGCTAACTTTACTGTGAAGTGTTTGATTTGTTAGTAGGTTAATGCAGAAAAGTAGTTACATAAATGGATGATTCTTCTTTTTCTAGTGCCATATTGGAAATAGGAAAATGTGTCCATTGATTTCGTAATGGGGTTACCAAAAACACGTCGAGATAACAATGTAATCTGGGTTACTATTGATTGATTTACTAAATGATCTCATTTTATTGCTATTTGAGATATTCAATCACTAGATAAACTTTATCATCTATATATTAAAGAGATATTTAGTTTTCAAGGATTTCCCCTCCCCGTTGTTTCATATCATGATCATAGGGTAACATCTAGATTTTTAAAAGGCCTTCATAAGTCATTGGGAACTGAATTAAATTTTAGCACAAATTTTCATCCCCAATCAGATGGTATGTCGGAACAAACAATTCTGACCATGGAGGATATGCTATGTGCTTGTTCACTAGAGTACCAAGTATGTTGGGGCCAACATAATTCACTGGTAGAGTTTTCTTATAAAAACAGTATTCATTCTACTATACAGATTGCACCATTTGAAGCATTATATGGAAACTGTGTCCAACTCATGATTTTTGGGATGAATTTGGTGATAGAAAGTTTATGGGACCAGAATTGGTAGAAGAGATAGAAAAAAAATTTAGTTGGTTCAGAAGTACATGATAATTAATAAAAACATATAGAAAAGTTATGCAAATAACCAAAGGAAGGATCTCTCTTTCGAGGTAGGCGATCATGTATATCTCAATGTTTTTCCACGGAAAAGTGTAATGCATTTTGGTAAGAAGGTAATGTTGAGTCTGAGGTTCATTAGACCCAATTAAATCCTGGAGAAAGATGGAACGGTTTCTTATAGAGTGGAGTCACTCCATTTTTATCCCAGGTACACAATGTTTTTCATGTTTCAACAAAAAGAATGTATATGCCAGATCAATCCCATGTTTGGAGTCTGGAGGTTGTTCAGTTGGAAGAGAATCATTCTTATGAGGAATAACTAATCCAGATTCTTCAATGAAGAGGGAAAGTGTTACAGAATAAAGAAATTAACGAGGATGAATTTTTGTTTAAAACCCATATGGTTGGAGAGGAATCATGAGAATCTTAAAATTCTATGAGGGATAAATTCCCGCCACTTATTTTATAAGTGAATAGAATTGTGGGGATGTAATTCCCAAAAGGGTGGAAGGATGCAACATCCCAAGTTTATAAAGAATATGAAATTTTCCTATTTTTCATAATTTTTGAATTAAATATTAATTTTATGAAAAATGGTATTTTATGTCTGATAGTTTACTCAACACGCAACAATGGGTTTCTATGAAATCTTATGTTGCACACAACTTTGAGTTATACCAAAAAATAATATAATATTATTATTATTTTAAATGGTAGTTAACATATAATCGTTGTATTAGTGGTAATGAATAGAAATATCTAAAATATGATTATACATGTTTTTTAAATTATTTTACATTTATCTAAATGAAATTAGATGCCTAAAATAATAATGAATCTAATTTTAAGCATGAAATACTCTAATATTTTTTTAAATGTGTTTTACCGCCTTTTGAGGGTGAACCCATTTCAAATATAATTTCTGTCACTTATATTTATTCTATTGAAAAAAAATGAAATTCTTATTTAGAAGCAGTACATTAAAATTTATTTTTTATGAATTTTTGGGATTTTTAGATAAAGTTCATTTTTAATGAATAGTGAATAATACTGCATTTTAATTCAATGTTTCCTTTTAATATAACATATTTATATAGTTATATTGTAATTTTAATTAGTTTTAAAATATAATTAGATTTTAATTTTACCATTTAATTTAATTTTTTTCATTTTATGTTATTTAACAATAAATTGGATATAAATACATGTTAATCATTTGGTAGTTTTACTTCATAAAAATACACTTTTGGTTTTGACAACAGGGATTAATTTTATATTAATTTCTACAACCTTTTTGATTTGAATATGAAAAAAGGATTTCATATTTGGAATAAGGAGGTCCAAATTGTGTAAAAAGGATCCTTTTGTTTTTAGACATTATGAATAGTAACTTCAGTAATTATTTTATTTACCATGGTTAAAGGGTAAATCTGGGAAATAAGGGTAGAAAATAATATTAAAATAATATTAAACTACCTTAACACATGTCATAATCATATTTAATGAGATATTTATGACCATGGTCATCCCTGAGTCGATTTAGGGACCCCCTGGGGCCACTTTGATGTGAAAATGACATTTTACACGAATTAATTTAAAGTAAACAAAAATATAACACAAACATGTTTTTTAATATAAAAATTATATGAGGTTATATAAGTGACCTCTTAGAATATAAATAGTCATTAAAAAGATAAAAAAATAATCTACATCATGGTATATTATTTATAATTTTTAGACATAACATAAATAAATATATTTATGACACAATGATGATGTTGTGATTACCTTATCAGTGAACGATTTAAATAAATGAGATTATAAATATTAAATAAATTTATTTATTAATTTTTATGCCATACAAGAATATTATGGATTATTATGACTTGTTATTTTTGATGTAATGATGTTTATTTCTAAATAATCATGTTTTTATGGATTTTAATAAATTCATGATATGAATAGTATATAAATTGAAATAAATGAGTTTTTAAAACAAATTATATTTTATTAAATGGTATAATAGTTCTAAAAATAAAATATTATACCAAATGACTTAGAAAATGTTTAAAATTTTATTAATTAACTACTTGAGATTATATTGGCATTTTATAGAAACTATATTAACCATATAGTATGAATATACAAGAAGACATTTTAAGCGTTAAATTAGTTAACTATGGGTTAAAGCTAAAGGATAAGTTTAAATTTGTAATCTAGTATTGTCAAAAATATATTTTTTGAGATTTTTTAGACCAAAAAACATCATATATTGTATGTAAATGACTTTGGGACCATTATAAACTGAAAATAAAATTATAATAAAATAATACTTCAAAATAATCCTAAAGTGCACATCCTCCCTCGTATAAAAGGGAATCACCTCTAACCCTTACTCACACCTCTAATGCACCATGGATCATACAAAATCTACCAAAATAATCTCAAAACATCCCTCCCATACTCCTTGAAGCCTTACCAAGGGACTAAGGCATTTTAGTAATTCCTTTTAGCTTAAATCCAAAGGAGTTACCCAATTTGAGGTAACGTCTTCTCTCAAGCTTCATTCATTTATCTTCCCATTAACAACCCCATTAACTATATTTAAACACTTATTTTATAAAAACTCAAGTATAAAAAATATACTAGTAAATATGTATTTTATGTTTTCTACCTACACTCACAAACACCTCCTTCTAATGGGTTTAGAATATACAGTTTCTGAGGACAAAGAACTACTATCTCACGAAATGATGATTGCTAAATTATCTCCTACCACCTCTCATGGTGGCCATTATTATGGAAATATATTAATATATGATATACATTATATTTATATTGTCTTTAGTCATTTTTTATTTAAATTATACTTTTATTCTTTTCATGATGTGTAAATACAATACTGTCATTTCCGGAAGTACAGACTACTTCCCCCTCAAAGTGGTATGACTCATTAATTCCATACATGGAACATAAAAAGGATGGAATTAATGAAAATATGTAACATATATAAAAAATGATATTATACTAGAATTATAATATAACTATGTATAATTTAGTTTTCATTCCTTTAAATATAAAAAAATAAATGAAAGTAGCATTCATGTGCACATATGGATTACAGTCTCTATGAACGGTGCATGTCATTTATTATCTCCAAATATTATGGACTATTAAAAATTACATATATATTATATATATTTGATATATATTATATATATGATATCTAAATCATGAATATAATTATGGAGATAATGTATTTTTGACCAAATGGCCAATTTGTAATTATAACCAGTTCATTTTCAACTCAAGTACCCAATATCGATAAAAAAACTAATATTAACTTAACAAATTATGAATTTTTTATAACATGGAAAAAGTGATATAAAATGAATAATAAACATAACAAAGGATCTAAACCCAGCATAAATTAACACATGTTTATTATTCATGAATAACAAGGAATATATGTGACGAATCAGAATTAAGGTAAGGGACTTCATCTCAAGATCCTTTCATTGAGGAATATACTGATAATATACACCAACGTATTTTATATGGTGTATAATAAACTCCTTTGACTTTTAATTTCATTCAAATTGAATTTTTTTCTATTAATCATTTTACTAAAAGACAAAAAGAATGTTATAAACGTATGTGGTGGGAATGACATTTATACCGTCGCGAGCATTATTTGATATTTGGTTTCCTTAACAAGCGGTAAGGATTTCTTTAAATGAAAATAAATACCATATAACCATTTTTACGTATTTTTTTATTGAAAATGGTTTTTGAAAATGATTGATTATTTCAATATATTGAAATGAATTATTGTTTTTTATGGTTGGGGCCAAATCCTCAATTCATTATATAAAGCAATGACCTCTTTAATGTGGGTAGAGCGAGAACCATTACATAGCCTAAAGGTCAAAGGCAAAGTGGCCTGAATACAAGGCTTGAAAGCCCTTTTTTGGCCCAAAGGACCTTTGTTGAACAATACTGCTACAATACCCGTGATTCTATAGTACCACTTCCATTACAGTCCCTTCTACAGTACCTCCACCACTATAGTGTCGCAAATTCTACAGTACTACTACAGTGCACCACTACATTGATGCTATAGTACTAGAATTTTTTCACTACCCAGATTTGATCATGGGTCTTTTGGATGCCTAGAAGGATCCTATACCACTTGGGTATAGGCTCATTGGCTTGATATGGATTATTGTGATTTCAAGTGAATTGTTATTAGTGAAATGTTGATATTTTCAATATTTTATGTGTTATGATTATATAATGGTTCATGTTAATTTGAGGGGTGGTTACGTGGTAAACTAATGATGGATGGTCACATGATAAATCAATTGACGGGTGGTTCAATGATAAACCAAAAACATGTGTTTACATTATAACCTCCAATGCGTTGGGTATGGACGTCAGTAGTACGACTATTCTATACAGAGATATGTGTGTAAGTCTCTGTATATTTATTTCAATTATGTATGTTTATGTCCCAAGTTACCTTTATATGATTTATGTTTCTTTTTATGGGCTTTTTAGAAATCTTCTGGTTAAAAAAAGGGTAAGTAATGAGCATATATTCAGTGAATTATATTAATTACTTATTAAAGGTGAGAATTATTACATTATGATAAAGTATTTGTGGTTTTTATGTTATCCCAAGACTAATTTTTTTTTCTTTATGTATCCCTTGTTGATATTTTCATTCTCATCCAAAGTTTTGAAATGATTTTCACATGCCATAAAGATGAATTGAGTGAGGGGTGGGATCCGGGAAAACTTATGCTGCTAAAATCATGAAATGATGTCATGTTAACGTTTAAATAGTTTTTGTTTTATAAGAAATTGTATAGAGAGTAAAATTGTCAACTTTTAATATTCAAGATGTTATGTATATGTTATGGCCTAATTATCTAAATTTCTAAATCTAAAAATATCCTCGATGTGAATTAATTTCAAATTATTGACTTATCTCAAGGTTATGTATTCTTTAAGAATGGGGCCTTTTATTTTTTATTCGTTCAATACCTATCACTTATGACATTTCTATAATTCTTACACATCCTTGATAATTAATTGGGAGAATAAAGAAACTCATGAAGCACTTTTCCCTTGATAACAAAAAATTCACATTGATAAGATCGAAAAAATTATTTAAATCCTAAAACATTTTTATTTCCATTTTATATCAAATCAAATGTTTAAACCCCCATTTTACAATCATATAAAATGATATAGTGACCTTTGGAAATGATCTTCATATCACTCCTACAGTCACGCTTACAAGGAAATAACCTTCACAATGAATTCCAACATATCTCTTAGGATTTACGTATATCTCAATAAATACACCACACTATCCAATGAATTGATAATAAATAAATTATATGATATCTTTAAAATCATTTAATGTCTTATATTTGGGAATAATATTCTTTTATCACATTTCATAGTGAATATCAAAACCAACTTGTTCAGAAAGCAATAAAGAGATTCCTTTTCAAAAAATATATAATAAAATTAAAATTATCTAAACACAACCTTTAAAAATATTTTAAATATAAATTAAAATGTTCTTAAAATATTTTAAATAACATGGATATGGACAAAATATTTTAAAATTTTTAAATTAACTTTATAAAGAAACATTTGTATCAACTTTAGTTACATTTGAATGAAAAATTGAAGAAGATATATTTAAAAGGATTCATAAACCAATTAAATTTCATTAAATGGATGATAAAATAACCATATATGTAATTATGTATTGTTCATGAAATAAATCAAGTGGTGAAAATGATATAAGTCTCAAAGAATTGAAATTGATATAGGATATCCCTTACATTTTCATTTATACCTAGTAGAACACTTTCTATCCTCCAATAGAATAAATTTATAATTATTTTAAATACATATAAGAACCATATTTATATCTAACTTACTATTTACCATTCACTCATAACATATTTTTACCCATTTACTTATAATTTTTCTTTGCAATCAACTTTTAGGTCCTAGCTGTCATGCTTCTCATACATGTTTTGATTCAGATAATTTAGTCCCTCAAGAACAGTCATAGTTTAGTAAACTATATAGTCATAGATTTTTTTATAATATAACTTTTTATAAATTTAATATAATTTTAAAACAATCCATGAATGGCGGATATTATGAAATTAAGTAAATCATTTCATAGAGATAGTATTTTACATATATGCATGAGCATCATTTTCATTTTTCTACAAGGTAGAAAATAAATAATGTAGATACTATTTAATTTTAAAGAATCATAAAAATATTATAAATTTCATATTCATTCATTATTTCTATGCTTATTACCATCCATATGATGGGGTAATGAATAATGAATCACATCACATTCTGAAGGTTGTAATTCAAACGTACACACAAGGAGTATTTTCATTTGCCATCAGATGTAAGGTTAATAAAATAGATATATTATCTTTATATAGACATATTAATTCGTAAAATTATTATATATTTGTAAATCACATATTTTTAACTTTTCATGTAATGCAGTGATGATAAATGGATTGCATCACTTCATGGGGTTTAGAGTCCACACATACGCCTGAGGAAGGATTCCATTTCCTTTTAACAGGAAATGTGGTAGAAAATAGGTATTGAATAATAGTAATAAAATTTCACCATATTAAATATAATTATTTAATTATTTTAGGATATTTATAGTTTATTATAAGGGGTATAAGAATAAATAAACTTGAATGTGTTTTGTTAAGAATTATATATCTTACTTAGAAAACCTCCTTTGGCATACTCTTAAAGTATTCTAGGATTTATCACATTGTGTGACCAAGACCTCTAGAACATGAACATAATAGTTTCAGAAATAATTAGGTAGATATTGATTGAGATATAGTGCTCACATTTTTTTAGGTACAATGAGTATTAGTTTTTTCATTATATAAGTGAGGAGAGTGGAACCTTGATAATTATTAGTAGTTCAAAATTAATACAAAGTAATTCACATGATAAAATAAAAAAAATAAACACAATTTCCAACAATGAAAATTTCAAGGTCAAAATAATATAAATAAAAGCACACGTATAAAATACTTCGAGAATTTTTATGCCTCGCCAATTAGTTTAATCCCCTTGTTAACATTTTTCACCCTTACCACGGTGACATACTTTTTAACTAGAAAATTACTTTATATGGGAATAAATATAAGGGTCCCAATTTAAAAAATAAGAAATTATGATTCCAAATATGGAATCAATTTTTAATAATTCAATTTATTAAGTAGTTGAAATCATTTTTTATATAAGTTCAAAAAACAAATTTATTCAGTTAAATTTCTTTTTAAAGTATAAAACTTTTTGTACACAAAAATATAGTATAAAGTTAACTCCTATGAATTTATTCTATTATTATAAAAAAATTGAATTTTATTTTACAATATAACTGTGTAAAAACTATATATAACCTTCTGACCACAATATTAAATTCAAATAACCAAACAAGATTGAAATTAAAATAATGTATGACTTATGTTATAAAAATACAAGCCTTTTTTTCAAATTCAAAATATTATTTTTAAAGAAATTATAATACAACTTCAGAATATAATTGTTTCATTAATAGATATTACTATTTTTAGTATCAATAATAAATTAGGAATATTTCCTAGAAGTTATTGTACGTATAAAAATGGTATTTCTCACTATTCACTCAAATATCATCCATTTCAGATGAATCTAAAAAAATTACCCCAATCCAAATTACATAGATTGTATCAAAAACTAAATTTAATTTTATAAAATAAAATTTCTATAAGTCTAAGAAAATAATTGAAATTTTCATGAACAAAACACAGAAAACAATTTTTTCTAAAAAAATGTATTTTCAAGGTATAAAATGAGTTTATTCTCCTTCATTCCCAAGTAACAAACATTATGTGATCAATAATTTATTTTATATCATATATTGTCAATAAATTTCAACAAAATATTAATATCTGGTGAATAATTTAATTTATTTTGATAAAACATCTTATTTTACTTAATATAAATTTATTGAAAATATCCCTTTCTACCATAATATGTTTTTATATAGATTATTAAATAATTGATAATAAATGTTGGAAAAATTATTTATTAGTTTAAAATTATAAATAATAATTTATTAATAAATTTAAATCTCAAAAAAGTGAAAAAAATTTTAAATGAAATATATATAATATATAGAAAACATCTTTATATATAAAAAATATCCTTTAACATTAACTATCCATAACATCATATGATATAATTATTTTCATTAAAATTGAGTACTTATTTCATATTAATTAATCAATAAATTTTTATTAATATTATTTTTACTCGTATTTCTTAATTTGGTTACAAATATTCATACTAATTAATGAAAAAATTAAGGTATAATGGTCAAATTTAAATAACAATGTTGAGGTTATTTGAAGAATATTGATTGATGTGGTAAATTCTATTGAACAAAGTACTAATTTTAAAAAAATATACATTCCAAAAATCATGGGTTATTACAATGCATTTGACTAAAATGTCTTTTCATACATTTAACTAGTTAGACTCTTTATATCTCTCTGAATTTCATATTCTTTATGACCTTGTCTTCCACACTTGAATCATTTGTTTCGTCCCTTAGAGGCAGTTCCCCTTATTTTCTCCCCTTGTTTTCAACATGTAGGAAGATGAATTTTTTTTCTTTATGTTATTTATCAGTTTTGTTTCTTTAGAATTCAAATTTATTTTTCATATTACTGAATCTAGGAGAATAATTGGAGCTTCCATTTTTCATTTCCACCTTATGTGGACAACCAAAACTTTCCTTATATCTTCCAAAGTCTCTTACAAATAATTATTTATGGGGACAATGTTTTAATTGACTAAAGAAATAATCAATCTTGATTTCCATATCCATAATGAAATGGGAGGCATACCCTTATATTATGGTGATATTTTCTTCATAAGTATCATTGGATTTATCCTCCATGAGTTTCATATATATAAATTCATGGTCCTTTTTCATTCAATGTTTTCATAGAAAATATTTGGAAAAATTTATTTTCTTGAAATCATCTCATTCCATAGAGTTAACCTTTTTTCTTTACTATGTATTATTAATCAGGTTCCTGTATTTGTCCGAATCTCCCTACAAATGATAAATAGATAAGAAAACTATGTCATGGAACAATAATGTAAAATATATAATTTATTGTATTGATATTTTGAAAATAAATTATTGTATTAGAAAAAAAACTCAATGAGGCTGGAAAATGTTTCATAAAAGAATCTAGAACATGTTTCTCCTTCTCTGATGCGTTTAGGGGATCAACATAGTTCATATTATCATACATTTAATTAGATATTTATTCAACAATATCCATATCATTTTACACTCTATCTCATATCTTATTTGGTTATTCGTTAGGATAATCATTGCAATATCTATAACACCCATTATTTACAAGATTCCCAATTTTTTAAAAATATTTACTAAAATATAGGATAATTAATGATGAGGAAACTTAATTCAATAATAATATAAATGGATAGCTATTTACCTAAATGAAATAACTCATAAATGAAAAGTATACATAGAATTATGCATTTATATGTTTCAATCCAGGTCATTCATCATATACTTCCAATAATGATCTATAAATAGATCATAAAAATTTATTTTATTCTTTTATAATGGTTGGAAAATATCATATTAATTAACTAATGGATATCTCCCATGAGTGTCAAAACAATTTGTTCATTTAGAACCATTTTTTCATTGATAAAAGATCATTTTAATATCCAAAAAACATGTATCCAGTTTATTACCCCTATGTGAATATAAGTAGGTTCTCACATCCACATCTGTGTATCTATAATGGGTTGTAATTTATAGGAAACTATACACTCTATAATTTAGTAGTATTATGAGATGTTTTCCTAATTCCCCACAATAGTTGATGTGGTTTCATGGGTGGGTTGGGATTTGGGGTGGCAGTCATAGGGCCTCGTCCCTAGGATGGATTTCATTACAGCGTGTGTGTGTGTGTGTGTTAGAGTTATTCATTAATAAATATATTACTAATTAATTTTATTCTTAATCCTTAAAAATAAATAAACCCCACTCTAATACCAACAGAAGCAGCCTATCTATAGGATGTATATATATTTCATTATTTTATATAATTATTCTTTTTAATTCATAATAAATCACTCCCCCATAACCTAATGGTATAGTTTCTTAAGAGAATAAATACATAACCAACTAGTTCGACAAAAATTATTCAATATCTTCCGCAAATATTTTTCACATATGGTTCCATTCAAGGCTATGATAATCAATATTGTTCTTTATAACTAGGGGAATATAAACATAGGAAATATTGATATCAGATTTACAGTAATGGTAAACATAAATATCATAAATTTAAGATCATAATTGAGCATATGATAAACATGCACATCATATAATATACTGAAATTATATGAACATGTTCTCATAAAACCATTCAAAATTAAACATGGATTATAAATGAAGCATGAAGATAGAATTAATTGAATGTAAAATAAAACATGACTAATTGTTTGATAATATCTTACATTGAGATAATCATAATTCGTATCATAATAATATAGCACAAATATAAGTATCTAAAAAAGTTAAGGTAAATTGTAAGAGAATTTATAACAAAAATGAATATACCAACCACCAATTTATTATATTTTAATCTTAGAATAACCACTCGTGTAACTTATTGGGATTGGTATTACCATCTGTATACCTTTGTGATTGGGATAACCACCCATGAACTATTTCGAGCTCATGAGGTATCAAACATTACTAAATATATTAGGGGGATATATAGGTCTCACCAATTACATAATTATAAACCATACATTTTTTCTATCATAACATGAAAATGTTCATAATTCAATCTTAGCTTGATTAACCCATGAAAATGGGTTTCATGAAAACATACAGAAATAATTATCATAAGTGATCCATATGAAGATGGTGGATGTTATAATTAGATTATATCATCGTAATACCATAATAATCTATTTTTCAAAGTTTTATTCTTACGAGGGAGTGAAATGATATTTTAGAATAAAAAAAATTATTTTTAATTTTCAATTTACATTCCCCTAAATACAAAAACTATACAATTTTAAAAATATATTAGGTTTATATGATTTGGTAGATTAAAATATTCTCTCAATGGTATGATCAATAACCAGTTAAAATAATTGAAAAAACTTTAACTTTTGAAACAATTTTAATCAAAAAAATCCCAAAATATATTTATTACTTATAAATATGAACTATCAGAGTTTCCTTTTATGCCAAACATTGAAAATATTAATAAAAAAGATTTATTGAAATAATAACACACTGTGGAATTTTAAATATATGTTATCTCCTAGATGGAGATTAGTCATGTCCTCTAAATAACGAACCACTTCTATGTATGTTAATTAATTCCAAATAAATAGATCCCAAACAAGGATTGGTTTACACCGAGAAAAAATCACACTGGGTAGTCTATGACCAACAAGGTCTCTTGCATATTTATTCATGGTATGACAGAAATAAATAGATAAAACAAGTGGTATGTTGTTACTACAATTTATAGAATATGATCTGTTCAATATAAATGTTTAGGAAACAAAATAAACACAAATTCTAGCAGTAATTGAGTGTAGAATTGTTTTTCAATTTTTTATAGCTAAATTTTTTATAGACATTAGTTGATTTAAAAATTTATCTTCCTTAAATGAATCTCCAGTGATTTCAGAAGTGAGAGATAGAGTCAGTTCATTTTTTTAGGGTTTTTTAAATATCACCTCGATAACATAGAGTTAAAGTGTAGAAGAATGTAAGCACTAAGATCATAGAAAAGGAAAAAATCTATGTACATGAAAAGCTTATTCTAATTTATATAAGTTCCTCCTCTGGGTATCCATTAAAACATAACCATAAATGGACTGAAACATCTCAACTAATCTAATAGGTTTCATTAAATTAAAAATAGAGTAATTTTTTATATACAATTAGGCATGATAATTTTTAATACATGGGGTTAATAAAGATTCCATCATATGGTAGATTCACTCATACAAAGGTTTGTTTGGATTTTACATAGATCACCATGATCAATCCAAATTGTCTTGTAAAAAATCAAGGATCCACAGTCAATTAACTTCTACTGTATATTCAATGAGTTTCTCTACATGGTAGATATTGTTCTTGGAAATATTAATTATCATACTCATAGTTGATTGTCTTTCACATAGTAAGTTTTCTTCATTGTGTTGTTGGTCCAATACTTAAACAAGATCTTCATAGTTACTTGATTCATTCACATGATCACTCCAATAGTTATTTTTGTTGTTCATTATATCTTATGGTTGAATCAAGTGTTAATTAATTTCATAAAAATAGTTCTCAAGAACAAAAAAAATTGAATAATAAAAAACATGATTTGTGATCCTTAAAAATAAGGAAATTTTTTACTAATACAATAATCTCCCCCTTATTGATGTTCTAAAATAATGTATTGATAATTCATTATATTTAAATGGAATTAAAAAGTCATACCAAAAATTTCCTTTAAAGATAAAGATATAGTTTTCAATTATTAACATCCATATATTTAAATTTACATACATATAATTTTTGTACCATTTTTCTTCCAATTCTGGGTTGATCAAAAAGAAACTAAAATTTAGAGATATTGAAGAATAAATTGAATTGAAATGTTTAATAACGATAATAAAAAAAAGTAGTTATTGAAAAAGGGATAAATACATGTCAAAAAGACATCAGGTTCCTTATCAACCATTCAAATCAAATTGAGAATAATCCACTCTATAGGAATATGGGATCTATAGGCTATTTATCCTTTTTTATTGAAGTTTCATGAAGTGTTTTGGAAATATGGGAAGAAGGTTTCCCATTGAAGATAATCCTAGCTACAAGTATGATCTGTTTAAAAACCTAAATATGTTTAAATCAAAATTGTTCATATATATAAATTGAAATAACTAGAGTAAATTAATAAGATGGATAAGTATAGGTTATGAGAGTAATTTTAGAATAAGTCAGAAAAAATATATTTGTAGCTTATATATGGTTACATTATCCTAGTAAATTTACTTATAAAAGGGTTCTAGGCTCTATAGTCTAAAAGAAACACCTATTTTATTCCATAAAAATAATCAATACAGGTGAAAGTATTATATGTTTTTCAACATGAGATTTCAAATCCTATCTTACTTGAGTTTTCTTAAGGTTCCCAACCATATTTTAGAGAAAGGAATTAAGATCATTATTTTTTAATATCCTCAAAAATTAATATTTTATGGACTTGTTGATTATTTATTTTTATTTTATAATCATCTTTTCATCTACCCTTAAACAATACAAAATATTATCATACATGGTAGTATAAATTTATTGTATCATATCCATGTTCTAAAAAATCATTCTATAATGAGATCAACTCATCCCTTAAAAACTTTTAATAATCCATTCATGAAAAAAGGTAGCCTAAAGAATTACACTCGAAAAAGAATAATAATAAAATATGTTGATATTAACCTATTCTAGACGATGGTTCATAACCTCAATATCCTCATAAAGTAATTCAAATTTTTTTATAGATAATGAATATCCTTTTCCATATGGACAATCTTGCAAAATAACCTTGGAAATATATTTTTTAAAATGTAAAATAATAGCCTCGAGCTTTCCATTTTTTCTGGAAGACTCAAAGATGGTCCAGAAATCCAAGAACAAAGCCTTCAAAAAATTTAAAATCTCATTCATGAACTTATTCTAGTTATCACTAGTAAAATTTGATGATGTGGAAGGAGGAAGTAATAGAATATATTGTTCATTGAGAGATGATGCTTCACTAAAGTGAGAGGTGTTTCTAGGATCCATTCATCAATTTCTAAAAAATATAAGTCACTATATCTATAAAATAAAATAAAAACTTGTCCACAACTTCTTGTGTAAAATAATCAAGTTGTTTCTTCATAATCAGAAGAATTCCTTGGTGTAGGTATAAACATATCGTCATGAACATATTCAAAATTATGGTCCAAAACATCTCCTTCAGGATTTACATCTCTAAAAAAGTGGCCTCAATAATTTCCATGACATCTCTCTTATCCCCTAAAGAGACTTCCATAATAGAATGATTATCAGGAATGGTAAGTAGAAATAGAATGGCATGTCCACTATGATCAAGTCAAATGTCTGTATTATTATGATCATTACCATCATAATTAGAGTCTATACCAACAAAAGATCAATGGGTATTCTCTTCTTACTATGTGGGGCAACTGAAAATGAATATCCCCTTATCTTATCATGAACCAACTCATGACATCCTAGAACAGAACACTCAAGCCATCCCTGAAATATTTGTAAAGGCATTCTCGATCCCCATAGGCTGGTTAAAATTCCATGGGAATAAGAAAGAATACTTTGGGAACAATTTATCCTAAAAAAGTAATAAATAAGCAGCACAATTTCTAAAACAAAAAGGAAATTATACCAGGAACACAAATAAACTAGATTAACCAACATGAGTACAATACCCCAAAATACTATTTTGATGGCTAATACAATTAAAAACATCGATAAATTTAAAGACTCGCCCCAAATCCCAATCTCCATATGAAAATGAAAAACAACTTACACCACAATCAACCCAAACCAAGTGGTATATGAACATCTAATACGTCCAGTCATCTAGATAACCTATAATATATAGGCATGGGTAGAAAATCCCTATTGGTCACCACTCACCAAGCCATGGCATAGAGATCTAAAAGAAAATTTCCTTCCATGTATGTTTTAAAATAAATATTTAAAATTGGATTTTTATGTTTTCAATTATAAAACATATAACAAATAGTTTTACATGAAAAACCCCAATTTTACAAATAAAAGGGTTTATTTTAAATAAAAATATAGTTCATTTTCCTTGAATTAAATAATTCATAACTTGCAGTAAAAACTAGTTTAATCCATCACATGAATGAAATTATAACAAATTTCAATTAAATTACAAATTTTCATTATTTATAAGATATATATATATCTTTGACATGGAATTATATGTGAAAGTGTAAAAATCTTGTGAAAGATAATAATATCATCAATGTTCAAAAGTCCATATACCTGAAAACAACAGCACATAAATGAACCCCTACCTAAACATCTGTTATAACCTTTCATGGCCGAACACAACTAAGTCCACTAGTTATAAGATCATTATAAACTAGTTCACATGTGTACCTAGACATCCCACCTAGCTAAATAGTTCTTCCTGTGGAATATAAATGGATTTGATCACTTAAAATTAATAACCATACCATATAATCATGTCAGAAAACTACCAATTATCTCACTCACACCATTGAACTCCTATATAAGAACATACACATTATCTAATCATAATAATACAACCCTTTTTCCATATAAAGGGAAATTTAATTAAAATAATTCAAACATTTATAATTCCATTACACATAACCAGGAATGACGTATTGTTTTTAATTTTCAAAAAAATAGTTAAATGTACCCATAGGGCCTTAGAATCATTCTTGAAAAATAAAGGATATGAAAATCACTTTGGTAAACCACTTATATATTATTCATTTAATAACTTCAAAAAATATATACTTTTAAAGCATTTCCCAAAGGTCCAAACATGATCAAGCATTTGAAAACTACAATTTTACCATATTTTTTAAAATCAAACAAAAAAATTCCAAAAATACTATGAAGAGTAAACCAAGCATTAAAATATTTTAAATGAAGTAATATTCAATAAAAATTGTATTTATATCAATCATACAAAAAACACCATTTTTTAATTTTATAAAAATCTCAAGAAAAATGATCCTCTGATATAACTAGTAGATATAAGTGAAAGACATTAAAAGATTGAAATCCCAATATAAAATCATAAGAAATACTAAGATTAATTTTGAAAATTATGAATTGGACACCAACCTCAAACACATGGAATGTACAAAAAAGAAACAAAATCTCTAATATAAAGGTAATTAAGTCTCTTAAGAAGGAATAGAGAGAGACCTAAACCAGGATTACCACATTTAAAAATTCAGGTTGAATGAACCATAGGATTTCATATCCTTCAAGTATAAATAACCATAAAGAATAAGGTGAATGGTCAATGAAATATGGAGGAAATAAATCATTAATGAACCATCCATAAGACATGAAGAAACTCACGGTATCTCCCTTGGATAAGATAGGGAATTCTCATAAGGAAGACACTCCAAGGATTAAGACAAGATGAAAAAGGATAAAGACAAATAGAAATCACCATAGAACTATATTGATCCAAAATATCTAAAAATGTGGATTAGATAGGTATTTTTAGTAGATAAAATTCCTAAATGATGCCTTAAAACCCCTCATATTAGGATTTAATTTGGAATAATAAATGGTTGTATCGCTCTCTAGAAGACCAGGTGGATGATTCAACAAATCAAAATTCTGAAATTTTTTATGCCATTATGTGGTGATGTCCACCATGATCATGGGGGATTAATTAATACCACATCCAAGAACCTAAAATTCCTAATAAACATGGAGTAGTGAAGAAGTGTTATCCATTTTAGACTCACCATTCCCTACACCACAACATGATGGAGGACAAGTAGGTCATTGTGCATAGGGGGACTCCCCATGCACTATGCTTGACACCAAACCCTGTAATGGAATTATTGGTCCTACATATGGTACATAGGTGGTCCCCAGGTACAACATGGATTATAGAATGGGTTGATCTAGCTCTTGTTGTACTATGATATGATAACAAACCACATTTAAGAGACTTAGCACCAACTTTTACCACTCAGACAAAAAAATCATCCCAAATCTCAAAAACATGTACAATAAACTAGGGATGTGACAATATTCCAACCGTATGACATTTTATTCAATAGAGACTCAAGGATAATGGTTGAAAAATAAAAAAAAAGAAGCTTAAAAGTCAATATAAAATATCCAAACATGGCTACACTTTTTAATCCAAACACTAATCCAAAACAAAAGAAACTCCCAACCTTAAATTATCATATATTTAAATTCAATGTTTAAATCTAAAACAAGAAAAGATTGTGAATGGTGGTCTACTCACCAGGTCACCCCACCATAGTACAAACCCATTTACCTATTTTCCCACACAAAAATATAGGACATTCCAAAGTAATTAAAAGGGAACAACTCAACCATGATAAAACTTCTGCAATAAAAATTCACATTCAATTCTTCCAATATACATGAGATGAAAGATCATGAACCCTTTAAATTATAAATAAAATGACCATCAATATCCTAATGAAATGTCAAAATAACCACACATGATAAAACCTATACATCCAATAAGAAAATATCACACAAGAGAAAAATAGATAAAATAAAAAATAAAAAATCTCATAGGGGATAGAAAGATGAAAAAATTTCTGCATGAATCACCTAAAGGGTTTTTTATCATTCCCAAAGAAAAAAATACATTTTTCCCTTATTCCTAAACCAGATAATATAAACCAAACATATTCAAGAGTATATTCCTATTTGGCATGGCTAAATAACTCAGTATAGGGGGTGGGGGTCTCCCCAACATATAATAGTTCCCCGCATATTCAAACTCTCCAATCTCAAATCATTAAAATATTGAATTAGAAATGCGGGAAAGATCAAGTAAAATCAATATAAAATGTATTATTATATCACAAAGAAATAATTCAACAATGGAAATATCAATTTAAAACAAAACCACATAACCACTACAACATATATCCTGATGTCAAAATGTAAAAATTATAAATAGATTACATCAAAAGGAAAATAAATGGTATTCAATATAACAGTGGAAAAAAGAGTTAAATCATAGTATATTAAGAAGTGGTATATTTTACTCTACCTTTATTAGAATAATATACTCTATAGAACCTTTTAAAATAGCCCAAATTGTCCAAAACATAATAGAACATAATATTTGGTTCAAAATAAGGTTTATTATGTTCGTCCTTTACACATTTATTGATTCAAGGGAATGTTTCCAAAAAAAGACATAAAAAAGATACAAGATTGACTTCAAATGATTCTATGTTCTACATCTAAAATGGAACTCTTCTTTTTTACTCTTAGTAGATCCCCCTCACCACATACAAGAATAAGATAAACCTATAATACCAATGGATATAAATCAAATTATCCTTAAAATTTTATTGATTTACTCACCTTTGATATATATGAGTCTAGTCTAAGAGAAGTGACTTAATGAAATTGGTAGTTTTAAATATAATCCTTGAAACATAAAGACATTGAAAGATAGTTCAAGGTCAGATGTGGTAGGTATGGAAGATACATGATAAAAAAATTTATAATCCACACTATTTTATGTCTTTATTAATGAACATGAAACTATATATCATTAGATACCTTCATAATATTGAAAAAGAATCAATGAATTAATTATGCCTTTAAACCTCACCAAGATTATTCCTCCTATATATTTTTTCAAACTATTGAATTCCTCTATTTCCAACTCAATCACTCTATAATGAATCTAAAAAATGAAAAAAATGATTTAGGAAGTACCAGATGGATGAAAATACCCTCAATCTTCAATATCCAAACCACTACTTCATTAGAATTGTTTTCTAATGAAATGAATATGGTAGTTGTTTTAAAACAGTCAAATGAAATCTTGATACAATGGAGTGTGAGGAAGAACATCGAACTTAGTGATTTGTAAAATAATAAATTAATAAACACAAACCCCATAAATATAAACTATAAAATAAAAAACTATATGAAAAATCATAAATTAATAAAAATATCAAAAACACAATTTATGAAAATTTCTATTCCATCACATTATAAATTCAAAACCAAAAAACCCGATTTTGTTTTATTAAAAAAATATATTTACCTCTTAGAACCAAGATAGTTTTATAAAAACTCATTTCAAAAAGTACTTTCATTCAATAAAAATATGTTCAAACCATTTTTTACACTTTTTAAAAAAGCTAAATAAAAATAAATATGTTTCAAAAAAACACTCATTTTAAAAAAAATTACACTTATGTTCTTTATAAGATTAAAAATTAAAATAAATTAACATCACATTAAAATGTACAAATTAATTTACACTATAACTTTTCCCCAAGTTACAAAACAATTTCAGAAAAGTAATTATCATTTTGAATCCAAAACATCTTAGCCACATTTCCAAAATAATATATCATTTTGAATTAAAAATATTTTTGGAATATTTTCAAAACCAAGTGTCATTTTGGATCTATTACCACATTTCAAAATAAGTTTAAAAATGTACCCTATTTTTTTAATAAAATGAGGCCCATTTTAAAAATAAATTTTCCAAATATCCACTATAATATATATATTTAAATTTTAACCTATAACTTGAGTACTCATAAAACAACAAAATATAATATAATTCAGTATAATTGAAAAATGGGATAATATTAAATACCATAAAGAATGAGAAATCCCAAAATCATGGATAGTAATAATAATATAAGGATAAAATACATGATCCAGAAAACTATACACTAACCATATCAATTCCAATGGAAGTTATGTAGGTCAAAAATCATGTTTATTTTTCCCCATACCATTTATGGCTACCAATTTCCCATGAGTTCCTCCCTTATTCCATTACATCTAAAAAATGACCAAATATTAATGAAAAAATTGTCAATCAAACTGAGACACAAGATAGATCACAACAAAGAAACACCCTGGCATCCCATGAAACCAATTTCTCATCATTAAATGAGGTGATCAAGAACTTATTCATCATCAACTTAATAAATAAAAATAATTTTAAATCATATCTACCAATATTCTATAAGTAACATATATAATCCAACTTCTATGATACCATTTTCTAATTTACTAGATCAGGTAGTCCCAGAACATGATACCCAAGCTAGATTTGGAAGGGGTTGAAGTGTGTTCTCAATCCGTAGAGGCTGGTGAGAAGTTCATGGGTATCAACAAGAATCGATTGGGAAATATTTCACCCAAAGAGTGTAAAAAATATGTAGTACAAGGGAAATGGGGAAATAAAAGTAAACCAAAAACTCAAAAATAATATACAATCCATCACAATTTAAAGATTATATAATTCAAGGAAGATGGAAGATACAATAGACAACAAGGAGAAATAAACAGAACAAGACTACTACCCAATCTCTTTGTGAAAATGACTAACTCCACATTTATCTCCTTGAACCAACACTAATAGTGAAATTAACATTAACTACATCTAGAAATCTATATGACATATTCTATATAGAAATTTCATAAAAATACTAGTATGATTCCACATACTGAACCCTAAATAACACATTACAAGAAAATCTATTTTACTCATCTTTGAAAATAAAGATATAAAATAGTTTCTCCATGTTTTATATTTTATAACCTATATCAAACAGTTTTATTTAAAGACAAATTTTTCCAAAATATATTTTTCCTTTATAAATAAACCCAAAATTCATTTTACTTTAGGTAAATAATTCATTACTTATAGTTAAAAACGTATTAATCTAAAAATAGGAATAAAAAAGAACACATTTCAATTAAAAAGAATGGTCTTTATTTAATATATATATATATAGTCTTCATGGAATCTTGGGTAAAATGGGGAAACTATAGTGTAGATCTAAAATGGTCATCAATAACGAAAATATTATTTAGTGAAAAAAATTTCACATCAATCCACCCCTAACCAAATATCTATAATAACCCTACATGGGATAACAAAAGGGAACATCTCATAGGTTGAATGATGACCCACCTTGGAAAGCTAGACATAGTGTTATTCAAAACTAGTTAACATGTAAGACTTCAAATCCCACCAATCTAACCTGGTCTTCAAATAACATATAAATGGATGTGATCATTTTAATGTAATAATCATAAAATATCATCATGTCAAAAAAACCATTTATCTTGCACTTTCCTTTAAGGACCCACATAGGAAATATCATTTAACCAGGAATAATAATAAAATTAAACTTCCCTCTATTGGTAAATTTCATTAAAATCATTGAAACAATCATAATTTCAGTCACATATAAAGGGGAATGATCTATGGGTTTTCATTGTGAAAATAAACACTTAAAAGTGCCAACTGAGACTTATAATATTTTTTCTAAATGAAATCAATGAGAATACCATTGGTAAACAACCCATATATTCATTATTTAATCACTTTAATAAATAAAAACGTCCAAATCATTTAAAAATGGGATAAACACACCCAAGATTCAGAGAAAACACTTTCCCCATAATTTTAGAATTCAACATCACAATAAATTTCAATAAAAATTTTTAAGAGACAACCATGAATCAAAAATTCGAAAACAAAGTATTATTCTAAAAAAACATTTTTTTATATCAATTTATATGAAAGAAATATTTCCCAATTTTTCCAAAATCTTATGAAATCATAATTATTTGATATAAATATTATATTTAATCTAAAAAAATTATAATAAAATGAAATCCCTTGATGAAAGAACTATCAAAAATAGATTGAATTTTAAAGATAGGTGAAATATACAATTTTTTAAAACACATGGAATTTAAAAATTCTGAAAAATATTCTCAATCTAGAAGGAATTATGTAACCAAATTATTAAGATATTTTCTTAAACAAAAAACATCACATCAATAAATTCTAGATAAATGGACCCCATGCTTACATAACCTCTAATTATAAATAAACAAGATAAATATACATGAATAAGGTGAGGAAAATATCTAAGAAACTGGGAAGAATTAATAAACTCCAAAATCCATTGAATAACCAACCATACGACTCAAAGAAACATGAACGATCCACTACAGAGAAGAGAGTATATTCATATAAGGAAGATGCTCCAAAGATTGAGATTATTCAAATAAAGATACTGACACAAAAATTCAACCTATAAATATATGGAACCAAGAGATATAACAAAGGAGAATTAGAGAGTGATTTTTATAATATAAAATGAAACAATTATACATTGAATAATCTCTCATTTTGATCACACATTCCCTCATCAGTTGGTGTGACTCCCTCCAAATGAATAGGATGCCTTCTAAATATTCAAAATTTTGAAACTACCAACACCACATTGTGCTGATTTCCACCATGGTAATAATGTCTTTACTCTCAACATTCCATAGATCATAAAATTCAAAAGGGTCATAGAATTGATAATAATACGTATACATTTTTGACTCACCACACGCTAAACCATAGAAATATATATGCTAAACTGGTCTTGGTGTGTTGTGGGACACCCCACACACTCTATCAGAGACTAGACTATGTACTAGGCATATTTTATTTCACATGGTACATAGGTCATATCCAGGTTTAAAATGGCTTATACCACTATGTAGTCTAGTCCATGTTGTATTTATATGTTCCAGAACCCCATTTAAACCACTGGGCTACAAATAAAAAATCCTAAACCCAATAACATTCATCTAAAAGATCAAAAAACAAACCCTAAACTAAGATTTGACAAATCTAATACACATGATATCTTGTACCTTCCTTAATTTACTTTTCCACTAAAGACAGACTAAAATCTTGAACTGATTCATCCTTTTTATCATCATCATCAAAAATAGTACCATCATTATTTTTTAAAATGTAATTAGAAATTATCTATTAATTTAGATTTAGGATATTTGGGCATGTTTCACATTAGAATAAACATCATCTATATTATAAGGTAAAAGTTCTTGGAATTACAGAGGTCTATATAAACCAATTTGATCCATAAATATTTTTATATATGTAGGTTGAAATATCTACAATGACTCAGGTGTTCTAAATATTTTTTCAGCTAAATCTTCAAGGGAGTGACTTCTTTATTCTTTATAAGCTCTCATAGCCTCTTCATTCATATCAACTATTTTCACTTCTTCTTAACTCTTGTAATTAACGTCAAAAAAAATTTCCTCAGACACATTAATAATAACCTACCCATCCACAACCAATACCTTCCTAGAAGAGTACGATCACCAGGTTTAAAACATGGATCATCATTATCTTTATGCTGCAAGGTATGTTCAACTGAATAGAAATTATTATAAATAATTCTAGTTTCATCCAACTATGATTTCACCCAGGGATTCTAGTTAACTCACATATTTTTAAAAATAGCTTGGTTTAAATGTATTCCACCTAATGATAGATGTGTTTCCTCCCCTTTAGGTACGAACCCCTTTGTTAGTAATAAATAATTTTTAAATTTGGGTTAAATAATGAAGTAATTCCTTGAATAATTCTTTCAAAGTTCTTCCCTATGACTCATTAAAAACATTAGAAAATTTGTATTTACACCGTATATCAAAAAATAAAATAAAATAATATATTGTTTCCTCATTATGAAAAAATACCCTATCCTATGATAAATTTGGGGAAATATAAACATGAACATCAGTATACACTATCTATAAAACTCTATAGAAATTGTTTTTCTTGGGATGTTATCCCATGTTAGCTCTCTTAGGGATTTACTAATCTCAAAGGTTGTATGACCCATTAGATTGTACCTTTGTATGTTCTTAAAATCACTATCATGAATAAACTTTAAAAGTTATTTTAACAAAATTTAAATCGGATTCCCTGGGGTTTTCTTGAAAATGTAGACAAATAAACACACTAAACATAATATCAAAACATCTAGTATTTATGTATTGTAATTTTCCAATTATACCTCTATAATAAGTTTCGTCAACCATTTTTTGAGTTCCCTCAAAATCAAATCGACAAATTGAACACCTTGTATTATCACTTACTTTAGTATTATCAAAGAAAATATGTTTTAAAAAATATTTTTATTACTAAGTTGATATAATATTATTATATCTTTATTTGAAAAAAAATTAAAAACAAAAAATGTTTTTAAATCACACACTAAACATGTTTCAAATTTATTTGGTATTATCATATAGAAGTCAATAAAAGAATAATTGTGTTGATGAACAAAAAATAATATCATAAACATAGATATGAAAACAAAACATATTTTGATATAATATTAATAAATAGTATAGTATTAGCAATAACATTTTAAAATTGTTTTGAAAATACTAAATAGTTAATCATATCATACCAAGCATTATGATCCTATTTCAATTTATAAAGTTATTTTGATGGATTAGAAACATGATTTGGTAAATTAGTGTTTGAAAATCTATTGGGTTTTTCATAATAACATTCTCAAAAATATAATTTTCTTGATAGGCACTCCTTATATCCATTTTATATATCTTGAAATTAATATGTGTTGCATGTTCTAGTAGTATTATAATGGTTTCAATTATTGTTGTTGATACAAATGTATATTTATAATCAATCTCTTCTACTTTATTATAGACTTGGGAAGATAGCCTAGAATTCTTTATAACTATGGTTTTAGAGACATCAACCTTATTCTTATACAATCATTTCGTTCCAATAGTTTGATATTATTTGGGTATGTCTGCAAATTTTGAGCCTTTGTTTATTTTAAATTAATTAAACTCTCCTTAGATAGATATTAGCAAATGTTCATCATTGATTACTTCTGTAATATTCATAGGTTATAGTTGACATAAATAATAATCATGTTTAACATTATTTCTATGTGTGTCTAGAGTTTGAGTTAGTTTTTATATGTTGCCTATAACAGAATCTAATTTTTGATACTTATGGGTCTAACAGTTCAAGGAATAGAGTTCCCCGATTATTCCATGTCTTCCCTAGGGTGAGGATAGTGTATTTGGTTTCTTATAGGTGATTTATAAGGTAAATAATTAAAATTTTCAAAGGTCTTAGATCTATTATTGATATTCATACACGCCATATATTCATCATGGTCTTATATGGAATCATTCGGTTAAAGTGTATCTTCCTAATCAGAAAACAAATGAACATATTATTCTACAATCTTAGTTCTTTTATTAAATACTCTATAAGATTTATTATATATTTAATAACTAAAAAAATTCATTCATCTCTATTGGGTGAAAATTTTCATAAATTCCTAAGGGTATTAAGTATAATGAATTTATAGCCCAACAAATTAACGTAATTTACCTTGGTATTTAAACCATTACAATGATCATAGGGATTATTTCATAAGAGTGGTCATATCATAACCATATTTTCAACATAGAAAACTATATTCAATGTTTATTCCGATATATAAATAGGTAGTTGATGTTCACTAATCACGGTCTTTGTAATTTCATAGTGTTATGTTTCTCCTTTCAACAACGCTATTTTTTTTGGTGTAGGTGTGTAAAGAAATTATAATTGTATCTATTTTTTGAACATAATTTTTCAAAGCCTTGATTCTAACATTCATATCCATGATCACTAATAAAGGCATTGATGGTATTTCCACTTGGATATGGCCTTTTCATATTTTTTAAAACATGATAATGTGTCACTTTTGTAGACTAATAAATATACCTATATGAAGCTTTAAGAATCATCAGAAATCACATAAGAATAAGGCTTACAACCTAGAATATAAACCCTAGAAGGTGGAAACAAATCCATAAATACCAATTATTGGGGTTGAGATATAGACACCACTTTCTTTGTTCTGAAATAAATTTTTTGAGCATTTTACATTTGATATGTATTTTATATATTATTTTTGGGAATTCTAGTTTGGATAGATACTTGAATAATCCTTTTATAGTTATCTTTCTAAGAGAGTGTGTATTATCAATGGAAGACACTTATGGATGAAACATTTTGAGAAAATAAGGAATCGAAATTAACATAATAAACATTTTCATTTCTCAAAGTAGTAAAAAATAAATAATGCATGGAATCATAAATTTACATCAATTATTCTAAAATTTAATATGAAAATGATCACATGCATATGATAAAATCTAATTTGATAATATTTTAAACAAAAAAATAAAAAAAAATTAGAAATGAGAATGGATTCAGATTTAACAATTTAATGAAGGAAAATTATTATTCCTTTTGTATTGTACCCAAAGCTGACTTCCCAATATCTAATTTTACTAAATTTTATAATATTCACACTAATTTTCCTATAACATACATTTCCTACATACCATAACCTTTTAATTTATATATTCACGAATATTTCATAAAAGAATTTATCCCAGAAATGATTTTTCTACATAGACATTTTTAGGTATATAATGGTTAGAAAACCGAAATTTTTTGGAATCCAAATTAGTTTTATAGAAATTATAACAATACAATTACTATATTTTTTTATATAAACCTTCCCAGGTCTAACAAAATAAGACTTTGTTTGATATTCATATTTAACTTTAGTCTTATAGATTATGGTCATATTTTTAGACCTATGAACAAGGTAAGCATTTTTACTGCTTCTTTAATTTTCTATATGAAAATGTAATATGAGTCTTAAATTTAGGTGGATTATAAATCCCAAAAATCATATTAAAAATATTTATTCTATTTTTTTATTATTTTACATTCATTTTGAGTTATTCATTCAATAATTTCATCTCATTATTTTATTCTAACAAGTTATAATGTTTCTCTTTTAGAATAGAAAGATAAAATTTAACATTAGAAGATAAAGCATGAATCATTTTTAAATTAATATGTTTATCTTTTAGTTTATTAATTATATACACATTCATAAATAATTATTAAAAACAATTATTAGTAAAGTGATGAGATCAGTGTGAATCACTAAGAGTTGGAGGGGGTCAATCAGTTATCCCTTTAAATATTTTTACTAATTGATTAATTTCAATTAAACCTATATGGTGCGATAAAGCCTTGATCCACTCTTCTTGTGTATCTCATCCTTACCAAAATTGATGTTGTCAATGTAAAGGCACTGGACATAATGATTTAAAAGGTTCGGTTGAAAGACTTACCCCTTGATCTGTTGATTATTCTTTCCAAAATAGATTATTTACTATAATCAGATGAGTAATTCAACGGTTGATACAGAGTCACGTTGTATCTCTCTTCTGTCCAATAGTAGGTTATTTATACTGCTTCCCATAGTGTTACCAGAGTCCCACTAGCCTACTTTAGATTACCACTGAATACTTATTCATCTGTCTAAATCTCACAGGGGTCTTCTTGATCTTGAGTCACATGAGCAACTTCCTTCCTTATGTTCATTCTAGATTCATTGTAGATGATCTTCTGATCTCTCCACCCAGGCTTGTTGAATCACACTTTCCCATGTATCTCTTATTGAATCTTGAACTACCTTTGGTAAGGTCTTTTGGCCTTGTTCAATAACTATGATCACTTTTTTTATCAATCCTCAGTTTAACAATTCTTAAGATATTATTTCTTTTTCTGATGAAGACATAGTCTCACTAATGTGTGTGAAAATGGTACACACAACCTCATCAATAAAGCAAGAATGATTCTCCACAATATCATCTCTATCTCCCTTTGGGATTCTCATTATTGTCAACTCAGTTATATAAGATCTTCAGTATTCTTTCCCATATATATTCTAAAACCTCATTCACATCATTCATGGATTGCATGGCATCCAAAATTATTGTTTTTGGATATCTCAATTCATTTCACATGTGTTTGTGATTAGGTTTCTTTCTTAAAATACCTTCACGTGTGCATGTGCATGCAAGAGTGAATGTACAATCTACCTTTTCTCTCTAGAATGAAAGCTCCAATTGGAATTCTTCTTTTCATGCACACAAAAATTCATCTCCTTCATTTCATTTCATTTTATTATTTTCACACACACACACCTTTTATTTTTAGTTTAAATTCAATTTAATTGTGTTATGATTTTGTTCACTTCAAACCCAAATGTGTTCAGTTCAATGTTTGGATTGTTCTTGGAAACTCGGGTGCCTCAACTCATGAACATGATTTGAAAGTGCATCATGCATGAATTATTATCTTTTATCTTCACAAAAAATCCCTTTTTTTCTTGACCACACAACACAAATGGTTATAACAAGGTTATTCATGGGTTCTTCTTCACAATAGGCAGTGTTCTCTACTTTGAGTTTTTTCATACATGCACACTGCCAACCTATTGTTTTTTATTTATCATGCACACATAGCTTTGGGAATATTTACACCATTAATATGAATGCATGAAAATAGATTCTTCTCATCACAATGCAACCTCCTTTTTTACTAAATACGAACCTCTACAAAACATTGTATGTATATCATGTAGAAATGACCAGGTTCTCACTATCTTCATGAAACCTTGGGGGAACATGGGTTCTTGTTTCTTCACAAAAAGTGTACATGTGGGTCTTCTTCATAGAACCTATAAAGGATTGTTGGTTCTGTCTTCACATGTGTACAACAGAGGTGTGAATGCACCAGTTCTGTTCTTATGGGATAACCTACATGAAAAATAATGAGGTTTGTTAAACCAATCACATGTATGTGGATTTTCTTTACACAGAGGTGTGGTTATCCGTTGTTAGAAAAATTTGGGAGTATGTGTCACCTATAGATGTTTTTTGGCTCTTCTTCATCACGTAGCAGGGTTGCACCAAATATTTTTGTGTTTGGTGCCCTGTTTTTCATAAAACATGAGCTCTTCCTGATATTTTTCCCAACCAAAGAATGTATTGCGGGATTCCTCCTTTTATAGGTAGAGGATTTATGGTTATATTCCATGGGATTAAAATATTTAAACTCCGAATATATTATCTATTTGAATCATCCAAACAACGGATCAAGATATGATGATTATTTTGGTTTGTTTCCATTCAACATAGACTCCATCTTTCACAAGAAAACATCATGTGTGTGCATTTCAGAATGCATGCAAGGATTATCTTTGAGCACTCAAGCTTCATGACGTGGCCTTTCACCTTTGGTTTCATTCGCCATGTATGATGTCATTATTTCTATGCATTCATGAAACTTTTAATGCTTTCATGATATCATTTAATGTAGACGATCCTAATGAAGATGATTTGATCCTTAAAAGTGGCTGGGAGCTAATTAAAGAGGTGAAAAATCAACTTTGCAATATGGTTTAATGTCAGATGGATAGTGTTTGAAGACGTCGGCATGGAGTATCAATGATCGTTGGATCAGATTGGATCAGTAATTGACAGTGTGGATTACATCGCAAGATTCTTAATGAAGTGTGCGACCGTGATCTTGAGCGAGTTCAGATGGATGGCCAGGATTACCTCTAAATTTTTTTAAACTCATCCCACATCGAATGGAGACACAGGATGTGGCTCATTTAATTTAAAAGTCACTGAAACCACAACTCAGAAATATCTCCCCACTCCCAGTACCGCCCCACATCGGTGTTCTGCGAGCATTATTTACTCCCACTCTTGCCCCCTTTTGTGTGCTACCAGTGGCCACTATGCATACCCAACTGCACGGGTTGGTCACCATGTGGGCTCCTGCAGTCTGCTGATGTGGGATATTACCATCTTATGTTGCATTTGGGATGGACATGGTTGGTTCTCTTAGAATTGTTGACCTCGAGTACCATAAGTTCTAGGGTTAAGCTGGATAGGCTAGGATGAGGGTGTCCCATATTTTTTATGTGATCCCCATGAAGACATAGCATAAAATTCATAGCCACCTTATAATTAAAAACCCACCTTTGAATACTAAGCCCCATGAACTACTCCTCTTCAACCTTAATTATTTATTCTTCTATTCTTTTTAGAATAAAGTTTACAAATATATTCAATATTCCATATTGGATTCAATAATAAATTATGCATGGAATTCTTCTTCACTTCATGAATTGAAGCATAATGCATGGAATCTTTATTGTGAGTGATGTATTTTCTTTAAACACAAGTCTGGTAACTTTTAGAATCAGCTTAATCAACCATCTAATTTGATTCACAACCTTCATCCAATTAGAAGTCATTGGTTGGATCTTCCACTTTCATCATGCAATAGAGTATTGCAAGGGTTTCTTTAAATGTTGTAACAATGTGCCATTCTTTAAGACATTATTTGGAACATAATATCAGTTCTACAATCATCTGAATTCTATTTCCTCAATCTTAATCCATAATCAAAGTGGAATATTCACTGAATTAATAACCTCTCCATTTCAATTATTGGGAAAACTTCTTTTATAAACATTTCATAAACATATTTAAAACATATTGGCAATTGACTCTTTAAAGACTCCTTATTAACAAAATTTCAACAACATTCTCTACATTTAGAAATATTTGATTCATCTAAAATATTATTTATAGAAAAACTAGATGTAATACTCTATACCTCAAATACAGCTTCTATAAAGCACATATTTTCATTTTATCATGAGTCATGTTTTCTAAAATCACTAGATCTTTCCTTTAAATAACTCTAGGTTTATTCAATGGATTATTTTATTCTCGTTCAATATATTCATACTACTTTTTGTACATTAACATTATAGAATCATCTATGATTTTTCCTTTACTATTACATTAATATAAGTTAATTTTACTAGTTGAACTATCCTTTTTCACGTATTTTATATAATTTTCTCCCTTATCATCCATTCCATTGTAATTTAAATTCTGGAAAAACATTGTATTTTTGTTTAATTTTTTAAATCTCTTTACTTGACGAAACATCTTTTCATCACTCTCAGAGTCTAATTTACAACCACTAGAATAATCTTTGATTAATTATTTTGAAATAGAATTAGATACCTTGAATAATACATATTTCTTCTTTAGTTAAACATATTCATTATCAACCATTAGTTATTCTTCATGTATCACTAGTTTTCCAACTAATTTGTGGATATGCAGCTTACTGATGTTACATGATTCTCTGATGGAAACTATTGTGCTTCTATATCAGTCGGGTGAATATCTTAGCAGTCCTAGATTTTTTTTTAAATATATAGGTTTTTTATATGAATCCAATGTTTTGTTGATATAATTTATATAAAATTACTTTTATAAATTAACTTATCAGGTTTAATCATAAAAGACTCATAATTCATAGTATATGTTTTAAATCACATATCTTTAACCCCAGAAGTTACTTCATGATATAGAACTAGGACATCCTATATTAAAAAAGTAGTAACAAAAGAATTAATTAAATTAAAACTGTCTTTACTTATTGCACATAACAAGATATAATAATTATAAACATGATACATAACCTGAAAATGTGCCTAAAATAAAAAAAAAATGAAACATTTCTAAGATTATCACAACGCTTCATCACCAAGGTATTGTATAACATATTACATTGGTTATTCACTAAGGTATCAAAAAATGATATATCTAGGGATTAATTAATTACCCAAGGAATTATAACTTTATTTGGGTGCACGCTTATAATAAATCATTTCAATAATAACCCAAGGTGAATTAAGAACATGTTTCATATAAAACTGACGAGTACATAAGTTCTTAAATACTCAAGCATTATATAATTGTATACCCACTGGTAAGAAATAATTGTTTAATAAATCAAAATCACCAATGAATAAATTATATTTATATATAGGTGAATAATTATGGAAAAAGAATAGGTTTAGGTATTGGCAATATAAGAATTTCCCATGTTAAAGACTGATGTTCCCAAAATTAATTCGATAACATGTTGATTAAACAACTTAGATTAAAAAATTTATAATAAGAGATAATAAAGGTATCCAAGTATAAAAACACTATTTTGAGTAGTGGGATAATTTATATTTTATGAAAGTAATGTAATTAAAAATTTAGAATATATAACACACAAAAACGTACTTCGATGTAAAAGAATAAGTGGAGAGTTCCTTTAAACTGGGAAGTAAGTATGTAAGTCTCATAGATGTACACCTTATGACCATGGAGACAGTTTGGTGGGACTATTAAGAGACTAAATGAGACAAATTTTATTATTAATGGATTTTTATTAGATATGAATGGGGTGTGGGGTGGTATTTATAGTAATTGAGTAGAAATTGTTTAATAATTTCTAAATATTTCTAGGAATTCCATGACATGGAAAATAAAAACAAATTCTCTTACCCATGTTTTTTCTCATGATTTTTGACATTTGAGTCATTTATTATAATATTTTAATAATTTATATATTAAATCCTTTTTATATTAATTTTTTCATGGATAAGTAAATTTTTAACAAAAATATTTTTTCTAAAAACATAATTTCTATTTATGACTTTGGAAAGATACATATAGGTCTGGAAAAGTTTTTATATCCATTAAAATATATAATATTAATAAAATAACATATATTTGGTATTTTATTATATTTAATTAATTATTTCCTAATTATTCCAATTATATGGATTCATAAAACATACCAAAAACACAAAACAATTTGTTTACTATTTAGTGAAAAAATAATGTATTTTAGAAAATTCCTAAAATTTCTCTCTAACCTAATTTTGATTTTCAAATTCTGAATAAAATTTTTATTTTATCAAAATAATTCAATATATATGATATGATAATCATAAACTTTAATTAAAAAACATATTTATTAAAATAATACTTTTATGATATTGTTAACATTCTAACATTTATAAAAATATAAAAGGACATTATAAAATCATTTTACCATTTATATTTAAATAAATAGTGTTCTAAAATATTATATAATGAAAATAAACATTATTTATAACAATTTAATTTAATATAAAAGTGTATATATGTTCTAAATATAAAATTTTTCTTTGATCTATATCTAAAAAAATTATCAAAAATAATCCTACATTCAAGTGTATATTATTGAATAATATAATAATGAACACAAAATTGAAGATAAAATAGTTTAATTTATATAAATTGAATTGAACATTTATGATTCCAAGTTTTATATAGATGACCATAAATTACACTAATATAATCCTTTTTTGTAACATGTGTGGTAGTGGTAGTTTTATGGGATGGATCACATAACATAGGCTTAGTGATGATCTCAACTAATAGTAATCTATCCTATAGTTGATTTCATTCGAGCCTAAATTTTTTAATCTCTCTAGGGGATTGGTCATTGGTAGACCCCAGTGACAGTACCCCCTCCCATGTTTTGATAAATGGACATCCGAAGGAATTACTTTACCAGTTGAAGCCATTTTTTTATTCTGGAAGAAATTAAATCTTATTGTAATTTTTAATATAAAATAATATTATTAGTCGCATTATAATAGAAACATTTCCAATGGTCTAAATCCCCAAAAGTCATATTTAACAATTATCATATAGACCAATGGTCATATCTTAATGATTAAATATATGATTTCATTCTATTTATAACATAAAACATTAATATTTACTAAAAATTTACGAGAGGTTTTTTAATTCCATTAATAATATATATTATATTCCTAACATTGCATTTTTATTAAATAATATTCACTTAATATACAATATTCCTTGAATAATTTTACATTATGTAGTATACCATTGTGTGGCCACTATTTTTTGGTTTTTATATCCTTTTACTAGTCATCACTATAGTATTCAATATTATTACTTAAAATAAAATATATTTTTTAAAATAGTATTAATATGTTATTAAATTTTGATAGATAATAAAATAGTCATTATTAAAAAACATATCTATTATTAATAATAAATGTAATTTCCGGGTCGTTACTCCCCCCTATTAATAAATTCCATCGTTGAAATTTGACACTTTCCTCAAAAAGTGATATTTTCTATTCATCGCTTCTACAGGTTCCTTAGTAGGTTTCTCAAACAAGTTATTTATCCATCGGAATATTATAAGCAAGGTTTTCTTGTTCCTAAAAATGTGTTTCATTCTATCAAGAATCTGGAATATTTCCTACCATAAGACAAGTATTGTTCCAATTTCACACCATTAATATCAAGTATATGTGTTGGTTTAGACATATACCTTGTCAATAGAGACATGTGGAAGAAATCATTGATATTGAAAATATTTAGAGGTTATGCTAATCTATAATAAAATGCTCTAAATTTATCCATAATCTCAAACTATCCAATGTACCTTTGACTGAGTGTCCCTTTCTTTCAAAATCTCATAACTCATTTCCATTGAGATATCTTGATAAATACATGATCCCTTAAAAATCATATTTCCTTTATTTTTCAATCCTATACATGTATCTAAAAAAATTCATCTTTCATATAGTCTCATTTTCCAAATTTATCCCAACATTTTGGGTTTTTATACCTTTTTATATGGAGATCTATAAAATTTCCCATTTGAATACTTTGTTGAAAAAAGTTATAATAATATAATTCAAAAAGGTGGAAGATGATAGTCTCAACTCTAATGAAAACCAACTGTTTTAGCCCTTAGAATGTATTAAAATGTTCAAATTATCCTATCAAATTGACCATCAGTTTAAGGATGATAGTATATGTTCATGTTTTCTCTATCTTCATATCCACTTAAATTCTCATTAAAAACATAGATGTATATCTTTTACCAAATTCTGAAATAATTGATAGTAATAATTTGGAGTGTCTCACTACACCTTGAATATAGAGGTTAGATAAGAACTCTAGGGATAAATCTTATCTTATTGAAATGAAATGGTTAAACTTTTTCAATATATTTATTATTACCTAAATATAAGTATTTAAATATATTTTCTTAGGAAGGATGGTGAAAATTCCTTGGTGATGTTGTCTAAGTTCCATATAGTTATAGGTAATGGTTGTAATACCACTTTATGATGTCTTCACTCCCTCATTACATATTTACACACCAAGACCCATGCATTGTAATTGGATGCCTCTATTTTTATATTATACCACCAATAATGATCACGAAGGTCAATATAGGTTTTAGTTATTCTCGGATGTATAGAGAATTCAGTGATATGAGGTTTTTCCACCATCTCATTCTTCAACTCTGTATTAGTTGGAATATATATATTTATATAAAATTTTAGTACACCTTATTGATAAATATGGATTTTATTAGACTTCCAATTTTCATATCCATTATCTTATTTTACAACAAAGGATTATCACATTGATCATTCTTGATCTTGTCTATTAATGAATGTTGTGAGATAAAATATACAAACTTTGTAACAACGTTTGGATGTTTGGGAAGTAATTTGGGATAAATATTTTTATTTCCATTCCCTTATGATTCCCATGTCCAAACATATTAGGTCCTTATTTAATGGATCTCCTTGAATCCTTATCAATGTAAGAAAACCATGATCTTTCTAACTCATTCCATTTTTACATTGTTTTCTCTTCAAGGGTGATAATGAATTAACAATCATAGTCTTTTTTATTATTTTTCCATCTCCATTTTCTCATGTTCAATTATTTTTATGAGAATATATTCTTCAAACTTTTTTGGTCTATGTGTATATCACACATTTACCAATAATGATTGTGTCTCCCTATCATTATATAAAAATGACTAAAACTAACATGAGGTCATGAGTACGATAATTATAATCCTAATGTTTTAAATTTTCAGATACATAGGTTATTACCATATCACTTTTCATTAGAAAACATCCAATCCCTCTTACATACGCATTTCAATAGATAAAAAAATGCATCCCTAAAAGAGGTTAGAGATTTAGATGTTGCAAAAACTGACCACTTCTTCTTCTCATGGAATCATTCTTTAATCTAATTTTCCCAGATAAATATAACTCATTTTCTAGTTATCATGGTTAATGTATTAAACAAAAATGAAAATATTTTTAAAAAACTTATATTATATACTGATATACCTATAAAACTTTAAATCTCAATTACTGTTGTAGGATATGTCCACTCCTCCAAAACCTTTTTCTTAGAATAACCAACTTAGATTCCATCATAAGTCACAGTGTGACCAAGGAATGTAAATTATTGTAAACAAAAATCTCATTTACTTAATTTACCAACATAATTATACTCTCTCATAGTTTTTAATTTGACCCTTGTATGTTCCAACTCCTTCACCTGGATTTAGAAAATATCATAATATAATCAACAAATAACAAAATAATTTTATCAAGGTATACCCTAAATACTCTATTCATAAAATCTATGATAATGGAAGGATAATTAGAAAATCTAAATGTTATAAAAACAAACCCATATTTCATATACAATATTCAGATGTAATTATTTGGGATATCTTCTTTCTTCACCCTCAATTGATGATAACCCAATTACAGGTCAATCTTGGGAAATAATTGATCCCCATGAATCTGATCAAACAAATCATTCATCCTTAGGAGAAAGTATTTTTTTCATTATTTTAATCCCATTTATGTCCTTATAGTTAATTAATATTCACATAAATACATGTTTCTTTTTAAAAAGGGAAGAGGGGAATCCTAATGAGGAACAATTATTTAAATAACACTTTTTTCCAAGAGGTCCCTCTATTTATTATTTAATTCCATTAACTCCCCATTCTTCATTCTATGTGTGGCCCTCAATATTTTCATTTTTCTTGGTATGAGATTGATTTAGAATTATACCACTCTATATTGTGGAGTTCCTAAATATTATTAATTAAATAAATCAATTGATTACAAAAAATTTTACACAAAAATAATAACACCCTGAGATTTTGGTGAAATTATTTATGAATTAATTTAATCTTTTGATATTTTTCACTTTACACAACACTGAAAAAATATTTTCACTCTGTCAGACATTTATTTCACATAAAATCAACTTTTAGTATGTTAAATGCAATCCCAACTTGGATTATGTTACACGGAACAACATGATTAGTGTATATTACACAAAAGATTGACCTTCCTTGATGGCTTGCGTAACATGCAAGACTGAATTTAACATAACTATAATATATTATTAGAAATGCAATTATAATAGAATATAAACTATCCATTACATTTTTGGATATGAATCATATTAAAAAAAAATTATGAAAATATGTGTTGTAGACAAATATAAGATGAATTCTTAGGTTACCAATTAATGAATATTAAATCTAATGGAACATAAAAGAAACTATTGTCATACTCACAAATACATTTTAACCATGTGAATTAAACCAATTAAAAATGGTAAGTGATATTAATGTAATACTTATTTTATATATCAAATCAAATATTTTCAATCTTTTTCCAATAGATTTCAATGATTTAAGATGAGAACAGAGCCAATTTTATGCTTAAAACCCCTATATTTTTAATAAGGCATTTTTAACTACCTATTAATTGAGAACAAATTTTAAATATAATTTTTAGAACATTTACCGATTTAATTTGTAAAGATAAACATTAATTTGGAATCCAAAAATAAAAATTAGGTTAGGATAAATCTTTTTTATATTTATTTAAGGTTTCTTCTTTTAATGAAAAGTTAAAAATATTTTATTTTAATTCAAAACTTTTTTTCATCTAATTTATTTATAATGTAAAATTTTATTTTTAATTTGTTTAATAGTTTATTTAGATAATCGTTTTACCAATTATTCCACATTAGGTTATTAAAACCAATTTCAAATTGAAATTTGATATAAAAACCTCAAAAACCGTTGGATGCTTTTACTTTAAAAACTCGTACTGTTGTCCTGAAAATAGGACTAATTTTAAATAAAATTATTCCACTTATTTGGTTAAAATTTGGAAACATGGATTCAATATTTTGAATCATTATAATTTATAATGTATAATAATATCCTCTTTTTTTTAAAAGATCAATGAATGTCATTAAAATTAATTACATTGGTTAAGAGAAACATTAGGTTAACAAAGTACTAAACCATAAATTTAAGACCCAAAAACAACCTAGATACTTGTCCAAAACCCAGTGGATGGAAAAATCTCAACAAAATCATAAATTGTATCTTCCTTGGTACATTATGGGATCAACGTGTAACTTGAAAAACGTTGGTGTAATTCTCACTTCAATTATTTACAAGAGTGTCACTCCTCCTCCACTATAAAAGGCCACCACCTCTACCCAGTAATAAAAACTCTAAAACATTTTATGTTTGGATAATATCTACCAAATTATCCTACAAATAATCCTTCATTTGACCTTTAATACTCACATTAAGAATAAATCCTCTCAAAGAAATATTTTGGCACAAACCAAAAGAAGTCTCCTAATATAGAGGTAACATCTTCTCTCAAGATCCTTCCCTTTATTTTCCTTCTCCACCCCTCCACTATATGTATTCCATTATTTTCTGAACAAAACAATATCATACATATAATGGTATGTTTTTATTAAAATTTTATTACCTACAATTAAACACACCTCCATATAGTGGATATCAAACATAATGTTTATATGTTTAGCGAACTATTGACTCATGAAAAGATGATTGTTCATTTCTTCATTACCACCAATCATGGTAGCCACAATGATAAAAACCATATTTATATATGTTTTATATAATAATTTGTGTTTATTTTTTCTTCTTTATAACTTTTTAAAACACATGCCTTTTTATTTCCATTTGGTGGTAATACGATAATCTCATTTGAGTAAGTGTGGAGTACCAGTCCCTCAAAGTGATGTGATTCGTTCACACACCACATGGAAAGAATTAAGAATGAGATTAATGAAAATATATTATATTTAAGATAAATTAATTCTAATTAAATAATTACATATACATACATACATATATATACATATGTCATTTATATTATTTCATTAAATACAACAATAAAAAGGGAAACAACGTTCATACGTACATATGGCTTACCGTCTCCATGAATAGTCTATTACATTTCATTATTCCTTATTCCATAAATTATTATAATATGAATACACTGGATATAAATTATATTTATATCATGTTATACATTATGGAATAAGTATATAATTATAGGGACCAATGATATTACAAGTTAAGACACATGCAAAAAAACAAAGTGAATACTACCCGAATTAAAACCATAACATATAATCATCAACAAGTAGGTATTATATGGTCATAATAAAACCATATATGGTAATATATATAACAATATGATTCTATAAAAGATTTATAATAAATTTTTATTTTTTATAAATGAATCTTGTAAAAGTATAGAGAGATTCAAGACACAAGGTAAGGGGATTTCATCTCACATTTAATTTTTGTGAGATACATGTTATGTTCACCACTATTTTCTTTTTTGTGCCTTACATACTTCCTAGGATTTTATTCTATGTATCCTATAATATAATTTATGGCTATTCACATTTCCATTTTATGATCCTTCCTTCATTGAATTTAAGTATAAAAAGCTTCCAAATTGGTAATACATGTTTCTCTTAATTTTCTTTTTTTGGGACTCATGTTTTATTATGCACCTATACTATTTTTTGAGTTGAATATACTTCCATTTCACATGTTATATCATGAATCTAAATATTTTCATGATATTTATAGAATTTTTTAAATTAATTTTGGCACATCGAGAGTGTGATCCCATGTTACCGTGTAATAAGAGTTTGTTGAGACAATCTCATCACTTTTCGAGATTACTTATGTTTCTACTTCCATTAATGAAATATTATGATATGTCTCTCACGAAAGTTCTTGAGTTTTATTCTATTATGTTTTCTCAATTTATCCTAATGTTTTATTACTATTTTTTCACTCTTTGGTACTTAAGATAAAAATTTTATGTAAAATATGATCATCTCTTTCTTCGGTCGGAAATCTATTATATTCAAAAATCATGTTTTAAAAAAATGAAAAATGTTTTCAAAAGGTCCTTCAAGATCATTTTTTAAGAATATGTAATTTAAAAATATCATTTTTTCTTCAAATATTCCTTTATATTTTTTAAAATCTATATTAAAGAAAAAGTTGTTCAAAAGGTTATAGGTTTTAAAAAAAGTTTTCAACAAAGAAAGGATATTTTTCTCAAGACATGTTTTTGAAAGATATTAAAAAATTATTTTCCATATAAGATGAAATCTATAGATGTTTATCATTACCTATTGTCAATATAAAGGTTCCATTCATAACATTTATATGAATGGTTTAGGATTAATTTCATGGTCTTTGTGTAACATGATTCTCTTACACGAGTTATATATTTATGAAATCCATTTCTCTTTCATGGGTTATATTCCTTTGAAACCCACTTATTTTAACATATAATTCTTCTCCGAGATGATTTTAAAACCAATCTCAATTCATATATTATGATGTGATGAAATGATAATTATACCTATTTAACTTCATGAGCTATGATATCATGTTTATAGAACCTATCTCTTTTGAAAGATCGTGATATTATTAATGTTTTATTTTATGTCACATATATGAATGATATTATCATGAGATGGGTGGGACATATATATCCTTCCAATGCATTGGGTAACGATGGATGAATCATGAGCATAAATGTTATGTGTGAACCTGATTACATGTTCACAATGTTATACATTGACATATTTTCATGTCCATAAGTTTATGTGTGAACCTGATTACGTGTTCACAATATTATGAGTGAACCTTATTATGTGTTCACAATGTTATGCATGGACCTTGTTTCATGTCCATATGTTTATGGATGAACATGATTTCATGTTAACCAAGTTATACCTGAACCTAATTACATGTTCAAAATTTTATGCATAGACCTGGTTTCATGTCATTAAGGTTCGGAGTAGACATGATTGCATGTTCATAATATTATGAATAACATGATTTCATATCCTTAAGGTTATGTTTTAACTTGATTTCATGTTCACAATGTTTTGCTTGGACCAGTTGCATTCCCACAAGTTGATGTCGGGGCCTGATTTCATGTCCTTAACTTAATGAGTGGACACGTTTCTATTTATAAATGTTCATAATGTCATAAACCAACACGAACACCAAAAATTCATGTTATTTTTTTATGTTATGCGTCCATGGAAAATGTCCATTATTTCATTATTATTCTTGTATTTTGAAATTATATTATTTATCATGTTCTCTAATATTCAGCACAAGATCTTCAAATGTTATGATCTTGTTCTGTACACTTTTTTTTATGTTATGCTTGTGTATTTATTTTATTTACCCTTAATGAGAATATGAGCTCACCCCTTTCTTATGTCTCATTTCCCCAGGGTTTGAAGAATGTTTTTATGTAGAAGTACTAAAGGTGGATATATTTATTAGAGATGTTGAAGGTCTTTCACCAGGATTAAAGATTTTGTTTTTAAGTTTCCAAATACATTAAACTATTATAGTCCTTAGGAATATACTTTTGTAATGTACTAAATATTCATCTAAAATGATGTAATATCTATGTATGTTAAGTCTTGGTCACTATAGTCGGTATCAAAGAAAATTATTAGTCAAACTTCTGATAATGGGATGAGAAAACATTACTGAGATCCATAAGTATATTTATAAGGATATGTATAGGGATGTATCTATGTATAAGTATAAGGATGAGTTGACATTTAGGAAAATGTCCAGAATTTTGGTATAGGGTAGTGTGAGTGGTTTTCTAGAAATAAATCATTTTCTGGATACAACAAGTTTATTTTCATATCGCATAGAATGTACCTTAGGGTAAAAACTTCAACAAGATGTTTTGGGCCTGAATTGGTGTAATTTGGTACACACAACGGGCCTTGTTGTGCACCTAGTTTGACACTCCTGGGGGATATGCTTTGGGAATTCAAAAACTCTTCCTTACCCATTATGAAGGATTTAAATAGATTTTGGTTATGAATAATCAAGGATAAACCTAATGTTTCATATATTAAAGAAGTTTTCATACTTTAGACATACTATAAGTGACCTTTTTTGATTACGTGGTTCCTCATAAGGATAATTATTTCTTACTCCATGGTTTTGGTTTTAGTAAATGGATGGAACCGGAATGAACCATGTAAATGGTGACTATGATGGACAATGCAATGAATATACTCTTGAAGATCTGAATACTATGGGGACTAGAATAAAAAACCTCATTGTTATACTCTCAAATATTTCTCAAGATATGAATCATAATGTGTTTCCAAAAAAACAAACAAGGGAACAAAATTCTGTTGAGTCCTTCATGAGGTATCATCCACCTTCTATGATTGGTTCATCTATTCCACTTGTTGCAGAGCACTGCATCAGTACTAATGAAAAGATATTTTCCATTCTTCAGTTTTTGGATCCTAAGAAGTTCATTCTACTTATATATCAGTTAGAAGGTGAATAAGACCAGTTGTGGACTCTAATAAAAAATACAAGGATGGATGATGAAATTTAATTCATGTATTGGGATGAGTTGAAGAACTTATTCTTCAATAATTACTTTCCTTGTGGTCTTTGTAAGAAGATGTAAAATGTGTTCCCAAAGATGAACCAAAAGGGTGATGAATATTTCCATACATACGAGGATAATTTCAGAAGACTTTTGAGGTATGGTTCTCGTATTTTAATACAAACTGAAAGTATTTTTGATAAGTTTTAAGTGGAATAAATCCATGTCTTATAAGGGTGTTGGCCATAAGAGACATTTATAGCTATAAAGAGATTGTTCGTTGTGAAACAAATGTTGAAATGGAGGTTGTCGTAACTTATCAATCACATAGTTTTTACAAGAAGAGGAATATGGAGTTCAAAGAGGAATCTAAAGACAATGGAGAGAAGATAATGATTAAAACTCCTACTTTCTAAAACTATGGGAGAGATAGCATCGTAGAGATCTTGAAAGGAACAAGTAGGTGTTTCAAGTGTGTGAATCTCAGCCACAAAGAAAGATAATGTAGAAGTAATGAGAAGAGAGAATTCAATTGAATGAGTAGAGAGAAATCTCAACCGAATAAACAACCCACATTTTAGTGTTTCAAGTGCATGAATTTTGGGCATTATGTGAATAAATGCTCTAATAAAAGGGATAATAGTGATGATAAGACATGACAAACTCTGAGGAAAAATGATAAAGGGGAAGTTTATTCAATGAAAATGGATGAAGTAAATAATGAAAATTATGGGAAACCTTATCCCCCCTAGTTTGGAATTTCATGTTTAATTTTTTATTTATGATCCTATGATAATCATATTGTTCATCCATTAGTGATGTTTCATGTGATAGTATCTCTCTACATGGATTTTGGAATAATAAAATCAAATTAAATGTTCTATTAGTGAAAGCATGAACCCAAGTATCCAAAAAAACGTTTTTGTAATTGGATAAGAACATATTAATAGAAGAAAAATGTGAAGTACATTTTGGTAGGGTTATAAGTATAATCATTTATGGAATGAGTATGTTAAACATTGGATGAAGTTTTGAGAATAAAGTATCATCTTATAACATGAGGACTTATGGATATTGGATAACTTATATTGTATTGATGATAACTGATAACTAATGGGAGACATATCATGGGTATCATGATCTGTTAGTACATTAGGAATGTAATGGTCACCTTCCTTTTTTGAGAAAGAGGTGAATTTGATCAACAAACTATAATGGGGAACATTCTCAAGAAATCATGAAAGTATATCTTTTAATGAAAATTATTCAACTTTATTAAAAGAGTACCTTGAAAACAAAATTATTTTCCTATACCTATAATCTTGATGAACTTGATGGTCCCTTAGTTCATCGCAAATGTATGTCATTATGATGGCTAACTTTCCAAATATAGTTCTCTCTCACTCTCCATCAGAACTCGATGGTAATATTTATCTCTATGCCCATGTTTATACTTCCCACCATTTTTCTACTATATGTGAATCACGTTTTGAGTGACATTAGGTAACCATTATGGTTCCAACATTACCTTTTTAAGGGATGTTTTATTAATCATTTTTATGGTGTGGGTTTCTATGAAAGAAACATTTAATTATTAATCCTTTAATAACCTAGAAAAATTTTGAGGGAAAATTTCATTTTAAGGGTGGTATAATGTAAAACCCCTAAATTTTTGTGAAATTGTTTTCAAATTAATTTAATATTTTGATATATTTCACCTCAGACGACACTAAAAATATATTTTCACTAATTCAATAATTCAGTTCACACAGAGCTAGCTTGGCATATGTTACACAGAATCACAATGTGGTGTAAGTTACATGAAACAACAAGATTATATTAATTTACGTGCAAGGTTGACCTTCCTTGATGGCTTACGTGGCACACAAGACCGAGTGTAACCTAATAAGAGTATATTGTTAAAAATATTATTATAATAGAATATAACCTAGATGTTAAATTTATGGATATGAATAGTATTATCTAAATTTAGAAAATATTTTGTATACGCAAATATAATTTTAATTCATAGGTTAAAAATTAATGTATATGAAAACCAGAAAAATATAAAGGAAAATATATTCATATTCACAAAGCTATATTAACCAATAAATTAATATATTTAAAATTGGTCAGTGATATTGTAACATCCCAAGTATGTAATGAATAATATATATTTTTATCTATGTCTATTAATGAATTAGATAGTGTTTTAGAGGCTTAAAATGAAAATAAATCTAATCTTAAGCATGGAATACACTAATATTCTTAAAAGATTGTTTTACTGCCTTTTGATGGCAAACCCTTTTTAAATCAAACTTTTTACAATTTTATAATCTATATTTGTCAAAATAAACATATTCATTATGATTGGGACATTTAATTTTACATTGGATAAATTTTTGGTATTTTTCTGACAATGTTCATTTTTTAATGAATAGTGAAAAATACTGCATTTTAAATCAAAACTGGTTTTTCATTTAATTTAATTATATGGTTAGATTATATTTTTAATTGGTATTAAAGTGTAATTTGAATATAATTTTACCATTTAATCCAATGGTGTTCATTAGGATTAATTTCACTTTGGAATTGGTCATAAACTAATGCCAAACTTTTCATAGATATTGTTTCAAAAAAACCCTCTATTTGTCATGACAGCGGGAATTGATTATTAAATTAATTAATGTGACTTATATGTTTTGAATTTTGTAAAATAGACTTCATTTTTGAATTCATAATATCAAATATAGCTTAGGGTGAATTTTTGGTAATTTTCTAAAAAACATCAATTTTTGATGAATAGTGAAACCATTAAGTGGTACTTATAAAAACTGATTTTTCTGTTTAAATGAAAATTTTCCATCATTGTGTTTTGAATTTCAAAAATCTGACATACATGGTTGTCATTAAGAAGTAAAATGTGGTTCAATGGGATTAAAATAGTTTTTTGGTGAATAGTAACTTATTAAGTTCTTAATGGCGATTAGTGGTAATTAGTGTAGTTTAGGGTAAAAATAATGTTTTAATAGTATGAGATGAGCTTGACACATGTCCTACCCTCATTGGATGTGTCATGGCCGACCAAGACAAGCCATGGGTCAACTTGAGGACCCCATGGAGCCAGTTTGGTTGGGAAATGACATAAATAACTTTTTATTTAATGTTAAAGTAAAAATGACACAAACATGAGTTATGTTACGAAAACAATTTTTATATGGGGTTATACAAATTAGATTTTTGTCTATAAATATTAATTAGAAATATAAAGAGATTTCATACATCATAGTATTTGTTTTATAATTTTTAGACATTAAATAAATTAAATTATTTATGAAATCATGATGATGAAGCGATGACCTCATTATTTAACGATTTAAATAAAATGGAAAGTTAATGTAAAATCTAAAACCTACACATGGCCAAAACCAATTGGATGAGTGGATTTCGAACCCTTATCACCTTATCCTAGAATTATATCAATGTGGGACCTTTTTAATCTGAAACTCATTTTAAAATATAGTAACGTATCTTTACTTTCCAAGAGTGCCCCTCCTCTCCTCTTATAAAAGGCCCCCACCTCTACCTCCTTACCCACACTCCCAAAGCATTTGGCTCGGCCAAACCCTGCCAATTTTGTCTCTCCACTTCCCTCTCTTACTCCTTGAAGCCTCACATTGGGAATAATTCTTCCCAAGGAAGCCTTTGAGCTCAAACCAAAGGGAGTTACCCGATTTTGAGCTAATGTCTTCTTTTGAGTCCTTTTGTTTTATTTTCCTTCTCCAACCCCCAAAACACTTTTTATTATTTTATTTTGTAACAACGCTAGTATCCTCAATATACTAGGATGTTTTTATAATAAGGATTAGAGCTACACTTACACACACCTACATCTAACGGTTAACGAACATACTGTTTCCGTGGATGGTGAATTTATGCCTCCCGAAACGATGATTGTTCAACATTCTTTTAACACCTTAAAAGGTGGCCATTAAGATGTCACTATATTTATATATGATATATAATATGTTTATGTTTTCATTAAGCTTCTGTGTTTTTCTTTTTGGTCATACCTTTATTGTTTCCATTATGGGTAAACGCGATATCTTCATTTAAGGAAGTGCAGACTACCGCCCCCTCCAAGTGATTTGGTTCGTTAAATACCATATGTGGGATGTATAAAGGATGGAACTATGATATTATATATGATATTATACTGGAATTATAATATACCTTTATATCATTATGATTCCATTCTATAAAATACGAAATAGAAATGAAAGTAGCGTTCATGCGTACGTACAGCTTACCGTCTCAATGAACGGTGCATTTCATTTATTACCTCTAAATGATTATGTAATATTATAAATGCATGTATATACTGGATATATTTGATATATACATAATGATTATAATTCTGGATATAATTGATACATGAACAACATGTAATTATAAAGGGTTTATTTTTTACTCAAATACCAATGATCGTTAAAACGACCGTTATTATCTTAAATAATTACATAATGTTCATGACATGGAAAAAGTGATATAAAAGGAAGAATGAACTTGAAAAAGGTTCTTAAAGAAGTAGAAATTACCTCAAGTTTATTATTCAGGACATTAAAGAACGATCGACTCAAGTTGGACCCGAGGTATGGGACTTCGTCTCAATCTCCTTTCGTTGAGGCATATTTTGTTTTATACACAACCTTCTTTTATACGGTGTATAAACCCCTTTGACTTTTACGTTTATCCAAAAATAATCTTTTTTATACGAAGCGTTTTACTAAATGACAAAAGGGAATGTTTTTGTCGTATGTATGCGGCGACAACGACTTCTCCGCCGCCGTGACCGTTATTTGAGTTTCGGCTTCCTCTACTAGCCGTACCTTCTTTTTAAAAGAAAAATAAATACCGTGTTTTAATTTTCTTTTGGTATTGAAAATGGTTTTCATAATGTTTTTATATCAATGTGTTGTATTGATATCTTGTGATTGAAAGGTGGAAATGTTATGTTTCCTTTATGCATGTTTTATGTGATACGATTATGTTGAGGTTCTTGGGCATTATTATGAAGACGGGTGTGTCCGTGATAAACTAAGGGTGGGTGAGCCCAATATAGCTCTCCAATGAATTGGGTAACGCGAAGGAGTGTAACATTAAGGTTTCTCCGAAGAGATTTAGGGAATATACTGTGATGGGTATTCCAAACGTAACCATGAGGGTTACTCCCTACATAAGAATGTTATGAATGCCTCAAGTTACCTTTATGTCTTATGATTTCTATGATTTATTCATGATTTGATGAGGTATGTTAAAATGATTATGTTTTATGGGTAAATTATGATCTAATTATTATTTATATATGTACCCATGTTTCCTTTTAATATTTTTATATCCCTTATTGAGATTTTTATGCTCATCCCATGTTTTTTTGAAATGTTTTTCAGAGGTCAAGGGAAAGGTACATGATATGATGATAGTGTCAAGGAAGTGTCAAGAAATAATCCATGGTTTATTTTAAATATGTTTCCATTGATGGGAATGAAGAATACTATATTTATGTAACCAATTTGATTATATGTAGAATGTAATGCAAGTTTTATGATCTAATTCTATAAAACTCTAAACCCGAAAAGATCCTCAATGTGTAATCTTGTAATAACTCAAGATTAAGTAAGGTTTAAGGTCGGGGCCTTATACTTGGTATCAAAGGTTGGTTTAGATAACTTTAAGAGTTATAATTCTATTAAATTATTATCCAAAAATATATTTTTTTATGGTCAAATTGAAGTGATATAGTATTTGAATATTTCCATGTTGCTTCATCTAAGACATGTTTGTTCAGAATGGTTTTCCGCAGAGGAAACAGGGAAGCAGTGCTAGGAAGGCATGCAGAAGGAAATAACCTTCCGAATCAGCATCCTGAGATGGTCGGAATTGGAACTGAACAGTAATGGCGCATTTGACTCAAGCGATAAATGGTGGTGGTATCCATGCACGAGATCATCCAGATCAACCGTAGAGGAATATGTCAGTGGTTGAACATTTCATGAGGAAACATCCCCCTTCATTCAGAGGATCATCTGACCATGTGCTAGCTGAAGGGTGGATTAAAGCACTGGAGAATATTTTTGATGTCATGGGGTGTTCAGACAATCAAAAGGTTAGTATTGCTATTTATTGTTTGTAGGGTGAAGTAGATCAGTGGTGGTTGATGGTTAAAAATATCAGGGACGCTGATGAGATTGATGCTCTCGACTGGGATGAATTCAAAGGTTTGTTTCTTGAGAAGTATTTTCCTAAGGTTGTTCGACTTAGGATGGAAAATCAATTCTTGGAATTGAGGCAAGAGGAAGACTCAGTGGCTACCTATGAAAAAGGTTCACTCGATTGGTAAGGTATGCTCCAAATTTTATCTGAGACCTTGATAGAAAAATAAATCATTTTTACTCATAATTAAAGACAAAATATCGAAGGGAATTAGCTTCTCATGAGTTTAAAAGTTATGAAAAGATTGTTTGATGTGCTGAGAAGGTGGAAATGGAGTTTACCGATGATCAAGTGTTCTATAACAACCAACAGAAGAAGAGACCGAGGTGGCAGGAGAAAGGTAATAATTCTTCAAAAAAGTCTGATGGTAAGAATATTAAGTTTCCAGTTTGTGATAAATGTGGCAAAAGGAATGTTGGGGAATGTCTTCTGAATTCTGGAAAGTGCTACCGATGTGGTAATATGGGACATAAGGCTCGTGATTGCACTGAAAACGATCAAGGTGAAGGTAAGACCAAATTTGATTTACAGTTAGTGAAATGTTTTAAGTGCAATGAGATGGGTCACTATGCAAATGAGTGTCCGACAAAGAGCTTGAGTGATGGGAAGCAGTTAGACTACAAGCAGAAAGGGGTGGTGAAATCCTTTGCAACTACTTCAGCAGATGTCGGGCCATCAAATGAAGTTGTATCAGGTACTTTGTTTGTTTTTTCAGATTATGCCAGTGTGTTGTTTGATTCGGGGTCTACATATTCTTTCATCTCTGAAACCTTTTCTAGTAAAATGGGAATACCATCTCAAGAAATGACTCCTGAGCTTTTGGTAAAAACACCTGGGAGAAATGTTGAGGCTAAAAGAATTTATAAGAATCTTCCTATCCTTATCTGTGGAAAGAACCTACTTGAAAACCTTATTGTTCTACCTCTAGTAGAGTTTGATGTTATCCTGTGTATGGATTGGCTCTCTATTTACCATGCTAAGATTTACTGTAGAGCTAAAGAAGTTTCTTTTCAGAAATAATTTCAGTTTGTGTACAAGAATGAACCCTTACTGTTTATAACTTATCAAGAGGTTGAGAAACTTGTAAAAGATGGAAATGAATGTTACCTTGCACACATCGTTGAAAATAAAGGAACTGTTCAGATTAATGATGTGCCAGTGGTAAATGAGTATCCTGATGTTTTTCCTAATGAGTTTCCTGGAATAATACCAGATCAGGAAGTTGAATTTACTGTTGACTTAGTTCCTGATGCTAATCCAATTTCAAAACCCCCTTATCGAATGGCTCAAATTGTACTTTTAGAGTTGAAGGAGCAATTTCAAGATTTATTAGAGAAAGGTTTCATTCGACCTAGCAGATCGCCATGGGGTGCTCCTGTCTTGTTTGTTAAAAAGAAAGATGGTTCGATGAGACTTTCCATTGATTATAGAGCCTTGAATAACATCACTGTTAAGAACAAATATCCTTTGCCTCATATCAATGATTTTTTTGATCAGCTCCAGGGAGCTCTGTATTTTTCAAAGATTGACTTGAGATCGAGGTACCATCAGTTGAAGGTAAAGGAAGAAGACATTCCGAAGACCGCGTTCCGTACAAGATATGACCATTATGAATTTGTAGTAATGACTTTTGGGCTAACCAATGCACCTTCTGTATTCATGGACTTAATGAATAGAATTTTCCATGAGTTCTTGGATAAGTATATGGTGGTTTTCATTGATGATATTTTCGTGTTTTCTAAAAGTAAAGAAGAGCATGAAAGACATTTAAGGGTTATCTTGCAAACCTTAAAAGAAAAGAAATTGTATGGTAAATTCAGCAAGTGTGAGTTTTGGTTGCAACAAATTTCTTTCCTTGGTCACATTGTTTCTAAAGATGGGATAACTGTTGATCCAGCAAAAACAAAATTTGTGGAAGACTGGCCGAGACCCACAAATGTAACTGAGATTCGTAGCTTCCTTAGTTTGGCAGGCTATTACCGAAGGTTTGTTAGAAATTTTTCACAGTTATCTATTCTAATGACTAAGCTAACTCGGAAGGGTGTTAAGTTTATCTGGACAAAAGAATGTGATGATTGTTTTCAGGAATTGAAAAGAAGATAGGTGAATGCTCCAGTTTTGGCACTACCTTCCAGGAATGGTGAGTTTGTTATATACAGTGATGCTTCATTGAAAGGACTTGGTTATATCCTAATGCAGAATGATCAGGTAATTGCTTATGCTTCACGTCAGTTTGAAACTCATGAGATAAATTACCCTACACATGATTTGGAATTAGCTGCTGTTGTTTTTGCTTTAAAAATTTGGAGGCATCATTTGTATGGAGTAAAGTGTGAAATATATACAGATCACAAAAGTTTAACGTATATATTCACTCAGAATGAATTGAACATGAGATAAAGGAGATGTCTAGAATTAATCAAGGATTATGATTGTACAATTCATTACCATCCGGGAAAATCAAATAAAGTGGCTGATGCTTTGAGTCGAAAAAGTAATACTTCATTAGCAATGTTGCGTTTGGAACGTGATCCTTTGGTTAAGGATTTGATGAACTTTGGCATAGAAGTTGTTGGTGCAGGAAGTTCTTCTGTTTTGTTTCAGGTATCAGTGAGATCATCTCTATCAGATAGAATCAAGGAAGCATTGAAGCAAGACAGTGAGTTGCAGAAAATGGTAGAGCTGGTTCAGAAAGGTAAGTTGCCTGAATTCAACATTGATAATGATTGCGTTTTGAGATTTGGGAAGAGAATGTGTGTGCCTTGTGATTCACAGTTGAAGAGAAAGTTGTTATGTGAATCTCATAGTTCTCCGTTTTCAGTTCATCCTGGCAATACTAAGATGTATAGAGATCTGTGGGAGTATTAATGGTGGGATGGAATGAAAAGAGATATTGATGATTCTACTGTGAAGTGTTTGACTTGTCAGCAGGTTAAAGAAGAGCGGCAGTTACCGAAAGGGATGCTTCAACCCTTACCAGTGCCAGAGTGGAAATGGGAGAATATATCCATGGACTTTGTTGTGGGATTACCGAAGACATCTCGAGGTAATAATGAAATTTCGGTTATTGTTGATTGCTTGACTAAATATGCTCATTTCCTTGCTATACGAGATACTTTTTCCATAGATCAACTTTCCCATTTGTATATTATGAGATAGTCAGGTTACATGGAGTTCCTCTCTCCATTGTATCTTATCGTGATCCCAGGTTCACTTATAACTTTTGGAAAGGCCTTCAGAAGTCATTGGGTACTGAATTAAATTTTAGTACAGCTTTTCATCCTCAATCAGATGGGCAGTCAGAACGAACAATTCAGACATTGGAGGATATGCTACGTTCTTGCTATATGGATTATCAGGGAAGTTGGGACCAACATATTTCTTTGGTTGAATTTTCATATAATAACAGTTTTCATTCCAGTATACAGATGGCACCATTTCAGGCATTATACGGGAAGCAGTGTCGAACTCCAGCTTTCTGGGATGAAGTGGGTGAAAGGAAGTTGATGGGACCAAAATTGGTAGAAGAGATGGAAGAAAAATTTCATCTGATTCAGATGCACAAGAGAACAGCTCAGAGCAGGCAGAAGAGTTATGCGGATAACCAGAGGAAGGATCTATCTTTCGAGGTAGGTGATCATGTTTTTCTCATGGTTTCTCCTTGGAAAAGTGTGATGAGATTTGGTAAGAAAGGAAAGTTGAGTCCAAGGTTTATTGGACCATATGAAATTCTGGAGAGAGTTGGACTAGTTGCATACCGGGTGGCTTTACCTCCGAGTTTATCTCAGGTACACAATGTTTTTCACGTTTCGATGTTGAGAAAGTATATGCCAGATCCATCTCATGTTTTGAGTCCAGAGGTAGTTCAGCTAGAAGAGAACCTATCTTATAAGGAACCACCGGTCCAGATTCTTGACCACAGGTAGCAAGTGTTACGTAATAAGGTGACTAAGCAGGTAAAGGTTTTATGTAAAAACCACATGATGGAAGATGCAACATGGAAATCTGAAAATGCAATGAGGGATAAGTACCCCCATTTATTCGATAAGTAAATAAATTGCGGGGACGCAATATTCAAAAGGGGGGAAGGATGTAACATCCCAAGTAAATAATGAATAATATATATATTTATCTATGTCTATTAATGAATTAGATAGTGTTTTAGATTCTTAAAATGAAAATAAATCCAATCTTAAGCATGGAATACACTAATATTCTTAAAAGATTGTTTTACTGCCTTTTGATGGCAAACACTTTTTAAATCAAACTTTTTACAATTTTATAATCTATATTTGTCAAAATAAACATATTAATTATGATTGGGACATTCCATTTTACATTAGATAAATTTTTGGTATTTTTCTGACAATGTTCATTTTTTAATGAATAGTGAAAAATACTGCATTTTACATCAAAACTGCTTTTTCATTTAATTTAATTATATGGTTAGATTATATTTTTAATTGGTCTTAAAGTGTAATTTGAATATAATTTTACCATTTAATCCAATGGTGGTCATTAGGATTAATTTCACTTTGGAATTGGTCATAAACTAATGCCAAACTTTTCATATATATTGTTTCAAAAAAACCCGATATTCGTCATGACAGCGGGAATTGATTATTAAATTAATTAATGTGACATATATGTTTTGAATTTTGTAAAATAGACTTCATTTTTGAATTCATAATATCAAATATATCTTAGGGTGAATTTTTGTTAATTTTCTGAAAAACTTCAATTTTTGATGAATAGTGAAACCACTAAGTGGTACTTATAAAAACTGATTTTTCTGTTTAAATGAAATTTTGCCATCATTGTGTTTTGAATTTCAAAAATCCGACATACATGGTTGTCATTAAGAAGTAAAATGTGGTTCAATGGGGTTAAAATAATTTTTTGGTGAATAGTAACTTATTAAGTTCTTAATCGCGATTAGTGGTAATTAGTGTAGTTTAAGGTGAAAATAATGTTTTAATAGTATGAGATGAGATTCACACATGTCTTATCCTCCTTTGATGTGTCATGTCCAACCCAGACAAGCCATGGGTCAACTTGAGGACCCCATGGAGCCACTTTTGTTGGGAAATGACATAAATAACTTTTTATTTAATGTTAAAGTAAAAATGACACAAACATGAGTTATGTTACTAAAACAATTTTTATATAGGGTTATACAAGTCAGATTTTTGAATATAAATATTTCTTAGAAATCTAAAAAGATTTCATACATCATAGTATTTTTTTTATAATTTTTAGAAATTAAATAAATTAAATTATTTATGGCATCATGATGATGCAGCGATGACCTTATTATTTAACGATTTAAATAAAATGGAAAGTTAATGTAAAATCTAAAACCTACACATGGAAAAAACCAATTGGATGAGTGGATTTAGAACCCTTATCACCTTATCCTCGAATTATATCAATGTGGGACCATTAGAATCCGAAACTCATTTTAAAATAAAGTAACTTATCTTTACTTTCCAAGAGTGCCCCTCCTCTCCTCTTATAAAAGGCTACCACCTCTACCTCCTTACCCACACTCCCAAAGCCTTTGGCTTGGCCAACCCATGCCTATTTTGTCTCTCCACTTCCCTCTCTTACTCCTTGAAGACTCACATTGGGGAGAAGTCTTCCCAAGGAAGCCTTTGAGCTCAAACCAAAGGGAGTTACCCGATTTTAAGGTAATGTCTTCTTTTTAGTCCTTTTGTTTTATTTTTCTTCTCCAACCCCCTAAACTCTTTTTATTCATTTCTTTTGTAAAAAATACAGTATCCTAAATATACTATGATGTTTTTATAATAAGGATTCGAGCTACACTTACACACACCTACATCTAATGGTTAACGAACATACTGTATCCGTGGATGGTGAATTTATGCCTCCCGAAACGATGATTGTTCAACATTATTTTAACACCTTCAAAGGTGGCCATTAATATGTAACTATATTTATATATGATATATAATATGTTTATGTTTTCCTTAAGCTTCTATTTTTTTATTTTTGGTCATACCTTTATGGTTTCCATTATGGGTAAACGTGATATCTTCATTTAAGGAAGTGCGGACTACCGCCCCCTCAAAGTGATTTGGTTCGTTAAATAACATATGTGGGACGTATAAAGGATGGAACTATGATATTATATATGATATTATACTGTAATTATAATAAACCTTTATATCATTATGATTGCATTCTATAAAATATGAAATAGAAATGAAAGTAGCGTTCATGCGTACGTACGGCTTACCGTCTCCATGAACGGTGCATTTCATTTCTTACCTCTAAATGATTATGTAATATTATAAATGCATGTATATACTGGATATATTTGATATATACATAATGATTATAATTCTGGATATAATGGATACATGAACAACATGTAATTATAAAGGGTTTATTTTTGACTCAAGTACCAATGATCGTTAAAACGACCGTTATTATCTTAAATAATTACATAGTGTTAATGACATGGAAATAAGTGATATAAAAGGAATAATGAACTTGAAAAAGGTTCTTAAAGAATTATAAATTAACTCAAGTTTATTATTAAGGACATTAAAGAACGATCGAGTCAAGTTGGACCCGAGGTATGGGACTTCGTCTCAATCTTCTTTCATTGAGGCATATTTTCTTTTATACACAGCCTTCTTTTATACGGTGTATAAACCCCTTTGACTTTTACGTTTATCCAAAAGGAATTTTTTTTATACAAAGCGTTTTACTAAACGACAAAAGGGAATGTTTTTTTCATACGTATGCGGCGACAACGACTTCTCCGCCGCCGTGACCGTTATTTGAGTTTCGCGTCTTCCTCTACAAGCCATACCTTCTTTTTAAAAGAAAAATAAATACCATGTTTTAATTTTCTTTTGGTATTGAAAATGGTTTTCATAATGTTTTTATATCAATGTGTTGTATTGATATCTTGTGATTGAAAGGTGGAAATGTTATGTTTCCTTTATGCATGTTTTATGTGATACGATTATGTTGAGGTTCTTGGGAATTATTATGAAGACGGGTGGTTCCGTGATAAACTAAGGGCGGGTGAGCCCGATATAGCTCTCCAATACATTGGGTAATGTGAAGGAGTGTAACGTTAAGGTTTCTCCGAATAGATTTAGGGAATATACTGTGATGGATATTCCAAACGTAACCAAGAGGGTTACTCCCTACGTAAGAATATTATGAATGCCTCAAGTTACCTTTATGTATTATGATTTCTATGATTTATTCATGATTTGATGAGGTATGTTAAAATGCTTATGTTTTATGGGTAAATTATGATCTCATTATTATGTATATATGTACCCATGTTTCCTTTCAATATTTTTATATCCCTTACTGAGCTTTTTATGCTCATCCCATGTTTTTTTTGAAATGTTTTTCACAGGTCAAGAGAAAGGTACATGATATGATGATAGTGTCAAGGAAGTGTCAAGAAATAATCCATGTTTTATTTTAAATATGTTTCCATTGATGGGAATGAAGAATACTATCTTTATGTAACCACTTTGATTATATGTGGAATGTAATGCTAGTTTTATGATCTAATTCTCTAAAACTCTAAACCTGAAAAGATCCTCAATGTGTAATCTTGTAATAACTCAAGATTAAGTAAGGTTTAAGGCTGGGACCTTATACATAATAACAAAACACATATATTATATATTCTATAAAATATTTTTGATATTTACCCAATACATTTGATAAGCTTAAGATGATAATAAACCCTATATTATTCTTAATAAATATGTATTTTTGTTAAGGCATTTTTTCCACCTTTTAATGGAGATCCCATTTTAAATCGAATATTTGGTACTTTTATATATTAATTTTTTCAAAAACAACATTATATTTGGATTAAAAGCATAAAAATTAGGTTAGGATAAATTTTTTTATATTTATGTAATGAATCATATTTTAATGAAAAGTTAAAAATACTAGATTTTAATTCAAAACTTATTTTTTCATATAATTTATTTATAAAATTAAATTATATTTTTAATTGGATTAATTCTTTATTTATAAAATATTTTTACCAATTAATCCAATTTAGGTCCTTATAACCAATTTCACATTGAAACGTGAAATATAAACTTATCAATCTCTTGGATGTTTTTACTTTAAAAACCCGAAGCATTGTCCCCTCAGTGGGATTAATTTTAAATTAATTTATGCCCCTTATGTGATTATAATTTGGAAAATTGGATTCTATATTTTCAATCAAAATAATTTATAATTTTTAATAATTGAATTTTTTTGACCAAAAATATTTTTGAGGGTGATTAAAATTAATTACATCAGTTAAGAGAAAAGTTATGTTAATAAAGTACTAAACCATAAATTGAAGACACAAAACAACATATAAACATGTTAAACAACCAATTTAGGACAACATTTAGACCCTATAATCAATTTTTTCTACCTTGTAGCATTATTGTAACCAATTTTAATTTGAAAAATGTGGGTGGAATTATATCTTCAAATATTTACAAGAGTGTCACTCCTCCTCCAAAATAAAAGGCCACCTCCTCTACCCATTCATCACACCTCTGAAACATTTTATGTTCAAAAATCCTCAGCCCAATTAGCCTCCAAACAATCCTAAATTATACCTTGAATTCTAACTTTGGGAAGAAAGTCTTTTAATAAATCCTTTTGTCATAAACTTCAAGGAGTTTCCCAATTTAGAGGCAACGTCTTCTCTCAACATCCTTCCCTTTGTATTCCTTATCCAGCCCTCCGATAACTTTATTCCATTATTCTGTTACAAAAATAGTGTCCTCCATATAATAGGATGTTTTTATGCAATGTTTTTGACCTAAAATTATACAAACATCTATCTAATGGATATCAAACATACATTTTCAGTGTACGAAGAACTATTGCTTAATTAAATGATGATAGTTCATTTCTTTCTTTACCACCAATTGTGGTGTCCATTATGATGAAAAATATATTTATATATTTTATATAATTATATATTTTATATATAATAATTATTATGAATTTATTATTATTTATTACTTTTTATAACACATACCTTTTATATCTTCATTTGGTGGTAATACAATAATCTTGTTTGAGGAAGTGTGGATGACCGCCCCCTCAAAGTGATGATATTATTTCCCACACCACATGGAATGTATTAAGGATGTGTTTAATTAACTTATATGATATATTAATGCTACTATAAAAATGATATGTATATATATACATAAATATGTATACATATTTTATTTACAAACTTTCTTTTAATACGCCAACAAAGTCGGAAATAACTTTTATGCGTATATACAACTTACCGTCTCCCTGAACAGTATATTATATTTCATTATTATTTATGCTATAAATTATTATAATATTAATATAATATATATAACTTTTAATTATATCATTTTCTACATTATATAATCATGGTGTCCATATAATGACCGATGATATAAAAAATTATGTTACATGCGATGAACAAAGTGAATATTCCCTGAAGTGAAATCTTAATAGAGGATCGTTAACAAGAGGATAATGTAAGGTCATAATAACACCATGTGTGATAAATATTATAACAATATTATTATTTAAAAAATTTATTATAAACTTATATTTATTATATATGAATCTTGTTCGAGTACTGAGATATTCAATACATAATGTAAGGGGGTGTCATCTCACTTTTAATTTTTATGAGATAAATGTTATGTTTACCACTATTTCCATTAGTGTGGGGTATGTACTGACCATTATTGTATTTTATGTATCATATAATTTAATGTTTGGGTGTTAACATTCCAATTTTTTTATCCTTCATTCATGTGCTTTATTTTCCAAATGTTACCAAATCAGTAATATAGTTCTCTCTCAATTTTCCTTCTTTGAGACCCATGTGTTGTTATGCACCTAATATATTTTTCAAGTTGTATATACTACCATTTCACATGCATTATCATGAATCTCAATATTTTCATGATATTTATATCATAATTTAATTTAAATTTCTTATGTGGAGAGTATGATCCCAATTGAAATAGTAATTAGAGTTTATTGAAACAATCTCATCTCTTTTAGAGATTGTCTATGTTTATAATTCTTTTGATGAAGTCTTATGATCCTTATATTGAAAAACTTCCTACAGTTTTATTATCGAATATTGTTTTCAACATATCCCCATGTGTTAGTACCATTTTTCTAAATCTATTGTAATTAAGTTAATGTTTTTAAGTAAAACAGGACGATCTCTCTCTTCGATCGGAAATCTATTATGTTCAAAAACCATTTTTTCGAAATTGTTTTCTAAAAAATTTCAAATAATCCATAAAGATAATTTTCTGGGAAAATGGATTTTAAAATTATTTTATTTTTTTCATAGTTTACTTTATTTTTTTCAAAGAAATTTTGAAAAAAAAATTTATTTCAAATGTTTTTATGTTTTCAAAAAGGGTTTTAAAGAAGATATGGTATTTTCCTCATGAAATGTTTTAGAAAGTTATTTAAAAATTATTTTACATAAAAAATGAAATCAATTGACATTAATCATGAACATATATGAATATAAATATTCCATTCATGTCAATTATATAAATGGATTATTCTTAATTTCATGGTCTATATGATACCTATTTCTCTTCCACGAGTTATACATTTTTGAAATCTGTTTCCCATTCATGGGTTATATGATTTGGAATCCCACTTCTCTTCACAAGATATGATTAGATGAGATGATTTTGAAACCTATCTCATTTCATAGTTTATGATGTGATGAAACAATAATTATACACATTTAACTTCATGGGTTATGATTTTATGTTTATAGAACCTATCTCTTTTGATGGGTTGTGATAATATGAAAGTTTAATTTTGTGTCACATATATTAATGTTGTTATTATAAGATGGGTGGGATCTATAACTCCCACCAATGAATTTGGTAATAATGGATTACTCATGAGTATAAATGTTATGCATGAACCTAATTTCATGTTCACAATGTTATGCATGGATCTGATTTCATTTCCATAAGTTTATACATGGACCTGATTACTTTTTCACAATGTTATGATTGATCCTGATGTTATGCATGGACCTAGTTTCATTTACATAAGTTTATGCATGATCCTAATTAAACATTAAAAATGTTACGTGTGAACCTTATTACTTGTTCACAATGTTATGCATGGACATAGTTTTATGTCCTTAAGGTTATGTGTGAACCTGATTACAGGATAAAAATGTTATTCATGGACCTGGTTTCATGTCAGTTAGGTTATATGTGAATTAGATTACATGTTCATAATGTTATGCATGGACCTAGTTTCATGGAAAAAGTATATTTTAGGGCCTTCTTTCATGTCCTTAACTTAATAAGTGACCCTATTTATATTAATATATGTTCCCAATGTTATTAACCAATGTGCATGCCATAAATTCTATTTATTTTCCTATATTAGGCTTCCTTGGACTATGTTTTTTATTTCCTTATGATTAATGTCTTAGAAATATCATTTCTTTATTATTTTCTCTAATATATAGAGCAAGATCTTAAAATTTTATACTCATGTTCCATACACTTTTGTTTATGTTATGCTTATATATTTCCTTTATTTCCCCTTATAGAGAAACCGAGCTCACCCCTTTCTTATGTTTCTTTACCCATGGTATGAAGAAAGGTTTTAGGTAGAAGTATAAAAGGTGGAAATATTTATGAGATATGTTGAGGATCTTTCACTAGGATAGAATATTTTGTTTCCATGTTTCCAAATATTGTACACTATTATGGTCTACAGACATGTATTTTTGTAATGTTCTAAATGTTCATTAAAAATAATGTAATATCCATGTATCTTAAGCATGTGTCCCTATATAATCTATCTTTATACATTATATTTCCTATTATTCTTCACCAATCATTTATATAAAGAATAAAATATGAGTTTTTACATGGAAAGTCTCAGTCAAGGGTATCTCTCCTTTGTGATAACAATGAGTTTTCACTTAATGATTAAAGAAATACCCTTACTTCTATAGTTGATCTTCATATTATACATTGATAAACAGTCCATCGAAAGTATTTGGTCAAAGTATTCCATCAAAATGAACATCAGGTTTATAGATATATTACACACATGAAATTTAATATGGAATCAGTATATATATATATATATATATATTATTCTTGAATAATTTCTCTCTGAGATTTAACTGACAACTCTACCTATTGAAGTTCAGGCCTTAACTTTATAATCATTGAAAACATGAATGAAATAAAAGAATATGTATAATAAGAATATAAAAATGTTCTTTATATAATTTAGTGTATGATGATTTTACGTACCAAAACATCATTTGGAGCATCGACTTCTACAATTGTGATTAAAAAATAATGACCTTGCTCATGGGTCCACTACTAGAGTTGATAGCGGTTCCCTCAATTGTATTATGATTTAGAAATCTGCTAGAAGATTTCCTATTCTCCCATCACAGGAATCATTTCATAGTGGCTTGTTCTTGCACCATCATTAAATTTTCATTCCTATTAAGATGTTGATAATTTACATTACCAAATTAATTAGGGATATATGGACATATTGTCCACACCTTTCTCACCTTATACAACCTTTTAGACAATTTATAAAATACTTCATCCCATATTTTTGTACAAGATATTTTTAATTTTTATCTTTTTTGGTTTATTTCCAAAAAATGTCTCTATACTTCTCTTTCTTTTAATTATTTTAATGAGTCTGATGTAGTCGGGGTTTGGCTTAGTGGTAAGCAACCCATAATCCTACATGAAAAAATGGGAGTTCAAAACCCATGGGGCGCAGGTACTGTAGTAGTACTGTAGCAGTGGTGGTACTATTGATCGGCGAGTACTGTTGCGGTGGCAGGGCACTGTAGCAGCGGCGGGCACTGTAGCAGCCTGGTTACTATTCACAGAATGGGCCTTAGGCCAAAAATTTGGGCCTATGGGCTATATAATGGGCTACAAGCCCACTGGGCCTTCGGGCTATGTAATGGGTCTCCCTCTACCCAGTTAAAGAGGTCTTTTCTTTGCTTTAATAATAAAATGAAGCATTTTCCCCAACCTTTTAAAAAAATGAGTCTCATGGGAATCTCCAAACTCTGTTTCTTCCTTGAGAGTACATCATACTATCTCTTCATAACTCCAAAATTCTCGAGTTACAAATAATTTCTATATATGTGGTTTCAAACTACTAATGAATCAGTTGGTAATTCCAAAAAAAATATTGAAAAAGTTTTAATCATATCTTTAAATCCATGTAAAGATAAACTCATAATTCACCAAATAATTATTTAATTGGATTTCTTATATTTTCATGCATTTTTTCTATAAGATAAAAACCTATGTGATAAATTTCATACTATTTAAAATATTATAAAAAATATAAATGAATGATTAATCAAAAAATTATATTATATCATTCTTATTGGTTGATATAAATTGATTTTAAAAAAGTTTTAATTATCTATATATCTGTCAAAATAGTTTCTATAAATAATGATATTAACCAGAGAATATCCCCCATGAGTGTCAAACTATGTTTTCATAAAGGACTCTTTGTCATGAAATAGGTGATTATTAAATTACAGATAAATGAACACCTTTGGGGGTTATTTTTCATTGGTAAAACAGTTCCAGATCCAAATCTACTTATAGTATACATATAAGGATTTAATTTCCTAGAAACCACTCTCTTTATACATCACCAAAATTTTATGTTGTTTTCCAATATTTATAATTATACCTAGGGTTATTGCTAAGGATATCTAGTCCTAATTTTAAAAAATAAATAAAACATACCTTTGAAACAAACTATGGTGACCCCCATTTTTAATACATGAAGTATAACGTATATCCTTGGAAAAATATTACATTAATAACATGGACGAATATTTTGAGGCTAGTGACTTGGAAACTAGGTAAAAATTAATTAATTTAAAAAAGGAAATCATTAACAAGAAATTTGTTAAATACTTTTGAAAGAATATTTTATTATTCAATCTTATGGAACCTCATAGAAAGTAATTTATGGGGCATATACATTAATAAAAAGGGGGAACATAAGAACTGTAAGGGATTAAAAAGGGAAATAAAACATGAGAAATGGTTATGGGAAATGAATGAGTCATGACATGATAGAATAATAATATGTACATGATACATAACATTGAAATTTATCTACACAACAAAAATGATACATTCATAAGAATATCACTAGGGTTTATCACCAAGGTATTGTAAAACACATTACCATGGTTATTCAACAAGGTATCCTAAACGTTAAATCTATAGAGAATAATTATTTACCATATTAATTGGAGTAATATCACAAAATAACCTTCATATTTATTAATTCATGTTATCCACATCAGCCATATAAAAGCATTTCCTCAATAACCTATGGAGAATTAATAATAAGATTCATGTTAATTAATTCAATATATATGTGCTTAAATATTTGAACATTAAATCATTTTTAACCCATTAGAATGTAATATGCCTTTAATATTTGTAAATCAATAATAAATAAATTATTATTTCAAATAAATGAATTCCCATGTAAATGATGAATTTTTTGGCATTCACACTATAAGAATTTACGAGGTAAAATTTAGAAATTCAAAAAATTAATTCGACATCGTGATGATTATACATCTTGGATTAAAGAAATATTATAATGAGATATAAAAAGGTATCACATTAGTAAAAACCAATTTTGGAAAAAAAATTAATAATAAAAATTCCTTGAAATAAAAGTAATTCGACATTTTGATTACATTACACACAAAAAATCATTTGAATGGAAATAAAGAAGAGAATAGTTTCATTACCTTTGGATGTATCATTATAAATCAAAAAGATATCCAACATATGACTACAGAGAAAACATTGTGGGAATTTAGAGTGTGTAAATGAGCACAATTTCATGGTTACAGTATTTATAGTGGAGGGGAATTAGGGGATGGGTGGGTATTTTTATTAAAAGATGATGACTAATTTAATAATTTCTAAATTAAGGTTTTGGAATTCTATTTAGTAGAAAATGTAATCCCATTATCTTACCAGTGGTTTCATCTCTAGGTTTTATACTTCTAAATAACATTTTATAATATTTTAATACTTTTGAATCGATATAAATTTTTTAATATTGCTTTGAAATGGAAATGTATATTTTCCACAAAATAATGTTTTTAAAATTATAATAGATTTAGAAATTGGAAAGTAACTTAAAGGTATAGAAATTGATTTAATTACATTAAAATACATAATATTTATAAAATAAAATATTTTTCATTTTGTATTCTATTTAATTAATTGTTACATTAATATTATATATATATATGAAATCATAAAACATATTAAAAATAGAAAACTATTTTTACCCCTCATTGAAAAATAATGTACTTTATATAAGTCTCCAAATTTCACCATAACGTAATTTATACATGTTGATTAAATATATAATTTTTTATTATTAAAATAATTCTATAAATATTATAATTTGAAATTCAAAATAAAAAACATTTTTATTGAAAAATAATTGTTTTTACAACATATTCATCCTTCTTACACTTATAAAATTTCATTTAACATTATAAAATTTTATAACCATTTATATTTTAATAAATAGTTTTTCAAAATTATATTTAATAAAAAGTTATTTAAAATACTATATTTTATCATAAAAGTGTATATATTCATTAAAGATACAATTATGTTTTATCAGAATTCAAAAATCAATTTATTAAAATTCATCCAATATTCAAGTGAATTGCATTAAATAAAATAATATTGAACACTGAATTAAATATACAACTACTTAATTTGTAAAAATAAAATTATAATTTTAAATTCTATACTTATAACCCCTTATTACACCATCATACACCGTATATGTATGTGTGTGATGGTAGTAGTTTCATGGGGTGGTTCAACTAACATTGATTGAGTTATGATCTACACTTACTTGAACAACACATGTGGGTGATTTTATTTGAGCCTCACTTATTGTAGAACTACTTTTTCTTGGTCAATATTAAACCCTAGTTATTGTACCTCTCTCCTAGGTTCCAAAAAATGGGTTTAAAAAGGAATTAATTTACAAGTTAAGGCCATTATTTCCTCCATCTTCATTTAATTGACTCTTATCCTAACCCTTAATATATATCAATCCTAATAGTAACTTTATAAGGGAACAACTTTTCCAAATTTATACTATATATAACACAAAGAATCAATATTTACTACTTTGTTCCCAATTTTTTTTATAATTACATTGATAAGGTATGTTATATTCCTATAATTCCTTTTTCTTCCAGATGTTTTTATGGTATCTATAATCTTCTTGGAGGAGTTCGATCATATAGAGTATATTGTTGCATGGTGTCTATTTTTTTATATCCCTATACTACTCTCAGTGGTAGAAATCTGTATTATTACAATACATATAAAATTATTTTTATAATATTATTTCTAAGAAAACCATTGTAAAATATAATAAAATAGCCATTATTAAAATAGATTTCTCTTATTAATCATATAATGATTTTTCATGTCATTATACTCTTAGAAAATTTAAATTATCATAAAGACCAATCATGTTTCTAACATTTTTCAATCAAGGGTATTAAAGTTATTAAGAATTGAAATTAAGTTATAAATTCATATTATAAAGAGGATGGTTTCCAATAGAGTATGGTGGTCACGTTCAGCATCCCATATATTTTTCTACCATCGAAAAACGGATGGTGTGTCCCTAACTAGTTTTTGGAATTGTCTAGAAGCATCATAGCTGCAGAATGCTCTCTGGATATATGGTGGAGGTCACCAGCCACCTGATGAAAAATGGAATTTATTGGTTATCTATAGGTATAACACATGCTACCTCATAGAATCCATCAGGTTCTTGGTGGATTATATAGCATCCTGGAAGCATATAATTATACCACAAGATGGCCAATGGTGTCAATTCAACAAGTCAAATGATTATTTTAATATATATTTTTTTCAATGGATCTAATAATCCCAATAAATGTCTAAATCATCCCTTAAAACCTCAGAATTTATAGATAAAACCCATTTGGATCCTTAAAAGGGTAATACGATGTTCTATAATGAATATCATTAATATATAATAAGTGATAATGAGTATTAGATTAAACTTTCCTTCTATTGTTCATTATCTTGATATATTTATGTATTTCATTCTTCTAACACATTGATCTCCAATATTTATATCTCTATCATTGTATAAATTTAATATTTTCTTTTTTTATAGAATTTGGATCTTTTATTAAAAGGTTATGTTCCTAAAAAATTATTTTTTCGTACATAGTTGGTTTTTGATAAACTAGTAAACTGAGGTCTTTCACTTTGGATCCTTGGTAAACAACTAAAACCATGTTCTCTTTACATATTTCTTAAATATATCTTAGTTTAAGGGTTTATTTTATTTTTGGGTTTGTTGGATACTACCAAATTCAAGTAATATTAATTCATAAACCCTTAATAAATTGGGGTGGGAAACATATAAGTTATTCTTGAGAACTATCTCAACTCCCTTATCGAATTAATTGACTTTTCTTTTATTTATTTTCTAAAAATTTTAGTTTTTATCATATTTCATTTAATTAATCATTTTTTCTTTCGACATATCAAAAACACAATTTAGATAACTTTTTTATTAAAAAAGATATTTTCTATTATAATTAATATATCATTTCATCTTTGTTCTTAATTTTAAATGATATGTGTGTGTGTGTGAGTGTGTCTATATATATTTCACTTTGTTTATTTTGGTTTATTAATTATTTTAATGATTATATTAATTTATTTAGTTTCATTATTTATTGGAAATTCACCAACTCTTTCAATGTTACTGTATGCTAAAATTTCCATAAAAAGGATGATTTTTTTAAAATTATGTTTTAAAAATATTAAGTGGTTTTAAGGATTGACCTATAAAAGTCATACTATTCATATAAAACCTAAGGTGATCCTAAAGGAATGTTAATGGGTCATTCATCTCTCTTTGATGAAATTTATTATATTTATTAGAAAAATTTCATGTTTATTTTCTTATTAAGAATAATTTATTCTATTTGGAACATTATTAAGAATTGTTACAAACCCACTAAATAATAAGAGGAAAAATGGACTCCCAATGAAACTATATCATCTAAAAAATAATAAAAAGTAATGAATTATCATTATTCTTGTTTATATTGAATTTAATCTTATTGAGTTTCTACTTGTAAAATAGATTATGAATATTATATAATAATTTTATTTACCCATAAAGAAACAAATAATGTCCAAGATACTTGAATTTTCATTTATAGACATGATTTTGAATTTTTTATCATGAATTATAAGGAATCGATTATAGAAATGTTTACACTTTTTATTGACATATGAAATGGAAAAAATTTTAATGTAAATGATCATTATATAAAAAATAAGTAAAGAAGATACACTGGGTCTGTAATGACCCAAAGTTTCATTAATGGAAATCCCTCTTGATCTGATTAAATTTATCTTTATGTTTATATAAAGTGTCAACTTCATTGTTTTTATGTTAAGAATTTTTACCGTTGTTAATATAGTCATTAAACAGTGATAACATGATTAGTATAAATATAGGACTTTAACAAATCCAATTTACTCAGACAAAAGAAGTGATGGCCTCATCCAGTAGAATTGCTCCATATGAATCCCATTTGTCGGAGCTCGGAAAAGACGTGGCATCCTTGGGATTTTCTCTTAACCAAGCCCAAGATGAGCTTCATCATTTCAAGCTCGAACGTGACCGTCTACAAGAAATGTGGAAGTTTATTGAAATTACCACTCGAGCGATGTTATCTGAGTCACCCCAAGAGTCTGTCGCCATCACACACCATACCCTTAGGTATTTTGTGGCTATTTTAAGGGGTTATGTAACAAATAATTAGTACTATGTTCATGTACATTATTTTTTTATATAATAATGAATATAATTTCTAGTCATTTTTTGATACATTGTATATAGTTTTTAAAGCACAAATGGTGTTTTTAGTTATTATTTAATTATGAAATATATTTTATTAAATTAAGGTATTTTTGAATTAAATAGTAATTTAATAAAATAATATTATTATTATTAAATTAATTTTTATTAAATAAATATGATCTTATAATTTTATGAATGCAATTAAAATTTTTATTAAGGTTTGAAAGCCATTTTTGTCAAAACCCGTTAATTTTCGATAAATGTCGGTTTTTATTTTAAAAGTGAAAATTCACATATTTAGAAAATTATTTAGATAAAATAAATGTTATTTTTCGAATCAGGACATCGAAATTATCCAATGGTGAATTTTTCATAATTTTCTGAGACAGTCAAATTTTTGGGTAAAAAATAAATACCTTTTAAATATATAATGTGTTTTATGACATCTTAATGACCCAATAGTGATTAAATAAAATACTATAATATTTATGTTCGGCCAATATATGTTTTAACATTAAAATAATTTGATTTTGGGTTGGTTTGACTTACTTTTCAAAGCATTAATGGACCCCTCAAGACTTATTCAACACTTTTCCTTTTTAAATTAATTTCCATGGGAGTGTGACTCACCTCCACATAAGAAACCTTATTATTGTAAGAATTTCGGACTTTTTCCTTATAAAAATATTGTTTTCCTCTTCAATTTTCTCAAAACCATGGGAAAAACCATGGGATAGTTTGTGTTTTGGATTAATTTAATATAAGGGGTCCCAAACCTAAATAGGAAAGAATTCTCTCCCCATTCCTATATAAACCCACCCAAGTTCCAACTTCCTTTTCACTCAAACCCCTTGTAGTTCGTCCAACCTCTTCTCTACTCTATCTGGAATCCTCCCAAGGTGCCCCAAGCTCCCAATAATCCTCTCACAAGCCTCTCTCTAGCCTTTGGAAGCACACTTCCAAGTAAGGGTTTTTTATTCCTTTCTCATTTTTGTCCAATTTTCTTTATGTTGTTTTTCATTTTTCATTTCAATTATAAATTTTGGAATATGGTTTCACACCTCCCTCATACTGCCCTCTTTATTTTTTAATGATGGGATACCCCTTTCTCTCTCATTTAGTTCCTCCCATGTACACTCGTTACTATGCCGAAATTCCGAAAGGAACTTCTCCCTCCTCATTTACATTCAAGAAATACTTTTGTATCATGAACCTAAATTCGATTACAATTGTTGGGACATGTATCTATATGACCTCCTTACTTTACATTAATTTTAAATATTATGAGGAACCCCTTTCTCTTTCATTAACCTTTTATATTAATTCTTATGTCACGTCGTTACGCTACCGAAATTGCACCGATTTTCTAAGCCAATGTCATTGTGTAGTGAATACCATGCTCATTTCTCCATCAAGGGTATTCACCATTATGCACATTTACTTATTGATTATAAAGTTTCATGTATGAATTCCACATTCCTTTATCGTGGAATAAATGATTATGTTTTATGAATCCATGTTTTATGATCCATGTGGCACACTTATGCATGAAATGAAATGTTTAAGAAGGGTGTGCCCTTATAGCGCTCCAATGCATTGGGTAAAGTATAGTATCATGATATGTCATGTACAATGAGTGTTGACTAATGCTAATTCAAGTGCAATGAGGGTTTACTTGTTCTTTATGTGCAATGAGGATTTACTCATGCTCCATGTGCAATGGGCCTTGGCTCATGCTAATTCCATGTTAAGTGTTGTTGCCACATTTCCATGTTATGATTATCATGCTTTATCATGACTTTATGTTCATGTTTTTCTTACGCTCTATTGATATGACAATTTTCTAACATGTATTTTACTCCTCATGTTATTCCATATGTACTCCCTTACTGGGCTTTATATCTCACCCTTTTTATGCATGTCCTCAGGTTATCCCATACAATGCTAAGTACAAGGGAATGTAGTGGTCATGTAAAGGAAGTTTTCAATAAAGATGTTGTATTTCATGTTCTATGTTTTTATATAATGATCTTAAGCCCCAAAGACACTAAACCTCTTGATCTTCTTTGTTGTATCATGTGAAGTTTTATGTAATAAATTATGGTTAAGTTGTAATAAAAATCAGGGTTGTCATAGGGTCTTTACATGTACATGGGATAAAAATATAGTGACAATTAAAGAATCCAAAGTTTTCAAAAACTTGTTGGTTTTTGAACTTGTTAGTTCTCTTATGACATTTGAGATTATGATGAAAATATAGGCAGATAAGTAAACCTAAGAATAAAAGGATGTAAAGGATGATAATAATATTTAATTTAAAGCAATAGATGATGAATCTTCAGAATGTGAATCCAAGATTTCACATCTATCCAAAAAAGTGAACAAATACACTAATAAAAATATACATTCATCATTCACAAAAGGATAAATAAGAAAATGAAAATAGGTCACTTGTTATCATCAGAACCAAAAGGGACAGATCAAGATATATTTCTCCTCACTTAAAACAAAAATAATAAAAGAAATAAACCCATCAAAATTTTTATCCATAGTGTAAGTGATGACTCCATATCTACCTCTAACTCAAGTAACGGAAGTTCTAAATGTCTCACATAAAAAATTGAGGTGTGTGTTGAAATAAATTCTCCTAATATTTCTATTTATAATTCTTCCACCACTTCTTTTTATTCCATCTAATTATATTATAAATAATAAGAATATGGTTTTTGTGAACTTAGAAAAAAATTTCAAATAACCAAACAAAAATATTGTCAGTTTTTTCAGAAAATAATAAACTCTCTAAAGAAAGGGAATAAAATTATATGAAAAAAAAGAGAAACACAATATTGGTAAACTTAAAAAAAAATATTAAGGATCTTCTCAAATTATATTTAAAAATACAACCACGGTGATAAAAAGAAAAATTAAAATCCAGGTTCCCAATTTGATATAGAAAATATTTTTTGTTTTGGTGTTTTAAATCAAGCTACCACATAAAAAAGTATCACCACTTTTTAAAAGGGTTCCGAAAAAATATATTTTATAATTATTATCAAAATTTGGGAATGGTATTTATAAAAGAGATTGTATAAATGATTTTTATGGTAGGATTAATTCAATTATTTTATCTTATAATACAAAGTTTCAATATTTCATGGAAAATAATATTCTGAACAACTATGGATTCAAAAATATCTTTTGGATATCATGAATATGTCCAAAACAAATTCACCAAAGTATTTATTCACTTGATTATTTTTTAGAAAACGTGTAAAAAGAGAAAAACACAAGAGGATATAGAGTATTTGGATAGAGGGTTCTTGAGATAATTTGTGGTGACTATTCTGAGTTAAATTATGTTAATAAGGTTAATTGAGGGTATATCACATTTAGTGATAACACAAGGAGTAAAATCATTGGTTTAAGTATTATTTTGTGGGATTAGTTCATCAATTACTTATTTTAATGATCCAAAATCATTATTATTTTTATTATTAATGGATTATTATTTTTGATAGAGAAATATATTTCATATTTGTTTTGGAAATTCAGTTTAGTATTGTTCTCAACCACATGGAGGATTATGTGTCAACTTGGAGAAATATAAAATTAAATTAAGACTTCCTTGACCAAAAAATAAAGATTCAACCCCAATAAGAAGTATTAAACAAAAAAGAATAAATATGTGACCATAATAATGGAATTACTACCTTGATAAGGAATGTGTGACTATAAGAAGCAATGTTTCTATGATCAGGAGAAGTTGTGTGACTATGAAGAGGATTGTGTGATAGTTCCTTTAATATTCCTATGTGAGATTTTTTCTACCATACATATGTAAATATGTTCCTATAAAAGATTAAAATAATGTTATATTCCAATGGATATCTATAAATACCTCAAATATAGTAGCCCAAATATGGTGGTCACTTTATTAAATTGGAACTTGATATAATGAATTGTATCTCAAAGGACTAAATTGTTTAGTAGTCTTTGTAAAATAAATACACACTTGAATCTCATATTACATTTGAAAACATAAAAAAACACAGTGAAACTAAATATTATGCATCCTTGAACTTACTCAAATATTTCTTCATTATATCTGAGGGAAACGAATGAAAATAAAGGTGATCTCAAAAACATAGTAAGGGTTACACACAGTGGAAGTTGTCTTGTGTAAATAAAAAATATTCAATATATAAAGGTAAATAACTGAAAACACATTTAATTTAATCAATAACATGTGCATGGAGAATAATATGGTAGGAATAAATAATGATCAAATTATATAGTACAGAAAATCAAATGATCATGAAACATCTCCATGGATATCAAAATAATTAAAATAATCACATTGAAATCAATAACTAAACTCTTAATAATGGAATTGATAATGTTTCACACTATAATCATACCATCAAGGCCTCCTACCAATATATCTTAAATTAATTGTTAAGTAATCATCCAAATACGCAAACTAGTCTTTCTCATGAGGTCTACTGATGCATCAAGGGTCCATAGAGGGACACTTCCACTACATACTATGTTCAATGAAATCATCATATAAAAGGTGATATTAACATTTCAATGCACGATCGACATAAAAAATTATATTAAAAAACAAACATATAAATATTTAATATTTTATCAGATTAAAAAATCATAAAAACTAGAGAAAGAATACGGATGGTATCATTATAACATATCCCCAGTGGATTATAAGATAAAAAGGGTCGTTATCATTGATGCATTAAAATAGCATAAAAGATCCTTAAAAATATTCTTGAGGAAAATAAGATTTTCATTTTGAAATCAATTATTAAAAAAATATAATTTTAAGAATATTTGGGAAAATTTTCTTTGAAAAGAATCATAGTAACTTGTAATAGAAGTTTCAATATAATGACAAGTCATGATAGAAGGAAATTCTATTCTTAAAGAGTGTGTTAAAAAAAGACTCCTTTAACATTTTTCATAAGAACATAAAAAGTAACTTATTTAGAAAGTGGAAAAAATATTCATATTGAACCTTTTTTTAATTCAAAATTCTGAGAAAATATATTTAATAAATCATTTAATTATATTAAAATTTTTATTTAAAATAATATATGTAAAATATCTATGTGGAAGAAAAATATATTGGACTTAGTGGGAGATTTTTTCAGTTTTCCTTAATAACACGATTTGATTATATTGAATACTTAAAGAGTGTAAAATTAAAGAAAAACTTATAATTTATAGAAATAACCATAGTAGAAGTAAACATTATTGTTTTAATGTGTATAAGTCAAATATTTCCCCCTTGGTGACTTAAACATAAATAATCAGGAATAATGACGAGATTGTGAAATTAAACCTTAGAATTTAGAAAATTCTGAATCACAACACCCATAAAAGAAATAACTACTCATGAAAAATTAAATATTATGAATATAAATTTGTTATTTTTTTAACATATAAAATTGTTCTAAGATACACCTCATAAAATTAAGTAGGTGCATAATACCAAATATGTCTTAATAAAGTAGAAATTAAGACGAGATCTCTTAAAACACATTCTATTGAATTAAGAATTGATCAATGAATTTATTGTGCGTATTAAATATAATTTTGAAAAAAAACTAAAAATATAAAATAAATTCTAAAAAATAAATTAGACATGTAATATCATATTCTCAAGGACAATGTATAAGTAATATAACCTATTGAATATAAATTGTGTTATGAAACACCGTACCACTTGGTAACATTCAAATCCAATCACATTCGATGAATTAAAATGAATTTTAACTCAAATATAATAAATTATTAATTATTCATAATATAATATACAAAATGTATAGTATATAAACTATATAAAATAATTTAGGTTCATAAAATGAAAATATACATTATTGAAAAAAAGATATAAAATACCTTACAAATATCAAATCATTTAAATTATAATTATTCAAATAAAATATTATGTTTAAAAAATATAAATAAAAGAGTTTGAATACATAATAATAAAATCAATGGTACTTTTACACATAATCATATAATAACATTGTCAATGAAGTAGAAGTATAACCCAATGAATGTGAATTGAGTTATGAAACCCCTTACCACATCATAATATTCATTTCAATTACCATTGGATAAAATAATATTAATTGAAACTTAAAATATAATGAATTTAGAAGGTTTCAGGATATAAAATATACAAAGGGTAGTATATTAATTATATATAATCAATTAGGTGTATAACATTAAAATATGCCTTTGTAAAGAGGAATTAAGATGAAAACATTTTCCTCAAATATGACTCGTCACCTACATTCATTATCTTCCTGAATAATTAAAAAAATTAATTATTTAATTTATTAATTAAACATTATTATTCCCTTTATTTTATTTATTACCATGTTATATTTAATTACTTAATAAATAAAGTTCTCATAAGACATTTTAACAATATTCGGTCCAATGTCCAAAATGACGTCTGTAAGTTGACTATGGTAATAGTTTTCATTATTCCATCATATCCTGAGTAATAATAATGAAATATTTTTTTATTTTTATACATAAAATATATTTTTAATACTAACCCTGAAATATGATTATGAAAAATTTACTAAGTTTCAATCATGGTGATGGTAAGTGGTACGTACACATGAGTAACACTTCCATTTTCAAACGATCATGATAGAAATAAAATAATTATTGTATTATATTTAGATAATGATGATTATTAAAAAATTACCCCTTTATATCTTAAAATCACCAATATATACAATTCTTGTGATGTGGTTCTGAAAAACGAATCACATCACTTTGTCGGGGTAATAATCCACAAGTACGCACAAATGACATAATTATTTTTTAAATAATGGAAATGTAAGAAATTATATAATATATTGTTATTATATAATGAGTAATATTTGAAAAATATAATATATATATATATATATATATTAAATCCATTATTAATACAATTTACTAGTTGTGGTGTTGGAAAATGAATTAAATCGGTTCACGAGATATTAGTCCACCATACACACAAACAGAAATCTTGTTTCCCATTTGATAAAAGTGGAGATGCATATAGGGTTTGGAATTACCATAACAAATATTATAATTGAAGAGATAAATATTTTATTATATTAAAATTATTGAATATTATATTAAGGAGTTGAAAAAAGATAAAAAAACATAAATACGTGGTTAAAAATGATGCCTCTCCTTTAAAAAACCTCATTAGGTTTACACCAAAATCATATCTTGGAGGGTTTTATTATCAATGTAATGTCTCTAAAGTGTGTTAATGGTAGTAAGGAAAAAAGTTTATTATGAATTTTCTGAGCTAAAATTATATTAAGTCTGAAAAAAGAGGATAAGAGGTTCCCTTTTATACGAGGGGGTAAGGAACGTTTTAGAATTTCTTAAAGTATAAAGTTAATATATATTACTCCTCATGTAATAATGGATCCAAAATGGTATATATAGAATACAGGATGAATAAGGGTCGAAATCACATCATCCAATAAAAACTTTAAATGATTATATTATGTTTTTACCAAAAAGGTCTTTTAACCCTCTGTATCCTCTTTGTGAGTTACCATGATAATAAAGATATAAATCATTAAGGATCAATATAGTTACTATAAAAAAATTGGAAAATAAATTGATCATGGTTGATTTTTTAAACCATAAATTAATCACATGGATAATGAAATTATTTTAATAATTTTAAATCATTTAATAATGTATTAGTTATTTTAAAATATCGTTAATTTCAAGTTTTGAACTATGCATTTACTTTGACTTTAATAACATCAAGAAAACATATTTATTCAAATAAAATCAATTAAAAATACAATAAAATTTTAAATTTATCTATAAAATTTTAAAATATAATAATTAATTTAAATTATATTACTTCTAATATTTTTAAAACCATTAATGTTATTTACATTTTAATTAACTAAATAATTCATTGGAATTGCGTAAGCATTTTAGATCATTATTTCATCTATAAAAATTTATATTGAATTAAAATGATAAAAAAATTATATTTCAAATAAGTATTTATAGTTGACCAAAATTTATATTTATCCCTATCATAAAATATTAAATAAATTAAAATCAATATAGTTACATTTTTTACTTTTCATTATATAAACTAATATAAAGGTAAAAATGATGGAAAATAAAAAATGGTCATATTTTCAAATTCTGGATGATTATGGGTGAAATATAATCATAAAATAAAATTTAGGAATGTTTTATAGTTACTTTTTAGTCATTACCACATTATTTTTATCTTTAATCAACACATTTTACTTTTACCATGATAAAAAAATACATTGATTACTATTCATAAAAACTAAAAATAAAAGGAATCTATTTATTGAATTTAAACCTCATAATTAAAAATAATTAAAAAATAAATATTCATTTCATATAAATTGTATAATTTAATTTAAAATGAAACTCATAAAGCGTGTTGAACAATGGGTTTTCATGAAAATGCATTTTTAAGAAGAATATGATTTTACAATAACTTTGGGGCTATTAATATTTTGTTTTTAATATAAATTCATATATATGGTTTATGATATATAAATTCCATTTATATAATTATTAATTATGGGTTATTTTAATTAGATAAATAGATAAACATTATGCACTTAAATTTTTTTTTCCAAATAATGGGTTTTAAAGCATAAAAATAAATTTATACCAAAATCATTAAAATTTATTAATTCAAATGAAATTAATTAAATTATTATAAATAAAATTCTCCATATATCATATTAAGAGAAAATAAAAATAATTTATTAATTTAAATTACTTGTTTTTATTTAAAGGTAGTGGTATTTTTACAAAACACATTATTTTTCACTATTCACTAAAAAATAAACATTTTCGTAGAAATAAAACAAAATCACCATAAGAAAATTTCTATACGATAATTAAAAAAATGGTTTAATTTTTATAAAATGAAATTTATATAAATAAAAAATTATTTATTTTACTATCTCATAAAAAGTAATAAAAGTAATTTTTCAAGAAACGGTATGTTTGGTGAAAAAAATGACTACTAAAATGGGGATATTATTTACTAAGAATTTACCAAAAAATATTTATTATGACCATAATATATATTTCATAATATGGTTAATACAACTCTTACCCTCTAATTCAATAGAAAGGTTATAACAGTCATATTAAAATAATATATTTTACTGGTCGTTTATGCTCAATGTTTTAATTCATATATGCTATTAAACATAATGTTATTTTTTAAAAATATCAGGGTGATAAACTAGTTTTTTATAAATTAAAATCAATTAAGTCCATTTAATACTATAATATCTAGTCACTCGATATGAGTATTTAAGAATCATTATTCTTAAATGACTATTTTGGACATAAGGGATCAATAAATTTAATGCAGGCTCACATGTGAAAGTAATCACATTATCACACTCCCTCTCTCTTTATCTTTGTTTATATATATTTATTTATTTTTCTACTTATTGGATATCTCTTAGAACATATCTTGTACTATAATGATAAATACATTAATACTTATTTATTCTAAATTTTAGACTTTTTATCCCATGTATGATTATAGATGAGGCATAGTTAGGTTTGGATAGGATTTTGTGCTATTAAGTTTATAAAACCTGATTCAGTTTATGCATAAGACTTTTTTTTATTAAATTTTCTTGGTAGTGGGTTTTTTATAAAGATGACCGCACTAGGAACCAACATGGAATTTAGCCTCTTTAAATTTTAAATTCCACTATGGGATACTGAAGTATTTTTTACTTATTTTAAAAATATTTTTATTTCAAAATATTAGTTTTGAAATATATATTTTTTTTAATATTTAAAAATTACAAGTAACATTCCCATCTAGAGAGCCACTTAATTGTGCCTCGAGTCTGGTCACCACATGACCTCTGGCATGCCTCCCTGTATGCCAAAGGCTATTGGTTTGCAGTGAGGGTCTTGTATAACATATGGGGAGACTATAAATACTTTATAAGTGTAATATAAAGTAGATAAAAAAGAGAAATAAAGGAATAGTATAAAAACCCACAATAAAAAACATGTATTAAGAACAATATCCCAAAACTATGTATAAGCCCACATCCAAATAGTAAATATTTTATGTCATGTTATATAGTTCCATGTGTAAGGAACCCCAAAATAAGGACAACAAATGAAATGCCCAAAACGATTCCGGACTCCAAGTCCAGATCCTTCCACCATGCATATCCCATGTCCAGAATCAATCATCCAGTATAATTCATTATCCCTTATCCTAACATGTAAGCATGAAGTCTTTTTGAGTACCCAATGTCGTCCCATGTATTTTTTGGGTACAGTTCAGTAGGCCCCCACCAATAGTGTTGAAGAAAATATCCAATATAACTAGATAATGTATACAAGAACCCAATAAACAACAAGGGAAACAAAAATATTAAATTAGGTACCATTAGTTAAAAAATTCCACCTAAACCATTTTTTTCATTTATCCCATCAGTTAGGAATCTTCATCAAATTAATTATGTCTTATAATGGAAAAATACAATGCACAATGGGATATTTCAAATTATCTATCTCTCTATGGTAAAAATTTTAAAAATTAATTTCATCACACTTACCTTGGTTCTTTGGTCTATGTAGTCTCATAAAATACCACCATTTGAGGAATAGAGCCTTTGTACTCTCCCAAACCCATGCATTAAATGGGGTCCAATTTAGATCCTTAGTCTAACCCATCCCATGGGTGACGATCCCCAAGTCCAATAATCCACACATACTGCCAATCCATGTGAAAATGATTCATTAATCATAACACATTTATCAAATATAACCATAACCATTTGACACATTCATCATTTACATTATAACCAAAATCTATCATTATTCCTTAACCCATCTACACGGTCTCATTTAGATTATATAAACCAATTAAACCATTATCATGAAGGTTCCGGGTGTAGCGGAAGCGCGTGGGTGGATGTGCCCACTTGGATTTTTGTCATTAGCAATGATCAATCCGAGATCAATACGACGATAAACGCCAGTCTCCACGGATTGAATCATAGAAATAGAAAAAAGAAATAGAAAGTTCCGGAACCACAAAGTAGGATCGTTACAGGTTGATTGTAATTAATTTAGTCAAATGAAAAGAAATACCATTTGGGCTTTCTTCGTTCATGTTCTTCATCACGTTCTGATGTGATTTGTCGTTACGTCGTAGAAGCCAATTGTAAACTTCCTCTAGCGTGATCCACATGTGTACCTCATATCTCAGGATATCTCCAAAGGATTCTCCAGGTGCTAGCGTGGAGAAACCTTTGCTTGAATTTTCCACCTTAGATCATCTTAATCCGATGGAAGAGGATCTCTCTCGGTCTTGATATCATTCTTGGAGGAAGAGGTTCTTTCGGCCTTGAAATAATTCTCCAGAGATGTTGTGTGTAGGAAAAGAGTTAGGGTTTTGAGGATATTTATAATCGGGTGTGTGGGGTTATAGAGTTATGACAATAAATAAACGCGTAACGCATTTTATTTATTTCATTGACTCTTATTTAAAACCCCCATGTCGAATAATTAATTCCTTGACATGCACCGACACTGATTATAATAAATATGATTTAAAAAAATATTATATCCTCAAAATCTCGACTGGAAAAACTACACGGCGTGTATTAATAAATACAGGGCGTGTACTTGTTTTTCATTGATAACTACATGGCGTGTACATTCAATGTACACGGCATGTATATATTGTTTTCATTGATTACTTGATTACACTTAGTGTGTGACCCTCTAGGCCTCTTTCTCGTTGGCATTAGGCGGTCTTTCCTAAAGTCCAAGATTACTGTCTAGCAATGGGTCAAGGAACCCAAGAGAAATAAGTTGATGCTGCATTGACGTATCACCACATAAAAAATGCTTACTGTGTAATTTAATCCCTTTATCTCGATATCTCATCAAGCAGGTTTCATGGAAGTGTCATAAACCTATATGCTTGATCCATCATTCTTTAACTACCTAAAATAAACTCTTCATTCACACAATGGCCATGGAATTTAATGCGGTAGTTCTATTTCAATCAAAGGTCCGAGATATCAACTTCCATAAATGGAAGGAAATTTTTTTTCCTTGACTTATCCATTAACAACATGTCACTCGTGACGCACCCAACCTACACTACCTCCCGCCAACTGTCTGCGTGACGGTTTTTGTTAGTAAATATAAGTGTGTGACTCATTATATGAGTTAATGATAATATTCTAGTCTAAGGACCATTACACAGGCTCGTAGATTGCAACTTCTGATGACACCAAGACATGTGGAATTGCTACTAGTGGGTCTGTTCTCATAATCTCCCATCTTGGAGATTACCAAGTGTGAACTCCATGAGAGAGAGTCTCGTCTTCATACATGTACTCGAACATGATGGTCTCTATACCATGTGTCCTGTCATAGTACCTCATCAAACCGTATAACTTTATTTAAGAATGTTGTTATAGAATTTCAAGGTTCTCATCATAGCGAGGATCTTACATGACCTTATCCATGCAACTAATATTCTAGAACATTCTTATATTATAGTCATGCAGAACAATGAACAATATATAATAAGTGAACATTCATGTAATCAAAGTACAAAACAGTTGGTTCTCATGAAACCAACCCTTACAAACTCCCACTTGGACTAGAGCCAACTGCCTACGACTTTTAGTCCGCTAGACCTCACATGATGATCAAGTTTTTACTGAGTCAAGGCTTTAGTCAAGGGGCCCGCCACGTTGTCTTCCGTGGAAATACGGCTCACTGCAACTTCACCTCTCTGAGAAAAATCCCTCGAGAGATGATACTTTCGAAGTATGTGCTTTATCTGCTGATGTGACCTTGGCTACTTTTCAAGTGACACCGCTGCAGTATTATCACAATAGAGTGTGATAGAATCTTTACTAATCAGTACTACATCTAGCTCTTGGATGAAGATTCACATCCATACTTCTTATTTAGCTGCCTCAGAAGTTCCAATATACTTGGACTCCGCTGTAGAATCTTCCACCACACTTTTCTCTGAGCTCTTCCAGCTCACCGCACCTCCATTCAAACTGAAGATGTATCTAGTTTGTGACTTCATGTCATCTTGATCAGTCTGGAAACTAGAATCTACACGTCCTATGATGACTAGTTCCTCATCTCCTTTATATATCAGGAACATATCCTTAGTACGCCTCAAATACTTAAAGATAGTCTTGACTTCCATCCAATGGCAGTCTCCTGGATCAGATTGATATCTGCTTACCGCACTTAATGCATAAGCAACATCTAGCCTCATACATAGCATAGCATACATGACTGACCCAATCGCGGATGAAAATGGGATCCTTGCCGTTCTCTTTCTTTCCTCATGTGTCTAAGGACACATTTTCTTCGAAAGATGAATTCCATGTGACACTGGAAACAATCCCCTATTGGACTGTTCCATACTGAATCTCTTCAGTATCTTGTCAATGTATGTACATTGACTCAGGCCCGACATTCTCTTGGATCTATCACGATGGATCTTGATCCCAAGAATATATGCTACATCGCCCAAGTCTTTCATGGAGAATAATTTATGCAACCATGCCTTAACTGACTGCAAGATAGGTACTTAGTTTCCAATTAGTAATATGTCATCAACATATACTATTAGGAAAATGACTGCACTTCCACTAAACCTCTTGTAGACACAAGGATCACATTTGTTCTTAACAAATCCAAATTCTGTTATAGCTTCATCAAAACGAATGTTTCATGACCTTGATGCTTTCTTTAAACCATAAATGGATTTCTGCAACTTGCATACGTTGTTGGCATCCTTTGGAGTCACAAACCCTTCAGTTTGTGTCATGTAGACATCTTCCTAGAGGTTCCCATTAAGGAATGCTATTTTGAAATCGATTTTCCAAATTTCAAATTCATGTTAAGCGGCAATGGCCAATAGGATTCTGATTTATTTCAGCATCGCAACCGGTGAAAAAGTTTCATCATAGTCAATTCCTTGACGCTGTCCAAAACCTTTTGCAACCAATCGTGCCATGTAGGTGCTTACTTGCCCCTCCATGTCCAGTTTCTTCTTGAATACCCATTTATTACCCATAGGCTTTACATAAACTGGAGGATCTAGCATAATCAAGACTTGGTTTTGGTACATGGAATCCATTTCAGAATTCATGGCTTCTTGCCACTTGGCAACGTCTGTTCCTTCAACTGCTTCCTTATAGGTAAGAGGATCATCATTTTCCACCAATAATGATTCATCATCCTCGGTGACAAGAAAACCATATCGTTTTGGTTCTCTCACCTCTCTTGTGCTTCTACGTAGTTCTTGTGTCTCTAGAACAGATTTATCTTCCATTGGACTTTGTGTAATTTGTTCTTGTACCAACTCTTGTGTATCTTGAGCCTCGACTTTATCGAAGTCTATCTCACTCCCACTATCTCTTTTGGAGATGTGCTCCCTCTCAAGGAATATGGCGTGTCTTTCCACTGTAACCTTTTTGTCTGAGGGATTGTATAGGTAATATCCCCTTGTTTCATTGGGATATCCTATAAAGATACACTTTGCGCCTCAGGGTGGAAGTTTGTTACCTAAAGAGGCCTTAAAAAATGCTTCGCTACCCCACACATGTAAATTCGATAACATGGATTTGCGTCCACTCCATAACACGTATGGAATACCATTTATCGATTTATTTGGTACTTGGTTTAGTATATGCACTGATGTTTGTAATTAATATCCCCAAAAGGATAATAGAAGACTTGCATGACTCATCGTTGATCTCACCTTGTCCAATAGGGTGTGGTTCCTCCTTTCACTTACACCATTCCACTGTGGTGTGTAAGGAGGAGTGAGTTGAGATAGAATAGCATACTCTTGTATGAAATCAATGAAGTCCTGATTAAGATATTCTACTCCTCTTTCTGAGCGGAGTTTCTTAATCTTCTTACCAAGATGGTTCTCAACATAGTTCTTTTATTCTTTGAACTGATCAAAAGAATCTGACTTATACCTCATTAAGTAGATATATCCATATCTACTAAAATCATCAGTAAAAGTTATGAAGTATGAGAACCCACCCCTTAATTCAACTAGAAATGGTCCACACAAATCTGTGTGAACTAATTCTAGAAGCTCTTTCTCTCTTTCACCCTTCCCACTAAATGGGGCTTTGGTCATATTGCCTTGTAGACACGCATGACATACACTAAGTGGTTTTAGTTCGAAATAATCTAAATACCCATATTGATGTAATTTTGTCAAATGTTTCTCATTGACATGACCTAGCCGGTGATGCCAAAGTTAGGTGTGGTATGAGTCATGTGAATTAACTTTGTTATCGATTGCCATTACTTGGTTTTTGTAGTCTAACACATAAAGGCCATTATATAAATGTGTTGTACTAAAACAAATATTATCTTTATAAAAATAAAAACATCCACTTCCAAACCTGAAGATGAATCCATCAGTATCTAATCTAGATACTGAAATAATGTTTTTGGTTATAGAGGGTACATAATAACATCCTTTCAAAACCAAGACCATCCCTGCAGGCAATGTGAGGTGGTAGTCCCCGACAGCTACAACAACAAGTCTGGCTCTGTTGGCAGCTCTTAGATCTACCTCCCCTTGATCAATCTTCCTGAATCTACTTCGTTACTGTATTGAGATATAGATGTGAGCACCACAAGCAGTATCTAATACCCAATTAGTAGAAACAGATAGATGGCATTCGATAACAAATGCACCTAAAGCTTCCCTATGCTTCCTTGGATGGGTGCAGTTTTTCTTCCAGTGACCCTTCTTGCCACATGCGAAACAAACAACATCTTGTTCCTTTTACTCCCCATTGATCTTCCTTTTATTGGAGGGCCATGAAGAAGCTTTGGTCTTAAATCTCTTCGCCTTCCCTTTTTTTATTCACCATAAGGATAGAAGGCTTTTCACACTTCATGTCAATATCTACTAAGCGAATAAGTATAAGAAGATCAGACAGAGACTTCTCAATGGTGTTCATGTTGAAATTAACAAAAAAGTTTGAGAAGCTCTGGGGGAGTGATGCAAGAATGAGATCGGTGCCCAGTTCTTCAGGGAGTTTAATCCCTAGAACCTCATATCTCTCAATGTAGCAAATGATCTTGACTACATGAGGTCCGGCTGGGGCACCCTCTCCAAGCTTTCTCTGAAATAGAGCCTTGGAGATCTCAAACATTTCATGTCTTTCTCTCTCCTGGTATAGACCATGGAGGTGCTCGGGCATGTTATAGGCATCCATGTCTTCATGAGACTTCATGAGCTCACTAGACATCGATGATAGCATCTAACATTGAACGTCGAGAGCATCTTTCAAATGTTGATCATAGACCATGAAATCTCTATCACTCGCCCCTAGGGCAGGAGAATCGGGAAGTGAGGACTCCAGCATGTAAAACATTTGTTCATGGCATAGGATAACTCGAATGCGCCTAAACCATTCCTGAAAGTTACTGTCGGTGAGTATATTGTCTTTATCCAGTATTGATCATAGAGAAAATGTGGTTGATGAGTTTTTCCTCTTGATTCTACAATTTAAAAGAGCATATTTATTTTTACTTTCTTGATTACAATTTATGAGAAATAATGAATGAATTAATTAATTCTCCCACTATTTTATCAAGTCCCAATGGCCCACACTGTTGAACTTGGAATGTCCAGTTTCTTTGACATTGTAGTGGAAAGGATCCATATTCTCCTTCGCATAACCTCAACAAGGGTTGGTCAAGCTATTTGAAGGTATTTAGGTAGGAAGGTCTTTTCCAACTGTGAGCATACAGTTCCTTAATCTGTTAAGTGGAATCCCCAATCTTGAAATCATGACTTGGATTTCCTCAACTCTTACCTCTAATATTACACCATGTCTAGAAAGGGATACTTCTCTTGATGTAATATGGTTATGTCAACCCGAAACCTTTCATAAGGGATTCCATTATAAAATTAAGTTCCCCAAAAAGTGTTGGTCAAACACATAGTTTTATTGAGTCTTGTCCTTAATCAAATAATGGAATTCTTGGTCTGACTTAATATGGTATTGAGGGATTTTAGTACTTTATGCGTAGTTTTCGCAATATCACATTCTTTGTTAATATTAAGTGATGCTTGGTTAAGTAATTAACCGTGTTCTGATAATGTATATGCATAGTCTAGTTTTTATTTTATTCCATATTGGCAAGCTTGTTCATTTTATTAATTATGTGATCGCAACAACGCATACATAATAAATAAACCATGCAATCAGATAGAAATAAAATAAGATGGCATGATCATGAGCTTCTGTTTGGTTAGCTTATCTAGTGGTTTTTATAAGCTAACCCTGACATAGGGAAAACACCATGAACCTGATGGTTCGTGTTTTTCAGCTCCCACCTATCCACCTTTGTATCTTCTTGTGTCGATTTCACCTCAGCTTCAGGAATTGAACCATCTCCTCTAGCTTAGGAGATCCTTCATTACATGGGTTTACATTAAAGAAACCATGGGCACACATGCCCTACATTTTATTGGAAGAAGGCTCGCAGGCCAAAAAATTTAAATTAAATAAATTTAAATGAAACCATACACATACAAAGGGTCTTTGGTCTAGCTCATGATCATCCATAGCATGCAATGGAATTTACGCATATTTATAATTCAAATTCTTTTAACCATTCTTTCATTTAAGATAAGTCACGCTTAAATTTAATTAATTATGATCTTATAATTAATTAATTCATTATCTTAAATTCCTTTCTGAATTTACTTGAGAGTCTTCTTATCCATATTCCTTGTATGGGTCTTTGTACATGCGAGGAAACCTGGTGAAATTCCATTTCTGGAAAGTACAGAGTGTGCAGTTTATAATTACATGGCATGTATTTCCTTTCACCCTTTATCCAAAGTACATGCCGGGGGCTTTGGCGTGTTTTTTTTTCTTTGGAAATTTTGGAGTACACGACAAGTAGATAAATCATACACAGTGTGTACTTCCATGTTACGCGGTAACCGGCCTGGAAATCCCATGTACGCGGTACGTGGCTTATCCTTGTACACAGTCTCACCTGGGCCGAAACGGACTACACGGCGTGTTTCTCCATCATAAATGTCATGTATTCCGGTTCCACACGCTATTTAATTATAGTCAAAACGGCAGGATTAATACTTAGGCATATTCAATTCACACTGCGTGGTTTGGTGGACCAGTTCCGGTTCGTTGAACCTAAGTACATGGCATGTAGTTTTAATTACACGCCATGTAATCTCGTTTTGTATAGTCCGACAGAGCGGCTCCTCTGGATGAGTTCCTCATTTTTATTATAATCAAATTTAAAATTTAAATGTCGTTTCTATGATATGAATTGAGAAACTAAAAAGGAAGAACAGATCTCATTTATTCAGATTTAAAGAACGATTTATTTTGAATTGAATCAACTATAAATGCATAAATAATCAACGAAAATTAAATAACTATAATCAACGTTGTAACCTCCCTCTGATACCATTGGAAGGTTCCAGGCATAGCAGAAGAGAATGGGTGGATGTGCCCACTTGGCATTTTGTCATTAGCAATGATCAATCTGGGATCAATACGATGATAAACGCCAGTCTCCACAGATCGAATCATTGAAATAGACAAAAGAAATAGAAATTCCCGAAACAACAAAGTAGGATCATTACAAGTTGATTATAATTAATTTAATCAATTCACAAGAAATACCTTTTAGGTGTTCTTTCTTTTTTGATGTTCTTGATCACGTTCCGATGTTATTCGTCATTGCATCGCAGAAGCCAAGTGTAGACTTCCTCTAGCGGTGATCCACATGTGTACCTTGTATCTCGGGACGTCACCAAAGGATTCCCCAGGTGCTAGCGATTGAAAAACCTTTGCTTTCATTGTCCACCTTAGATCGTCTTAATCCGATGGAAGAGGATCTCTCTCGGTCTTAAGATCGTTCTGAGAGGAAGAGGTTCTTTCGTCCTTGAAAGAATTCTCCAAAGATGTTGTGTGTAGGAAAAGAGTTGGGGTTGTGAGGATATTTATAATCGGGTGTGTGGGGTTATAGAGGTATGAAAATAAATAAATTCATTACGCATTTTATTTATTTCATTGATTGTTATTTAAAACCCCAATGTCAAATAATCAATTCCTTGACAAGCAACCATGCTGATTATAATAAATATCATTTAAAACAATATTATATCATCAAAATCACGACTGGAAAAACTACATGGCGTGTATTAATAAATACATGGAGTGTACTTGTTTTTCATTGAAAACTACATGGAGTGTACATTCAATTTACACGGTGTGTATATATTGTTTTCATTTATTCATTTCCTTTCCATAATGAAAACTACATGACATTTAATTATTAATATAGGGCGGGTACTTGTTTTCCATGAAAAAATACACAGCGTGTAATCTTTAATACACGACGTTTATATCTTGTTTTTCATTTCCTTCTTCCTCCATCATTAAAACAATTTAGGATTCCTTGAATAATTATTAAACCACATACGGGAATAATCTTTATTCTACTTGAGATACTTGAATACACTTAGTGTGTGACCGTCTAGGCCTCTTTCTTGTTGGAATTAGGCGGGCTTGCCTAAAGTCCAAGATTACTGTCTAGCAAGAGTTCAAGGCACCCAAGAGAAAGAAGTTGACGCCATATTGACGTATCACCACATACGAATGCTAACTGTATAATTTAATCCCTTTGTCTCGATATCTCATCAAGCAGGTTTCATGGCAGTGTCATAAACCTATATGCTTGATCCGTCATTCTTTGACTACCTGAAATAAACTCGTCGTTCACACCATGGCCATGGAATTTAATGCGACAGATCTATTTCAATCAAAGGGGTGAGATATCAACATCCATAAATGGAAGGTACAAATCCTTCCACGACATATCCATTAACAACATGTCACTTGTGACGCACCCAACGTACGCAACTTCCCGCCAACTGTCTGCGTGATGGTTTTCGTCAGTAAATCTAAGTGTGTGAGTCATGAAATGAGTTAATGATAATCTTCCAGTCTAAGGACCATTACACACGCTCGTAGATAGCAATGTCCTATGACACCAAGACATGCGGAATTGCAACTGGCGGGTCTGTTCCCATAATCTCTCATCTCTGAGATTACCAAGTGTGAACTCGATGAGAGAGAGTCTCGTCTTCTTATGAGTACTCACACATGACGGTCTATATACCATGTGTCCTATCATTGTACGTCATCCAACCATAGAACTTTATTTAAGAATATTGTTATAGCATTTCGAGGTTCTCATCATAGCGGGGATGTTCCATGACTTTATCAATGCAACAAATATTCCATAACATTATTATATTATAGTCATGCAGAACAATGAACAATATATAATAAGTGAAAATTCATGTAGTCAAAGTACAAAAAAGTTGGTTCTCCGGGCACCAACCCTTACATATCATTCTCAAATCCTAACTCATTTCACATATTCATCATTTGCATGCCTTAATTAATTTATATATTCCCATTACAACCCGTAAATCATTGAACCCTTTTACTTTAATTCATTTATCCCATTCACAATATTCCAACTAACCCCTTATGCCATGTCAAAAACAAGACACCACTACCATTTTTGATTTTTCAAAATTCAAGCTATCAAATAATCATATAATCATGGGATCTAATTTATGACAAGTCAATTCCATTCTTAACATTAAAATTTTAATGTTTGGGATGATTTTACATGCCAAGGGTGGCCCTATAATCGGTATGATCAACATCGATATATCCCATGGGGATGATGAGGGCTTCATGTCATCATTTAATCCATAATTTTACCAAATTTTACAAAAGGAATAAATTTAATAACAATAGAAAACTATATCACATTCACATACCCAAACACCAATTTCAAGGTGATGGTATATAACTTATAGACATCCTACCTTGATTTCTTGATTTCGGTCCGAACACCCCTTGAAACCTCAATCTACGTTCCGCTGGAAAATAGTTTTTTTATGGATTGTGAAGGAGAAGAAAAATTCCACAAGACCTAATCCATAAATGAGAGTAAAGAGGATTGTTAGACTTATATGGAACTTAGATTCACATCTAATAGCATTCTAAACAACCTGGAAATTAAGGTGATCAACCCATGGGAAGGTTGGGGTAATTTAGTTCATCACTAGGTCCATAGTAGAAGGAATGAGGAAGATAAATGGGTAAGAACTCATAAATCTTGATGGGGAAAAGGATAAAATCCCACAATTAATGGGGTGTATGGTTTGGATGCATGTTTTTCCAAACATTGAGCCAACCTTGTACCACTCTCTTTCCAAAAGGGGGCCAAGCCGCATGGTTACCTAAAAAGCTTACACAGTTTGAAAAAACATACGATGACCATGTGGGATGTCTCTATCCAAAACCACACAGTTTTTCTTTCCCGTTTCGTGGTTTCCTTTAAACTATGAACCCCTTCTCTAGCATACAAGAGCTACATCTCATGGTTACTACTAACTTTGTTCCAACCAAGAAATATGAATTTGATGGCCCTGTTATCCCTTTATTCATGTATTGAACCCCTGAAACACCCTCAAGAATCCACATAGACTTAGGAATCATTTCAATAACATTATCAAGCATTTTGAAACAAAATATTTAATCAAGTGCATACCTCATCATAAGTTCGAGATCTTAAAACCTTCCCACCTTACAATAGATCATCTTTGATCTTCTCTTCCTATGAATCAATGGGTTTAAATGTAAAGATAGTGTGACACTTGGCCTACATTTTCACCCCCCCCCCCCCCTCCCATTTTTCTTCTTAAACATTACCATGATTCTATAACACATCAACCAAAGGAAAATTATTTTCCTTCAAGACTCTCTCACTACAATCCACAATACGAAACAGGTGCTCCTCAAAAGACGTATTGTCCCCAAGCTCAACATCATCAACCTAAAAAATATGAGATGCATCCTGGTGATACTCAAGAATTTTTGACACAAGAAAAACCTCATTCATACCAATGTACCAATGTAGGAGTTATAATTGGTACACCACTAGTCTTAACCACTCCACAATCTCAAACAAACCCATATAGCTATGTGAAAACATAACCTTTTTTCAATCTGATGGTGACCCAACCTTGGAGACACTAGAAGAAACAAAATATTACCAAACATAAACCCAATAGGTCGATGATGAAAATCAACATATGACATATTCCACCTCTGATCCATATCCATCTACTTCTACGTTAACAGTACTTTCATTGATGTATCATGCACAAGGCTTGGACCCAACAACTCTAATATCACTTCCTCCATCCAAAATAACAGAGATCTATATTGAATCCAATAGATCATCTCATAATGCTCTTTATGAATCATTTTCTGATAACTATAGGTTATAGGTGAACTCAACAAGTAAAAATTTCTTCTCCAATGATACACCAAAAACTAGGACACATTCCCTTATCATATCCTCTATCATATAAATAACAACCTCTGACTTCCCATCTATCTACATGTTGAAAGTCGGACTCAAAAACACCTAAGTGACAAGAGCCTTATATAACTCCTATGAGAAACACAAACTAAAACATGGATCCTAATCTGAAACTATATTCATTAGAACACCATGTAACATCACATTCTTTTAAACATATATCTCAACCAACTAGTCAATAGTGAAGGTCTCTGAAATTGGTAAGAAATGTTCCACATTGGTTACCTGATCCACAAATACTAAGATTGAAACATTTTTATGAGGCATCCTTGGAAGGCCCACTTGAAAATCCATCATCATGTTATCCCATTCCCATTTTGGAATGGGAATTATTTGTAACAAACCACATGGTCCTTGATACTCGTCCATCACCTGGTGATTGGTATATCATCCATTCCTGAAACCTGAAACCTCTTTATTCATCCTCGGACAACGATAGTATTTATAGAGATCATGATAAATTTTGGTCAAACCATTATTCACTACCTACTTTGATGAATGAAACTCATGCATCAACTCTTCCCACATAAAATTAAAAACTAAAACATGACCATGAACACAAAAAACCTTATTTTCACTGACCGAACAACTGAAAAGTGACTCCCAAACTTCGAAACATTCACTCATTTTTAATCACTCTAGTTCATAAAAATTCCTCTCCTTGTTCTATCCTATAAGGGTGCAATGAACTGCTAATGATAAAAGGGTCATATTCCCTTGCTCATCCTCAACCTCTATGTGCATTTCTGCAAACAACATCATCATCCTACATTCAGAACTGGATTCCTCAAATGATCGATTTTGAGTCTTACAACTTAAAGAATCTACCACACAATTACCCTTTTCGGGCATGTGTTTCAGATCAAAATCAAAGAAATACATGTACTCAACCCATATTCACTACTTAATATTAAAATCATGTTGACCGAATATGTACTCAAGGCTTTTTTAATCGATATACACAATAAACCATTCTCACAAGAAGAAAAAATTCCAACACATTAAGGAGTAATCCACCCTGACAGATTCAAGATCATGTGTATGGTAATTTAATTCCTAAGGCCTCAGTTATCATGACCCATATGCTATGACCGGGTCACAATGCATTAACAATTCACTAATCCCAAAACCATATGCATCGCAAAACATGTTTTACTCCTTACCCATATCAGGTAGAATCAAAATAGGTGAAGTATTCTACCACTTCTTTTACTCTTAGAAGCAACTATCAGATGCCACCGACCACTCAAACTTGATTCCATTCTTGATTAATACCAGAAGAGGTGCATCCTAAGGGGATAAGTATTTTTTGAACCTTCAGTAATATCCTACTGAACCTAATAAACATTATATATCAAAATAGTTTTTGGCTTGTTCCCATGATACAACGTCCTTAAATTTCTATGGGTCCACTGAGACACCTACTTCAGAGATGATGTGACCCCTAAAATACAACTTTGTAGTCCATAAATGGCATTTTTATGGCTTGTAGTACAACCTATTCTCTCTCAATGTACTCATGATTATGTAAAGATGTTTTCCATGATCTTCATGGTTTTTTGAGTACACTAATATGTCATCCAAAAAACAACTAAAAATTTATCTAGGAATGGGTGAATGTTTTTGTTCATCACAGCCATAAAATATGTTAAAACATTATTCAACCGAAAGGGCATCATAACAAATTCATATTAACCATTCCTTATCTGTAAGTCATTCCATGGTATTTCAAAATGTCTCACCCTCACCAGAGGATACTACAACCTCAAATCAATTTTGGAGAACACTATTTCCCCTCTCAATTTGTAAAAAATATCATCAATATGATGAAGAGGGTATTGATTCTTAACTATCATCTGATTCTAATTCCCATAATTGATCCACAATCATAAGGACTGATAAGACATCTATCAAAAAAACATTTGGAACCCTGTGGTCATGTACTTGGATCAAAAAACCCATTTTTCTATAATTCCAATAACTAAGATTTAATTTCAAGGAGTTCTACCACTTCTATTCTATATGGAGGAATATAAACTGATTATACCCCCTAAAAAACCCTATAGTGAACTCAACATATATCTCAGGTAGAAAACATGATAAGTACTCAAGAAACAAATCCTGAAACTGAAACACTATAAGAGGTAATATATGCTTCTCTACTTCCCCATCATCAAGCATAAGAAAAGCCACTTCGGTTCTGAGTTCACCCATCTGTTATCTGACATTCCTTGCATGGATTTCTTAGATATCCCATTATCCATGGTGAATATATGTATTTCCCTATATGGATGTGAACAAAAGCCTATGATATTAATAGTCAATGTAGTCCTTATACAACGCCTTCCAATCCGAGCCCTAAATCTGGTCAAAAACTAACTTTTCAAGCACAAACAAGTCCCACCGAAAATGGATCCCACCAACCTTAAGAGAACAAAAATTAAATCACCAAATATTTCATCCTCACACCCCAGATAGTAATTAAATAAATAGGGAACCAAATATATATTCCACCACTAGGCCCACTACACACCCAAGTTGAATGAATATAAAAGAATGTAAGACACATATATCAAATAAGGAACTAGATAGAATGGATTTTAATAGAATTTCACTTTGAACTATGAACAGTCCAACCTTGAAAAATCCAAGTACTTGCTGAACTGTGTAAAGCTGACCTACCCTTCTACCCTAGGTTCCAGTCCGAGTTCTTGGTGTTTCACTACCCTGAAAATATGGGTACTCTCTCCTAGGAGTACCATGTACGCCACTCCAACTAGTACGGCTATTTGAGTTCCAAATACCTTCTGGAATTGGAGTAACTAATCCCATACCTACAATTTCAACTATCCTTGGCCCACTATCATCACACAAAAATTGAGGGCTCTAATAGAACATCTAACAATTCCATAACCAGATTCACGCTCAATACTCAACTGGTGGTGGGTGTCACTAACACTGCATATTCCCAAATCTACTACACTAATAAAAACACACCTGGTCACCACCCTGGGAGACTTTTTCCCTCTCTCTAACAAATATTTTCACCACCGCCCTGGTGAATATTATTTGCGCGGTGCTTCCTGCCCTCATAATTTTCACCACTTGATCGTCCCACAGAAACTACATACCCCCCACCACAAGCCTCCTTTATGTTTTTTTTGAAATAAGGGCATGATACACCACCTAAGAGAACCTATTTGAATGAAAGATAATCAATTAGGACTTGATATCATTTCTTCATTCTTTCTGAATGCATCGCATTTGTAGCAGATTTATCCCTTACTAATTCTAGAATAAAGCATCTCAATTCAGTGAAACAGCCAGAAAAATCCATCAATGAAATAGTCCCCTGGGCCAACCTCATGAACACTATATCCTTATCCTATATTTGGGTCCCCAGATAGAAATGTCTGAAGAACTTTTCATGGATTTATTTCCATAACATACCATCATCCTATGGAGTTTGGACTAGAATTTCCCACCAATGATTTTTCGGTTCCTGAAACACATAAGCTTCCAGCTTGATGCTCTTCTCAGGAGGATTATATAAGTGATCTAAAATTGTCATTATAGACTATCCCAAAATTTTCTACCTTGGTCACACCCTCTCTAGTACATGTTAGATGGTTATGCAACTAAAATTCTCTTGTCAGATCAAACATACTCCTCACAACACGACTAGGGTCTCGTTCTACCATTTGCATGAAACGAACAGGATTATCATGAAACTTCTCCTATATTATAATACCTTGAACCTCTAGGATTTCAATACCCACCTATGGAGGATCATTATAAACAATATCCTCATGTTTTCTAACTGGTACTCACAATCGCTGTATAATTTCTATACAATTCTATACACAATTCTCAGAACCCATGGTATAAGGCTTCCACAGTTGCACAAATAATGCTCTCTACTAGACATAACAAACTTATATCATATAAACTATATTGATGGATATTTTCACACCTCTACCACTACCTTCATCCATCCCTACCATGTTCCATTAGCAAAATAAGGAAAAATTATTCACACAACTACTAGCCTTTTTCATTAACACCTGTTTTACCATTTTCACTTTCATAAGATAATTATTTTTTTGTTAGTCACCATTCTATCTCTCTAAATTATCACAACAATATTAAAATCTAATTATGAATCTTATTTAAGAACCATTATTTTGAACTTTCCTTAAAATTTCTTCCATTTACCAAATTCCATCATTTTTATTAGACCCCATTTCATTCATGTTTTCCAAGGGAACCTAAATGCATTCTATCATTCACGTACCACATATCCTTTATACATGTGCCAAACATTATACATACCACCTATATCCTTTTTGGATTTGGTGTCCTAAAACCTCCTACTTTGTACTTTATTCATTAAATAAACACCTTATCACATCTTGACTGTTCTTCTAGGTGATAATGCATCTGAAAATGTACCAAGGATAACTATTTCATTAAAGGGTCATAGCAGATCCCTACTATGATGAGAACATTAATGTTCCATAACAATGTTCTTGAAAATATGTTCTATGGCCGGATGATGTTATTTGAGGGAGACAAATAATAAACTCCATTTTGGGAGAGGACTCATAAAACATTGAGGCACCTTCTCATGGTGTGCACACTTGGTAATATCCAGGATGATATAATGAGAACAAGTCCTGCCAGTAGGAAATACACATTTCATATTGTCATTGGATGTTCCTATCTGCAGATGTGTGTATTGGTCCTTGTACTTTAAGATTATTATTAATGGGTATAACAACTCGCGCACTTAGATGTATTGACAAAAAATGTGACGACACACTATTCATAATGAGGTAGGATACGCTGGGTGTGTCACGAGTAATAATATATTAATAAATAATGTGATAAAGGATTTGTCTCTTCTGTTCCATAATGGAAGTAGATATCTCTGGCCCTTTGATAGAATTTATATAGCCTAAATAAATCCATGTCCATGGAAATTAATGGACGAGTTCAATTTCGTATTGTCAAAGAAAGACTAATCGACCACATGGGTTGATGGAACTAGCATAAAACCCGCTTAATTCGAGATATCGTGAGAAAGGGATTACATTACATGGTAAGAATTTGTCTGAGGTGACGCATCATTATGGCATTAACTTCTTTCTCAATGGGTTCCTTGGCATGTTTCTAGATGCTAACCTTGGACTTTAGGAAGGTTCCGCCTAATTCATCTGAGAAAGAGGCATAGAGGGTCACTCACTAAGTGTGTCCATATATCTTAGTTAAATATTAATTTAACAAGTTAAATAAATATTATTCCCAACTATGGTTTAATAATTATTTATGGATGCCTGATCATATTTATTTCGACACTAGTTATTCGACAGAATATATTGTGGGCTAAATAATATATATTTATTAGCAAGTAATGCAGTTACATTTATATAAGAAATAAATAGTCATTACTCAAGGTCTAATAAATGTGGTGGAGGAAATAAAGAAAAATGAAAACAAGATAAACATGTCGGGTACATTGAATATACATGTCGTGTAGTATTCATGGAAAATGAGTACACACTATGTATTAATGAGTACACACTATGTAGTTTTTTCATGTCGGTATTTTAAAGAAATAATATCATTTTATTAAATGATATTTATTATAATCATCATGGGGGCATGTCAAGTAATTAATCATGTGACATGGGGGTTTTCAATAAGAGTTAATAAAATAAATAAAATGTGTAACACGTTTATTTAATGTCATAACTCTATAACCTCAAAACTGATTATAAATATCCTCACAACCCCCACACTTCTCTAGAGAGAATCTTTGTGCACAACAATTCTGGAAAATTCCTTCAAGGCCGGGATAACTCATTCCTCCAAGAACGCTCTCAAGACCAAGAGAGATCCTCCTCCATCGGATCAAGGCGATCTAAGGCCAACAATGAAATCAAAGGCTTCTCCACGGTATCACTCTAAGATTCCTTTGGTGACATCCATAGATACGTGGTGCACGTGTGGATCACCACTAGAGGATATCAACACTTGGATTCTATGACGCAACGATGAATCACATCGATACCTAATTGGAAAACATCAACGAATAAATAATTCCATCATGATAATTCTTAACAATTAATTAAATTAATTATAACCAATATATGATGATCCTCTTGATGGTTCCAGGACCCTTCTCTTTATTTTCGTTCTTTATTCTATTCTGATGATCCGACATTTTATTATCGTGATGGATCTCAGATTGAATGTTGTTTAAGGATAAAATAAATGTTGGGAAAACCCACCATCATGATTTCACTACACTCGTAACCTACAAGTGGTATCAGAGAGGTTATATCGTCGATTATAATTATTTAGTTTTTCATTGGTGATTTACCAATTTAATAATTTATTTGTTTCAATTCAAGTTAATCGTTCTTTAAATCTGAATCTCGAGATCTATTCCTCCTCTCTCATTTCTCAGTCACCTTATTGAAATGAAATTTTATTTTAACTTAGATTAAAATAAAATTGAGGATTTTATCTAAATGTGCCAAACATTTCTGGCCGTACAATACAAGAATACACAACATTTATTCGGAAGTACACACCATGTAGTCCAGGTTCAATGCATAAGACTAGTCTACCAAATCAGTTCATTTATTGAAGTATAACTAAGTCATAAATGACACTGTGTGTTGACCAGGAACAGGTGGAACATGCTTTCCAGATTACACACTATGTGGTCCACTGAACACGGTGTGTAGTCCCTTCGGGTCAGGGTTGGACTATGTACCATGTACACAGCTTGCCCAGCTGGAAACCATGTAACATGGATACTAAACGGCGTGTGTCACACTGAACAAGCCATCTACTCCAAAAATTTCCAAAGTAAATCTACACACCATGTCCTTGGTCATGTACATAGGATGGACGGTGAAAAAAATTACACGCCATGTAGTCAGAACAACACGCCTTGTACTAATCCAAATTAATCAGATTTATTAAAACTTATTATTATATTATACAAACCGTTGAGATGTGTACCATACTGTAGGAGTAAATCTGAGGCACAACACATGATAGGTGTTTTATATATATGTGTTTAATTTAACGTATGCATAATGGACCATAATTTACCAGGTTACCTCCAAGGTACAAGTTATGTACAAAGATAATTTTATATTTATTTTTTTAAAATTATGATGAATGGGAATCTCACGAATATTTAGGAATGGGTTTAAGATAAAAGGATTGATTAATTAAAGATAATTTATTGATGCGAGCGTGATTTATCTTAAGTAAGAACAATCAAAGAATTGAATGCTAGTTTTATTTATGCGTAAATATTTTTTCATATATGGATAATCATGAGTTTGACCAAGACCTTTGTATGTGAATGGTTTCTTTTAATTTATTTATATAAATTAAATTTGTTCGCCTGCGATCCTTCTCCTCGGTAATATTTAGGGCCTGCACACCCAAGGATTATTTTATGTAAAACCCCCATTTACACCTCACTTTTGTGTGAGATAAATTCATATGTAATCGATGTAGCTCCCAAGAGAGTGGAGGCGGCTCATGTCAGGAGCCAAGGTGAAATCAATCCAAGGAGATACCAAGGTGGATAAGTGGAAAGTTGTATACATGATCCTGAAAGGTTCGAGGTTTTTCTCCCCTAGGTCTTGGGTTAGTTTATCAACTGCTAGATAAACTAACCAATAGAAAAAGCTCATGATCATACCTTTTTTTTTATTTCTTTCAGTTTCATTGTTTATTTATTGTGGGTGTGTTGTCACGATCACAAAATTAATTAATTAAACAAGCATGCAAGATGGAACTAAAATAAGACCGACTTATGCGCAAAATATTTTCATAGACATGGTTAATCACTTAATTATATCACACATAATATTAAAAAGCATTTAATTGAAGATAATAAATTGGAAATTTGCATATAAAATCCCTCAAAGAAATATTTATTCGGTATAACCTTCCATAATATTGGTTAGAATCAAACCATAGTTCAAAGTGCTTTACCAACCCTAGTTGGGGTGCTTTAAATTAATAGGGAATTCTAATTCAAGGTTTTGGGTTGACGTAACTTCGTTCATATCAAGGGTTTAATTCCATAATAGGACTTATTGTTACCAAGAGGCAAAGGTTGAGGAAATCCAATATAAAAGGATTTCAGGATTGGGGATTCCACTAAGCGGATCAAGGAGCTGAGAGTTAATGCATTTAGAATTTGGAATGCCTACCTAAAACCCTTAATGTTTCTTGACCAACCCTAGTTGGGGCAATGAAAAGGTAAATATGGATCCTTTCCACTAGAATATTCATGCAACAGAATAGTACGAAGTAAATGGTGAGGGCTATTGGATTTTGATAAAATAGTGGGAGGCTAATAAGTTTTAATTTATTTATTTGTCTCAGTTTTATAATGTACTAAAACCTTTTCTCATCTTAGTTTGTATAAATGACCAGAAAAAATGACTTCGAACAAATCATTTCAACCCATACTTGAGAAGGAAAACCTTCTCACTGGCACTAATTACCAGGAGTGGCAGAGGCGTTTACATGCCATCCTTCACCACAAGAGGAAATTTTATAGGCCAGAAGAGCATATTCCTGTTGCCCCTAGGAAAGAGGCCAGTGATGAGGAAATATATCCTTATGCGAAACATATGGATGATTCCACAAATTTCTAGTGTTTCATGCTATCGGCCATGTCTAATGAGCTCTTGAAGCAACATGAAAACATAGACGCATATAGCATGTTGCCTCACCTTAAGGATCTCTATCAAGAGAAGGTGAGACAATAGATATATGAGATCTTCAATGCTTTGTTTATAACTAAGCATGTAGATTCTACGCCAGTTGGGCCTCATGTAGTCAAGCTTATTGGCTACATTTGAACATCTGGACATTTTAGGGATTAAATTCCCAGATGAGTTGCGTACAGATCTCATCCTATCATCACTTCCCAAGACATTATCTAGATCCATTGTCAATTATAACATGAGAAACAACGAGAAGAGTATATCGGAACTTCTAACCATAATACACCAGGTAGAAAAGGACATGGGGCATGAAAACCCCACAATCCTTATGGTGAATAAGAAAAGTATGGACAAGGCCAAGTGGCCAAAGACTTATAAATGGTCTGAAGCCTTGAGCATAGTCCCTCCAAGAAGGGGAAGATCCAGAGGAAGGGAAAGTAATGGGAGGTAGTATGTTTTTAATCTGGAAAGCAAGGCCACTAAAATAGGAACTATACTCAGAAGCATGGGGACACTAAATGTGCATTAGTTATCTACTGTAATCTTCCATTTCTACACATTGGGTATTATATATAGCTTATAGGGCCCTCATATATATTCAAATGTAGGAACCAAGTAGATTTAGAAATATTTCAAGAGGCGAGGTGGATCTTTGAGCTGCCAATGGCGTAAGGCTGGCTATGTTGGCTATTGGTCAATACCAACTCTCATTGACAACTGGGATTATTTGGGTTTTACAAAACTTTTATTATGTAACTAGTGTTACCAAGAACATAATTTCTGTATATTATTTGGATATGGATGGATTTATTTTCAGGTTTGGAAATAAGGATTGAATCTTTTATAAGAACAACGTATGTTATGCTATGGTGCATTTAAATAATGGTTTGTATTTTTTAAATTATGAAAACCAAGTGTTGTCAATCGATAACGAAACAAACTCGCATGACTCATACATCACCCAGTTGTGGAATCACCGTCTCAATCTTGTAAAGGAGAAACTCTTGACAAATCTCTACCAAGATTTCTATTTAGACTTTACTGAGCTAAAACCACTTGATAGATTTCATGTTTGTTTACAAGGTAAAAGGACCAAGCCGCCTTTCGGTGGACATGGTGAAAGGGCCATAGAGCTTCTAGGATTGGTGAACATGGATGTGTGTGGACCACTTCCAGTAGAAGCTAGAGGTGGATATTCTTACTTCATTGAATTTCTTAATGATTTGAGTAGATATGGCTATGTCTACTTAATGAGGTATAAGTTAGAAGCCTTAGAGAAATTTAAGGAATTCACGAATGAAGTAGAGAATCAGCTTCGTATGAAGATAAAGAAACTTTAATCAGATCAAGGTGTAGAATATATGAACCAAGGGTTCGTCAATCTTCTATGGGAGTATGGGATTCTATATCAGCTCTCTCCTCATTATACACCACAATGGATTGGTGTTAGTGAAAGGAGGAACCACACCTTGTTTAACATGGTGAGGTCAATGATGATTCATTTAGATCTTCCATTATCCTTTTAGGGATATGCATTACAAACTTTAGTATACACATTAAACCGAGTACCATCTCAGGTGGAAAATGGAATTACATCCAAGTTATGGAATGTATATAAACCCATTTTGTATCACACACTTGTATGGGGATGCAAGGCATTTGTTAAGGCCTTCTCAGGAAACAAACTAGCACCCCGGGGAACGGGGTCTATCATTATAGGATATCCCAAGGAAATGAAAGGATATTACCTATATAAACCTTCAAACAATAAATTAATTGTCACCAGATAAGTGGTCTTTCTTGAGAGGGAGAACATCCTAAAAAGGATAGTGGGAGAAAGATTGACTTCGATGAAGTTGATGCTCAAGATACACAACAGTTGGTATAGGAACAAGTTCTAGAGGGCCCCATGGATGAGGTTCCAGAAACACAAGTACTACGTAGAAGCTCAAGAGAGGTAAGGTAACCAGATAGATTGGGTTTCCTAGTCACCGAGGATGGTGAATCATTATTGTCAGACAATGATGAACCTCTCTCCTAAATAGAAGCAGTAGAAAGCTCAGAAGCCACAAGATGTCTAGAAGCAATGAATTCTGAGATGGATTCCATGTATTAGAACCAAGTCTGAGTTTTAGTTGATGAGCCAGTTGATGTAAAGCCTGTTGGATTAAAGTGGGTATTCAAGAGAAAACTGGACATGGAAGGTCAATTTAGAACCTATAAATATAGGCTAGTTTCTAAAGGATTCAGACAACATCAAGGAAATGAATATGATGAAACCTTTTCACCATTTTCCATGTTTAAATCCATAAGAATCATACATTCCATAAAAGCTTACCATGACTACGAGATTTGGAATATGGATGTCAAAATGGAATTCCTTAACAAAAACCTTCAGGAAGATGTCTATATGACACAACTAGATGGGTTTGTGACACCAGGTGAATCCGATTGGGTTTTCAAGTTGCAGAAATCTATTTATGGATTAAATCAAGCATCTAGGTCATGAAAAATTATATTTGATGAAGCCATAAAATAATTTAGTTTCATTAAGATTGAATGTGAGCCATGTATTTATAAGATGATTAATGGGAATTAAATCGTTATCCTAGTAGTATATGTTGATGACATATTACTTATTTTAAATGATGTACCAGTCTTACAGTCAATTAAGGATTGGTTGAACAAGTGTTTCTCCATGAAGGACTTGGCTGAAGCAGCCTACATTCAAGGGATAAAGATCATTCATGATAGATCCAAGAGGCTACTTGGACTGAATCCGGGTACATACATTGACTAGATACTAAAGATATTTAGTATGGATCAATCGAATAGGGGATTAGTTCTAGTGTCACATGCCCCATATCTTTCTAAGAAAATTTTTCCACAGACACAACAGGATAATGATAGAATGAGTAAGATCCCATATGCTTCGGCTATAGGATTTATTAGGTATGCCATGTTATGTACCAGGATTGATGTTTCCTATGAACTGACCATGGTTGTTAGATATCAAGAAGCTCCAGGAGAACATCATTGGACTGCTGTTAAGACAATCCTTATGTATCTGAGATGAACTATGGATATGTTCCGAGTGTATGGAGGCGACGAGGAGCTTGTCATCAGAGTGTATGTTGATTATGGTTTTTACACAGATTAGAATGATCTAAAGTCGTAATATGGATATGTTTTTTGTCTCAATGGAGTTGCTATGAGTTGGAAGAGTTCAAAGTATCCAATTATCACATATTCTATATCAGAGTCTAAATATATAGCAGCTTCTGATACAGCCAAGGAAGCCTCCTGCATTCAGAACTTTATCCAGGAGTTTGATGTGGTTCCTAGAAGTAAAGATACTATCTCGTTTTATTGTGATAATACTGATGTGGTGGATCTTTCAAAAGAACCAAGGTCACATCAACAGAAAAAGAACATACTCAGAAAGTACGACCTATTGAGTGATTTCTATCAAAGGGGTGAAGTTGCAGTGAGTAGAGTGTCTACAGAAGAGAATGTGGTGGACCCCATGACTAAAGGCATATCTCAGTAGAAGCATGAATATCATGTGAGAGATAGTAAGTTAAAAGTTATTAGTAGTTGGCTCTATTCCAAGTTGGAGTCTGTTGGATTTGGTGGCCTAGAACAAACTACTTTGTACTTTTTTCCTTAAATAAACACATTATCATATCTTGGTTGTTCTTCTATGTGATAATCCATGTAATAATGTCCCAAGGATAGCTATTCCATTTAAGGGTCATAGTGGATCCCTGCTATGATGAGAACCCAGAAGTTCCATAACACTGTTCTTAAATATATGTTCTAGGGCCAAATAATTTTATTTGAGGGAAAAAAATGATACAAGCCATTAGGGGTGTGGACTAATAAAACATTGAGGCACTTTCTCTGGGTGTGTACCCTTGGAAATATCCAGGATAATATTATGAGAACAAGGCCACCCAGTAGGAAATCCACATTTAATAGTGTCATTAGATGTTCCTATCTGCGGACGTGTGTATTGGTCCTTGGACTTTAAGATTATTAATAATGGGTATTACAACTCACGCACAAAAATGTATTGACAAAAACTGTGATGAAACACTGTTCGTAGTGAGGTAGGATACGTTGGGTGCATCACGAGTAATACTATATTAATAGATAATGCGATAAAGGATTTGTCTCTTCTGTTCCATAACAGAAGTAGATATATCAATCCCTTCGATGGAATTGATATAGCCTAAATAAATCCATGTAAATGGTATGGAATGGGCGATTTAAATTCATGAAAGTCAAAGAAAGAATAATCGAGCCCATGGGTTGATGGCACTAGCATGCAACCGTCTTGATTCGAGATGTCGTGACAAATGGATTATATTACACAATAAGCATTTGTATGAGGTGACGCATCATTGTAGCATTAGCTTCTTTCACTATGGGTGCCTTGGAATGTTTCTAGATAATAACCTTGGACTTTGGGCTGGCTCAGCCTAATCCCACTATGAATGATTCTTAGAGGGTCACACACTAAGTGTGTCCATGTATATCAGTTAAATATTAATTTTACATGTTAAATAAAGAATATTCTTGGACTGTGGTTTAATAATAATTTAATGATGCCTAATCACAATTATTTAAAAACTAGTAATTCAAGAGAATATATTGTGGGTGAAATAATATATATTTATATGCGAGTAATGCAGTTATATTTATTTAATAAATAAATATCCATTGCTCAAGGTCTAATAAATGTGGTGGAGGAAATAAGGAAAAATGAAAACAAGCTAAACATGTTGTTTACATTGAATGTACATGCCGTGTAGTTTTCATGGAAAAAGATTACACTCCATTTATTAATGATTAAATGCTATGTAGTTTTTATATTTGGGATTTTGAGGAAATAATATTATTTTATTAAATGATATTTATTATAATCATCATGGGCGCATGTCAAGGAATTAATCATTCGACATGGGGGTTTTCAATCAGAGTTAATGATATAAATAAAATGTGTAACGCATTTATTTATTGTTATAACTCTATAACCTCAAACCCAATTATAAATATCCTCACAAATCCAAAACGTTTCTAGAGAGAATCGTTGTGCACAAAAAATCTGGAAAATTCTCTCAAGGCCGAGAGAAGTGCATCTTCTAAGAATGCTCTCAGGACTGGGAGAGATCCTCCTCCATCCGATCAAGGCAATCTAAGGCAGAAAATGCAAGAAAAGGCTTCTCCATGCTAGCAGCTGAAGATTCCTTTGGCAACATCCATATATACGCCGTGCATGTGTGGATCACCGCTAGAGGAATTCTACACTTGGCTTCTACAACACATCAACGAATCACATCAGAACGTGACTAGAAAACATCAATGAAGAAATAATTTCATCAATGTAATTATTGTAAATTAATTAAATTAATTATGACCAAAATATGTTGATCCTCTCAATGCTTCTGGGACTGTTGTCTTTCTTTTCATTCTTTGTTCTATTCTGAAGATTTGTAATTTTATTATCGTGACAGATCTTAGATTGAATGTTGTTTAACACTAAAATTAAAGTTCAGAATACCCACAAACGCGCTTATGTTGTGCCCGGAACCTACAATCCTAAGGTTCCTAAAATGGTTCATGAATTCAGAACCTCATACTATTCTGGCCCTGAGAAAACCATTACAAAATAGTCATATCACACAATATTTTCATCAACCTATATTGAAATATCATTCAACTATAACTTCACATGTCATGAAAAAAATACCACCCTGAGTTCTTGGGTTTTCCCTCAAACAAGGATTAACTACTCCCATGTATGAGATCGTTGAAAAGTATCGACTCATCCTAGTTACCTAGCTACCACCCTCAAATATTAAGGAAATAAAAAAAACTCTTCTGATGCCACATTGTAAAATCCCCAACCCAGTATTCAATGAATGGTTCCCTAATCCAGGTATCCACTTGTCCTCAGGCATGCTTCCCCATATGCTAGAGGCTTCTGAATATCAGTGAGGGTCTAGAGTAACATGTGTGGTGACTATACCCTCTTTATCGGAGTAAACCACATCAAATAACAATGATAAATAATGTAACAGCATCACAAACTGGAATAATAAACATGCATACCCAAACATTTCCAAATTTTGGGTAGTGGTCCACATCCAAAGAGTAAATATGTGAATTTTTTTCATATAGTTCCATGTGTAAGGAAACCCATAATAAGAAAAAGAAAAGGAACTGTCAAAATGGATCCGAAATCCAGGTCTAGGTCCCTCCACTATGCACATACCATGTACCAAATCAAAAATCTAGTGTATGACCTTTTCCCTTATCCTGACCTACATATATGACCTATTCTTGGGTACCAAATGGTAGCTCGAGCAGGGTGTGAGTAGAACTCAGTAGGCCACCACTAAAGGTATCTCCAAAATATCCAGTCTAAACAGATACTGTATAAAAGTAGTAGATGAACCATTATAGAAAACAAAAAGATAAACTAAGTACCATTAGTTAAAAAAATTTACATACACCATTTTCTTCATTTGTCCCATGTTTTAGGAATTTTCATCGAATTCATTATGGCCTATGCCAAACAACTACCATGCATAATAGGATAAGTCAAATTCTTTATCTCACTTAGGTAAACATTTTCCCAAACAATTTCACCACACATACCATGGATACATTGTCAAACTAGTCTCATCAAATGAAATCATTAAGGGAATAGAGCCCCAGTACCCTCTCTAACTCGTTCATTAAAGGGGGTAGGTTTTAGAGCCTCAATCTAACCTGGACCATGGGCATAGATCCTCACATCTAGTACCCAACACATGAAACCAATCCATATACACGTGCTGATTTAATTACAACACATTTATCAAATATAACCATAACCATTAAACACATTCATAATTTACATCATAATTATATTTAACATATAATACATCATTATGCATATCCCATCTATACATTATTATTTACAGAAATTAACCCAATTAACCCATTATCATTCTCATATCGTAAACTATTGAACATATTCCCCATTCACATGCCTTAATTAATTTATATTTTCCAATTAAAACCAAAAAATAATTAAACCCTTTCACTTTTTTTCATTAACCCGTTCACAAAATTCCAAACAACCCCCTATTCCATGTCAAAAATTAGACACTACTACGATTTGTTCTGTTTTATAATTCCAGAAAACATGTCAATATATTATCATGGGATATACTTAATCATAATTCAAATTTATTCATAACAATGAAATTTCCATGTTCAAGAAGATGGATCACCCTAACAATGGCCATATAACTCATATGGTCAACCTTCAAGCATCCCACGGGGACCATCAGGGGTTCAATTAATCATTTAACTATCTATTTTACCAAATCCTGCTAAGTAAATCAATTTCAAAATAATAAGTCACCATAGAAGATCCTCATACACAAAAACCTACATCAAGGCTATGAGATATAAATTTTAGACCACTTACTTAGATTTTTGAGATAACTGCATGCTGAAACATGTCCTTTGATTTGGATTTGAAAACCCTTTAAAGCCTTAACATATAAGCTGCTAAATAATGGTTAGGTATTATGAAGGATAAGAAAAATTCCACAAGCCCTAATATGGAAATCATAATAAACAGGAGAGATATACTTAGCCGAAACTTCTATTCACAACCAAAAGATCATAAAAAATCCTAGAAAAGAAGAAGATTAATCCTTGAGATGTTTGGGGCATTTTGGTTTATCACAGGGAATGTATGAGAAAAAAAGGAATAAAAGTGGGTAATAAATCATAAATCCTGAGGGTAAAGAGATGTAGAATAACACTTTTAATGTAGAATAAGGTTTGGCCACACAATTTTCCAAAATGTGTGCCAACCATGCACCATCCTCTATCAGATAGAGGGTTAGGCCATGCGATTACCTACAAGCCCCATACGGATTGAGAGACCATGTAGCTATCATTCGAGGAGGATTTATCCAAGCCCACATGGTTTTTACTTCCCCTTGAATATCTTTCTTCATACATTAAACCCCTACTCTAGTTATCACAATTAGGGTGCACAGTTACTACTAGCCTTGTTCCAACTATGAAACATGCACTAGATGACCCCGTTCACCCATCTTTCATGTCATAAACCCCCAAAACACCCTAAATCCTCCACATATACTCAAGATATATTTCATTAGCCATATAAAGGGTTTTCAAACCTACATATAAACAATAAAAAAACCTTACTATAAGACTATGATCTTATATCATTTTAGATAAACAATACTTTGATAGTTATCTTTTACTGGTGATTTATATATTATGTTTAGGGAGAGTAGATTTATGATAGAAGTTATAGTGATTCAAAAAACATTAAATGGGTTTTTATTGAGCCCTTGATAATATTATATAAAATATAAATTTTATATATCTATTATTTTAGATAATAGGTTTTTTTTCAAATTGGGTTATTTTTATTTTATGATAATTTTAAAACAAATTTTTATTAGATGCAAAAAATTCACCCCCTTTTGAGCACTCCACCTAACAAACATATTGGTTTTTTATGAATTTTTTTTAAGGATATTTTTATGTTAAAGGTTTAAAATATAAATTGGTAATTTTTAATCAATTATCTGATAAGGGTTTTAAATAATCTTTTCCAAATGGTTTTTGTAAGGTTTATTTTAACAAAGAAATTTTTTTTTATCTTCTCATTTTCAAAATGATTATGTTATTGGTTTAGAAATCAATTTCAAGTAAAAAAATTTAAGTTTTAGGTGAAATAGACAGAAATTCATAGATTTGTACCAGGTAACATGATCATTATATCACAGACACATTTCCCAACCTCAACCAAAATCATTTTGAATGATATTTAACTAAATTTCATTTCAAAAATTACTTTGTTTTTTATCCATTCCAACATGGTCAGCAAAGAAAAACAATCATTAAATTTAACAAATTAGTATCCACCTCTATAGACCATAACCTTATTCATCCTTATCTTTTCATACAAACCTATGTTGATTGTGTATGAGGTAAATCTTTCAATTTTAAATTATTGAGGATTAAAAAATATTTACATATTTTTATTTCCTGACTAAATAAAAAGAGTCTTATAAATACATTATTAAACATTCCAGTACGTTTGGAAATGAAAAATAATATAAGATCTTATTAATTTAGAGTGATCATGGGGGAGTTTGATAACATTGTTTTTAATGAACATTTAAATTCATAAGGTTATAATTATTTTCTTTATATGTCCACCACAACAAAATATGTCTATTGGGAGGTGTAACTGAACAATTCATGAAATTTCTAAAACACTATTAAATGAATTCTACCTGAATTTATATTTTTTGGTTGAGTTATTTAATAAAACATTTTATATCCTAATACATGTTCTCATAAGAACATTCCTTATAAATACCACCATGAATATTGGGAAAACAATTCCTATAGCTGTCTTTTTTTAAATTGTGTCAATGTAAATGAAATATTCCACACAAAAATTATGACATAAGAAAGATTAAAAATAGATATGATGAGGGTATTTTTCTTGGATAATCTAAGTCAATTAAATCATGACGAGTATTTAATAAAAATAACAAGTCCTTAGAATAATCAATTAATATCATATTTGTTGAGAAGTTTCCAGACCCTTATTCCCAAATTGGTGATGTTGAGGTTGAACTATAAAATTCCTACTTAAATAATCCACCTATTTTTACAAAACATTTATGTTGTAGAAGAACAACCATATTTATCTTTACCCAAGGCATCGATGAAATATAAAAAACACCCCTTATAAAATTTTATCATGGATTTGATAGCCAATACCTATAATATAATTACAATTTTAAATGAGGATAAACATCATGCCTTTATTTCTATCATGAACACCTAAATGTTTATTAAACAATTTATGATGAAAAATGGGTACTTTAAATTTAATAGGAGTTTAAAATTTTTAAATTAATAATGTTTATACACTTTTTGAAATACCTAAAGATCATCCCATTATACGTAATATATAGGTTTTTACAAATTAATTAGAGGAGTAGGTAAACATCAATTATAACAAATCTAGAACATAATAAAAAGGTTATAATCAAAAAGATATATATTTTGGTGAAACATTTTCACCCATATTGATTTTTCAATTAATTATAATTTTATTGGCATCTACATCTCATTTAAAATTTTTCCTTTTCTAAATGAATGTTTAAGGATATTTTTTGAAAGGGTGTATTTCCATAATGTTTTTTAACACTTTCATAGTTTTTAAGATAAAACATTTCATAATCATGATTTTATGTTACAAATGATCTTTAAGGATTAAAAAAGGCCCTTGGAATTCATAAAAATTGTTGACAAAATTTATTATGGAAAATGATTTTAGATTGGGAAAATGTTTTTTAACATTTAAAACAAAATTAAAATGATTTATTATTATAAAAATTTAAGTTGAATATATTATTTTTGGTTCTATTAAAGGATACATTTTTAATTAATTTTATTATTTAATGAGAAAATAATTTAAAATGTGTTTTATTAGATAACATGTGTTTTTTATAGTTTTTAAAATTTATCATTATAATGATGGTATTTTTACTCTAATGGTAATTTAAAGCATTTTAAAATTGATAAAATAATGGAAATATATTCACCTGTAAGTAATTATTATAAGATAATCCTAGATGTATCAGATAAATTGGTTGACAACTAGTTTTAAAGAGTTGTGATTGGGATACTTCTTTTAATTGCCTTGACCCGATTGAACAATATATTTAGTATATCCCAATATGATCATTTATTGTAAATACCTGAACCCCAATATCTCAAATATAGTGGTTCCTTTATTACATTTTCATAATTTATTATTAATCACCTATCAAAGGAACATATAGTTTTATAACTTTGGTAAACTAGATATGAACTTGAAAATAACATTTCAATTAAAAAAATAAAATATACAATGTTTTTCTTTGAGAACTCCACTATCCATAAAAAAACCTTTCTAGTATCTTGGAGAAAATAAAATATAATAAATGGGTGATATCAGATGCACAGTAAGGTGAAGAATATAGTGGAAACAATCATGACTAAACAAGAATAATCAATATGCAACGATAAATTACTAAAACACATGAAATTTAATAAATAATATGAGCATAATATGATAGAAACAAATGATGATAAAATTATCCACATAAATAATGACATAATATTGAAACATATCTATCAGAATTTTAAATAATAAAATAATCATATAGGCATCAATAATTGATCTCATAATGAAGGGATTCATAGTGATAAAAATCTGAAATATATTGTCAAGACCTTTTACATGACTAGTAAAATCCATTGATAGAAACTCATCTAATGTGGGCAACTAATTTGTTTCCTAATATGTTTCGATGCATCTAGGGGAAATCTATAAACATGACCCACCTATCACTTACTAAGTACTTCTTCATATAGATGGGTTAATCATTGTAAAAATAAACATTCATATTGAAAGACTAACATATTAAATATTTTTACTTACCACAATAAACTAAACATAATCATAAACCACTCGAAGTAATATGATGTATGGTAATAAAATTATACATCCTCGGTCAAACTAATCATAAAAATTCCAAATATTTAATAAATACTATATCAATAAAACATATTCTTGGGGTATCATACATACAATAAAAGATTGATTTCATTAATGAATATAAATACCATATAAATAGAATTAAATCCATTTTTGATGAAAATAACCTTTTAACATTGAAAAGTATTTTTTAGAACAAAAATCTAAAAAACTATTTTTAAATTATTGTATCTAAAAATAAATTTTTATAACATTTAAAATAAAATTTAAAACATTTATTTTAGATGATAGAGTAAAGAAAAATTCATGTCATACATATTAAAATAAATATTCCTTTTCTCATTTTCAGTAAAAGCCAAATGGGCCATGTTTTGAAAATTACATGAATATTCCATTAATAAATTTTTGGAGAAAGTAAAGATGGGTAAAATGACTTTAGTAAATCATTTTAAAAATTTTAACATCATTTAATGAATAATGTTTTATAAATAATGGATTTTTATGAGAAATGATTTTCGAAGAAAGAGATAAACAAGGTTGGATTTTATAAAAAACATTTTCTAAATGATTTTAATTATCAAAAAGTGTAAAATGGTACTATTACTTTAACATTTTCTCAATTATAAGAGGATAAGTATCTACATTAGTTTTATGATATAAATAAAAAATTCCCCGAAGGGATACTTAAAAAACAACCTCGAATATTGATGAGATTGTGAAATAAAAACTTAACACTTTGGTTACATTTCATTCAAAGGGAACATGAAATAAGTAACATCAAATGAAAATTTTTATCAATTGAATATAAAAAAATTAACCATATAATATATAAAAATTGGTATTTTATACACCAAATAGCGGAATAAGTGTTGAATATGGAATATGACTCTGGAATATAAAACTGAGATGAGAAATTATTAACTCATATTCTAATTCCTTCGTTTGTGTTTGAACCTCATATATAATAAAAATAAGTTTCTTATAAAAATATTAAATAACAACAAAAATTTATCACATTCAATATATGGTGTACTTATGGTATTTTATCACTCATTTATTAACAATTATTTTTATAAAATCACTATTTTGTGTGATAATTACTTCATTTTTCATTTTTGTTTTAGTTCAATAATCTTGGTCCATTTAATTTGATAATGGTTTAATAATATCAAGAACTTTAACCATGCTATTAATAGCTTATATATTAATTATATTTATATTTGAAGTAATATTATAATGTTATATATATTAAATGGACTACACAATTGAGAGAGGTGATAGGTTGTACATACACATGAATGTTATTTCTATTTTTCTCGATAAACAGAACAAAAGGAAAATGAATATTGATTCATATTTCCAAAATCGTTATGATGTCATATATATATTTAAAGGTTAGAATTTATAAGTGATATTATATTTATATAAGTAAGGTTAGATCATAAATATCACATATATTCATTAAATTTAACCTTACTACATTTCATGTTAAGAATAAGTGAAAAATAAATTGCATTGCTTCGTGAGGCATTGTCTACCGTACACATGAGCAACATTATCTTATCAACCACAAAATGGAAGGTAATAAGGTATATATGATATCATAACTTCAAAAGTATAATAATATAATTAATATAATATAAATAGGTTATATCTATCCTTTAAAGGTGGTGAAGGAAAATGAACAACAACAGGTCATGAGGTGGTAGTTTGTCATACACACAATTGATAGTTTTGTTTCTCCTTCGATGGAAGTGGCTATGGATCTGGGTTATGACATTAACATTATAACATATTCATATCTGTTATATTATTCTTTTATTGTATTATCATAGTAAAATACGGTTTGAAGGTGGTGGAATAATTATTAAAACAAATATGCATGCTTAAAAAAATAACCTCTTCTTTATAGATCCTCTTTAGTTTTCTATATAAAGCCTTCATAGGTAGGATTCGTAATCCAAATAAGGAAAATGAAATGTGGGTATGTTTATAAGTAATGTATTTGGGTGTTTCATGGATGAAATGATGGTATTTTGGAAGATTTAATATGGGAGGAGTGGGGTGGCCTTTTATATGTGGGGGAGAGGACACACATGGAATTTCTGTAAATATATAGTGATACCCACATTTTTCCCATGTGAATATCCTTAAAAATTTGTCATTATCTTACCTTAGAAATTATAAGTTATAAATATGGCCGTAAAATATTTTTTCAGTATGCTTTTAGTCATTTTTATGCTTATATACTTAGTTTAACCCCCTCCCGCCTCACGAAAAACCAATTTTTGATATAATGGCAGTTATTAATTTCTATTTCTCTCATTTTTCATTATGGTAAAAAAATAAGTTTAATTTATTATATAATATAAATTATTCTAATTCCAAATATATAATCAATTTTTTAAAATTTAATTCAAATAAGTGATATAATTCAATTTAAAATTAAACCATTGACAACATGAAATAGTGGTTTTTGAATGAGAAAATTATGATATGTATATAATGATTTAATATCAATATTCATTATGAAATTGATTATAATGGCCTATATTAATTAAATTTCAATATAATTGAAAAAAATTTAACAAAAAATTAATATAAAATATAATTTACTTTGTAAAAAATTTCAACAAAAATGTAGTTTTCAATAAAAATCAGAATTTTTTCACTATTCATCAAAAAGTTAATCTTTTTAGAAATTTATCAAAAATTCACCTAAAGATAATTTTGAAATATATATTTCCCATATTATGTTTTTTTAAATAATGTTAAAAAATTGGTAGAATATAATTTTATATTATGGGTTCAATGTGTGACTATTTTCCCTTTCATAAAAAACATTTTCTATAAAACATTTCTATCACTTTCAAGTGGTTCTTATTTACATCTAATCAATAAGTCACAATTTAATTTAATTTATTCATTAATAAACCATATAATTTTAATAAATTAGTTGTTACTATTATTAGCTATCATCTTAATTTCTAGGTTGTAATGTTCATGTTTAAATAATAATATTTCAATAGACTATCATGCTTCATTCAAACTCGATGTTTCATTCGTTGCAAAATATCGAAGTGATTGAATTTACTAAAAAAATGAGTATATCAAAGACTTGGGGTGTTAAATTATTTTCAATGATTTCTTTTTCATGTCATATATTCTATAAAATATAATATTTCTCTTTTAAAGTCTCAAGGTGTAACATTTTAATTCAAATCCAAAAATAATTACTTATGAAATCTCAAAAAGTAATTGTTTCTTTTTTAAAAGTTACTAAAAATAATGATTTATTTTATCAAAAAGATACATCTTTCAAAATTAAAAGTTTTTATTATTCAAATTTTAGTGGCTGTAAATTTTATAAGTATAGTAAAACTGACACTCATCGCCTACATAGAAAATTCTTGAACTTTTATAACAGTAAGAAAAAAAATCTTTTTTTATTACTAAAGAGAAATATATAGTCATAGAGAGTTATTAGGGAAAAAATTATTTGGTTGAATAAAAATATTTTAGATTATGAGATAAATTAAAATATTTTTCATATTAATTGCGACAAATCTACTTCCATTCAAATTTCTAGAAATTAAATTCAACACTATCACACTAATAATGTGGATCATAGACCTAACTTTTTAGATATCAGTCCAAAACGTTTTTTATTACTTAAGTTCGTTGGTTCCAAAATTAAATTTTCTTATATATTTTCAAATAAAATTAATTTATATCATTTAAAATTTTGTAAGGTTGAGTAAGGAATATTTTACTTGTGAAACGTATTCAATAACACTGAGAATATTGAGTTGTTTTATAATTTATTAAATATTTCAATATCATATTATTTTGAATATTTTAATATTTTAAAAAATTCCAACTTTTAATTTTGTTATATCAAAGTTACATTAATATTCCAAGAAAAAAATATTTTTTGGATACAAACAATTGGATGTGGTTCTTGTGCAGATGCACCTAGAGGTTAAAACATCAAAAAGGGATGGTATGATTTTTAATCTAATCAGTAACTTGGGAAAGATTAGTGGGAATTTTCTACAATCTTGATCTAAAAATCATATAGAATATGCTTTGGATTATTCACATAAACATTCTTATCCTTAATAATGGATTATAATTTATAAATTAATGAATTAATTTTATATTGTCTTTTTAAATTATTTATTTCAGAAATTTTATCATATTTTAAAGTGTTATTTAACAAATATTTTTTTTATTTTACATTTTTATGAATTTTTATTTATCTCTTAAATTTTATTTTTTATGTATCTCTATATTTTATTGCAAGAAATGAGGTGGGTCTTATCTTTTTCATTCTAAAATATATATAGAGGATACAACCCATTTAATTGATGGGTTTATTTAAAATTATTTATTCTAATGTTTTATTTCTATCTTGTGGTAATTTTAAAAAATTTATATTTCAATGTTTTTTTCCAATAAATATATTATATATTATATACAATAAAAAAACTTTAAAATTTTCTATAAAATTTTTTTTTCTAAATTTTTTTTAGAAAATAACAAGGCTTCTCATTTTTTTTAAATTATAAATTCTCTTTTTCACTATCATTAATTATCATTAATGATAAGTAACATAATTTCTATTTTTTATTTCTTAGTTTTATTTTTATTAAGATTATTTTTACATTTTTATGATAACCACAATTGGGAGAAATCTCTATTAAAGTTATGATTCTTAATGTGTTTAATGATTTTCTTTTTTTTGTGTTATTAAATGTATCGGAGAGACTTTTATGAAAATCTATTTTAAATCGAAACTATTTTGAACAGGTATTGTATTAAATAATTTTATAATATTGTGTTTTTAATTATTTGAGCATTAAAATTGATTATTTTCTATTCTCATGAGTTTTAAAAATGATAAATTTTTTAATCTCTTCTATATTGAAAATTATTTATCATGTCCATTTAATTTAATTATGAATTATTGAAATTCCTTTTAGAATTTTCATTAACTTGCAAAGAGAATTTTTTACCATAAAAATGGGATAATTTTTGTACCTCACTCTCTTAGATAATATTAAATATCAGAAACACTAATTATGTTTCTAACCTTTATTTAATTGAGTGTATTTTAGTTATTAAAAATTTTCATTAAGTTGTAGAGTTGTTCGGGAAAGAGGAAGTCTTCCAAAATAGTTTGCTTCTCATATTATGCATCTGAAAATCATGTTTCTTCCAGCTTCCCAGTGTACTATCATTGAATAAATATTATAATTGGATATAAGAATCATAACAGTAATAATCTCATCAACTACATGGTGGAGCTTGTTGTCCACCCTGGGAGATCTGGACAACAATGTTTTCTATTGGCTACAGTACAGCTACCCAATGGAATTTAAAAAGATACCTCATGGAGTATATTGTATCTTGGAAGTCTATGAAATCCCTCTATATATTTAGATTCATTAATAAGATAGACAGTGGCCTTCATTTATCATGTCAAGGGATGCTTTTAAGATGGTCTACAAAGGATATGTTGCCCACATAACACCTCTGACATGAACCTTATACTCCCATATCATATAAATAAAACCCATGGGAGGCTTTAAAATATACATCAAAGATATAAAAACACATAATTGATATATATAGAATGAAATTGAGTATCAACCACAAATTTTCTTCTATTGTTCCTCCACTTGAGTTTTCTTTGTATTTATTTCTTCGAACAATTTAATGTCACAAAATTTTCTCTCTCATTCTCCAAATTTTATTATTAATATATTTCTTGGGTATTTAGATATTTTCTTCAAATGATTTTCACCAAATAAAATATCAATTTCATACCTCACAAGTTTTTGGTAAACTGTTAAAACTAAGGAGTTTCTATTTTGGTTCTTGATGAATTGCTAAAACTAAGTTATTTTTTAAGTTTTCTTAACTACTTATAAAGACAAATGTTTGATTTTTTTTGGGTTTCATGGATATTACTAAAGTCAATTATTTTTAATTTGTAAACCCTCAAGTAACTGTGGTGGAGGACAAAGGAGTTCCTCTTAAGCTATTTTTGAACTCTATTACCAAATAGTATGCCTTGCCTTTTAATTATTTTTTCACATTTTAATTTTTAATCTATTTCATTTAAATAATCAATTTATCATTTTTCAAATGAATCACTTAAATTAGATAATTTTTTTTTAAATATTTTATCCATTTAATTGATATATCATTTTCTACAATCTCTCTTTTTTAGATATATCTATATATATCATTCATATTCTCTGTTTATTTGGGTTTGTCACATAATTTTATAATTTTATCACATTATTTATATTCATTTTTTGAAATTAAATCCCCACCTGCTCTTCATATTACTCTAAAAAAGATATATAAGTGAGTCTCTAGAATCATGTGTCTCACAACCACATATATATGATTTAAAACCCCAATAGACACCAAATGATCTTGAGAATATGGATTCACACACATTATAGAGAGTTAGTCTTAATGATCTAGATTCATTTTTAGACGGTAATCCAATAAAAATGTGCATTTTTACATTGACTACATAGGTAATTACTTAATGCAGATTCATTAATATATCATAAATTGTTTATTATTTGATTTACATAAATAATAGTTATTTTATGGTGAAATTGTAATATTATCATCCACTAACAATGAGAACAACTTCACAAGATTTTCAATCATTGTTAATTATGTATTATATTGTCCTAAATTTTTATGTCCACTCATACAATCTTATATTTTGTTTATTCTGTTTACTATACTAATCCCAAATAAAAACAAACCAAGAGCACTTTTTATACACTTATATCCCTGTATAGATAACCTAGTACTCATTGGTATCTATTCTAGTAAGACATGTTGATATTTTAGAGGAATATATAGGTAGCACTACTGATTTTTATCATGTATATTTTAGAATCATATTTCGGTATTTTATTTGGTAATACTAGTATTTTTAGGTCAAAAATACTAAAATTATTTGAAAAAATAAAAAACATTTCAAATATGAAAATTCAATAAATAAAAATTAATTATATTAACTAATATTGCAACATTTAATTTATTTAATTCCATTTTCAATGTCTAATGGATATAATTTTTTGTATATATTATTACATTATAATTATTCTAGGATGCTTTTTTAATTATTTATATTAGAATTATAGTAAATGGAAATTATTGGTTAGAAAGATATGATCGAGAACAATCGCAACATTTTTTGGATTATTGTCCATCCATTTTTGTATTACGTTGGATCAAAATAGATCTTGAAAACCCATATATCCCATAACTATAATTCATGTTCTCAGCATGGAGTAGGATTTTCACTCTAAATAACCTGGTTAATAAAAAATTTCATTGGAAAAATCTAATTTCTATGAAATTTTAAGTTAATACATAGAGGCTATACCCACCACACAACCACCCTCTCTATGCTCAAATAAGATTGAATTAATTTTGGAGGATGTATATTTTTTACTCAACTATACTAGAAAAGTTGAACTCAATGGTTTATTTATATGGTTTTAAGATAATGATTCTATTATAGAGACTCATAATAATATCATTGAAGTTGTAATTTAGAGTTTTGCAGGAGAAACACATTCTTGGTGGTTCTAATAAGGGAAATAAAAACCCGTAACTGACTGGGGATTGTTTTTTAAGGACATCTTGGTAGAAGGAACAAAAATCCATGAATTAGTTGTGATGAAACCCAATAAAAATTGGGATTTTTTCATTTATTTGTTTATATTTCATTGTATTTTCAATAATAAAAATTTATACACATTTATTGGATGCATTGAATATTTATGTAGGAATTAGAATACAAAAAAAATTATTTGGAAATAAGACACACAGAACTATAAGGAAAACAATAGAGAGGGTATTATTATATTCCCTATATTTATATATATATGTGGAAAATAATTGAATGTAAGAACCATGTGTGGTGGGAAGTTGGTTAAAATAGGTGTTGTGTGTGAGTGAATAAATTGAGAAATTCATTACATATTTCTCAAGGATATATTCATTCCCATGAAACATTAAAAATCATTTTAAAAAATATTTATAGAGATGAAAAATATAGATTTTTAGGGAATAAAAATTTAGATAAGTGTTAGTCAAACTCATTGAATTATTTAAATTATAGATTGAATAGCTAAAAACAACATAAACATTGAATGTATATAGTGGTAGATAGATATGGAGAGTGAGGTAAATAATGAACTCATTTGAATAAGGGATATATAAAGCATGAAAGTTTTTAATAAGTTGAATCTAAGAAATGTGAAACGGTGTAGTTGATTAAAAAACTATGTAGGAGATATTTAAGATGGTTATTTAACATAGAATATCTATTTATCTAATTTCATACCATTTTACATTTATTAAACATAGACTCAACATGTGGTGAACTAAAAAGTGGTGAGAATTTTTTGGGAAAGTAATTAATAAATGAAAAAAATAATATATCATATGGGGGAATAATATTTTTATTTTTTATCATTGTTTTTATCTACTTTTTGTAGTAATTTGATTGTATTTTATGTAAATATTTTAGGTTTGTATGTGTTTTCCACCATTTAAGAAATATTTATGAAAATCCTCCAAATCAACCAAAACTGGTGAATTCTTTTAAAAATATAAAATTTGATGAGAAATGGTTTATGGCCAATAATTTAATTTTTCTTAATGTTAAATAATATAGGGGGTTATATTTGGGAGAAAAAGTAAATAAATTCAGTGGTTTATGTAATATTTTATTCTCAACCTAAGAATACATTGGGAAACCAAAGTAACATACAATAGAGGATAACATTACACCAAATCGCTAATGATTCCACACATATTCAACTTATAAAGAAAAATTATTGTAATATAACTCACACCATACCTCATAGAATGTTCCAATTATTCAATTTAGACTAGTTGAAAATCTTTAGAAGGTGCCCATGCACTAACATAGCCCCTTATTACAACCTGATATTGGATTATGATGTCCAAATAAAATCAAAGAGAATATTAAGACTGTGTATGATTATGAAAACTTAATTGCTTTTATAATATGATATAAATATGTAAAGAATAATTTTTTGGGAAACGATAAATCAATATTTCTATTATTAATTAATCAATGAACTTTTGTAGGTTAAAAATAAGAGAACAATTCTTATTATTGGTTTCAACTTCTATGATAAAGTCTAAATTACTAATTAAATGAAAATTTAACTTCTTAAATTATTATAAATAATCACTTATATTAAAAATAATTATTTTATAAATATTAAATTTGAAATAATTATAAATACCAACATCTCTCTTTAAAAAGTAGTGTAAACCATTAAACTTTCGAACACCCAATATGGGAAAATGTGTAAAAACAAACTATTATATATATAATAATTATAAATGGGGAGTGTAAATGGTTATTATTATGAATATGTTTCTTGGGTATGTAGTTAATAAACTTAATTTAATTATTCAAGACACTTAGGCAATGTGTTGAATTAATTAGGGCCAATATAAGGGTTTTTCATCTCAACTTCCTCTCTTTGATACGCGTTTTTAGTATGCACCTAATTTATATTATATGGTGTGTATAATTACTATTTGAGATATAATATAATGAATTATATTTTAATCATATAATTTTTATTTAAATTACAAGATCTTTATTTCAAAGTGTTTTAATTATAATGTTACTCAAGTCTTAAGGGGTTATATGCCCCAAATTTAATTTCATGATACTTATTTCCTTATGTGCATCATGATAATTTTAATATGGGGTGATTATTTCATAATGAATTTATTCTACCATATTCAATGATTCTAAATATTACTATCATGTAATTTATTTAAATGAACATAATTCAAAAGATACCCAACTTCAAAGTTGTTCTAATCGAAATGTTACAGAAAGCTTACGACATTCATTACCAATCTTATTTTCAAGTCAAGATTATTTTTGAGAAAATTATACCTGAAGAGAAATTTATTTCTTAATAAAACCTATCATAATTTCCTTTGTATATTCAGGGGGTTTTGATATTCATTAAATATTTCATTACACCTTAACATATCTTTTACATAAATTTTTTCGTGTAAGTCAAACATTCCCCATATCTTACTCTCGGTTAGGAACCTCAAATTTTTGATACCCATAGTCAATGGATTTCTTTGTAAGTTTAGATTTCTATTCTTAAATAAATGATAAATTTTATTTTCTACCTTTTGAACTTATTTTAATAATTTTAATTAAATTTCTAAGATTTTATTCATGTTTTATTTTCATCAAATTTGAAAATGAATATCCTTAAAACATTTTCCCTATCAACACATCTTAATTCAATATTTTTCATTTTCTATAATACTAAATTATTATGATTTAATGGTTTTATAATATAAAATCGTATTCTCTATTATTTATATAATATATATATATATATATTGTTCAATATGGTCATTGGTGTTTCTTTTTTCTAATTTTATTTTTCCTAAACACCATAAAAATGGCTTTCATATAATGTACATAATTTTAAATATATTGTTCTTGAAAAAGGATATTATTCTATTGTAACAATTGTCCTTATTTCTCTAGATTACCTATGTAAAGTCCTTCTCTTTTGGAGGAATGATCTAGCACTACCTTTGTATTTATTAGTCATAAAATATGTATAATACTAACCTTTCACCCATTTCCTTTCATTTCTGAATATCAAATTATGATTCATTTTATTTAAGTGTTTTTACCTAGATGTCATAAATCGATTGATTTGGGGAAAAGGTTGAATTAAATTTTTACCATTTATATTTATTATTTAAATTCCATATGCTTTAATATATTTATTGAGTGGTATTTACCTAGAAAATTACCTGATGATGACCATTTATTTTTATTTTCTTTATCATTTTATGATTATTGATGGAATAATGAATGATTTATTTATGTGATTCTATTTTGAAACAATATGAAATATATTTTATTTCCAATAGTTATATATGTTGTTTTTAAGGAAACCCATCATCTTTACATTGGTTCTTTATGGTATAAAATTCAATAATTTTCATTTAGAGTTTTTATGAAACCTATTTTATTTCCATGGGTTATTTATGATGTGATAAGTGAATGATTTTCATGTGGAAGTGGTAAGTATGGATGATTACAGGTGGGTTTCAATGTCGCCCTCTAATTATTTGGTTAAAATTATATATCTCATGAGTTAATTTATTAATTGGTACATTTTTAGTTTCTCATAATCAGGGTCAGTGATGGTGTGGCTTATGATAGAAATTTTCCCTATAAAAAAGATGTTTCTGGCATTCACATATGTTTAATAGTTTTATGATAATTCTCTTGTCTATGTTAACATCTCATGGATCATGTTTGTTGACACATTGTTAAGAACTCTTTGGATTCATGTATTATGTTATTCATAGAAAATTTACAAGATTTAGGATCTATTATTTGTTGGGTATGAATTTTCTTCTGTATATTGGTTATATATATTCTCAAATTATGTTAACATATGATATTCGATTGTCATCACTTATGTTTACCCTTACATAGAATATGATCTCACCCCTTTATTATGTTTTTATTTTCCCAGGTTATAAATATGAATACAACCTAATAGAAGTATAGAAGGGAGTCTAGTGTGTCTCAATTATAGTGAAATGTTAATAAATGTTTTAAGATATTTTTCTTAATAACTGGTCCTAAAATACATTAAACCTTCTTTTCTTGGGGCAGTGTCATTATTTTTTATATATAATGTTTATCATATGGAAATTATTTAAAACAAATGCATATCAAGCCTATTTTCCAGTAAATAATGGGTTATGTGTGCTCTAACTATATAATGAGTAAATGAGAATGTTGGCCAAGTCCTATAATACGAGTAATAAAGTGAAACACATAAGGATCACCCTGAAAGACCAAAGAAGAAATGGGCCAAATAACAAAAAAACTAAAGAGGAAATAAAACTCTAGAACATTGATAGAAACAAAACCCTGTTAGAATAAGAGTTAACGGGTGACATCACGACATGCTAATAAAATCAAAGGTATAACGTAGTACATAAAATAACCCACTAAGATAGGAATTGGGGGAAATGAAAAGGGACTTAAAGAATGCCACATAAAGAATAAAAATCAACAAATATGGTGACATAAGATTAAAACATAGGGAAAATAAGGAAAATCCTTCCGGAGAGATCTAGTGGGAGGAAAATATTTCATACATTTGGGAGACTGTATCATCTTTTAAACAACCATAAATTATAACAACCCAACATTTCACTATAAATAATTATTATAAGAAATTATTTCACAAAAAAATAAAAATAAAACAAAAAATTTATTTATTAAAATAAAAGTTAAAATTATAATACAGTCAAAAAAATTTGGGATGAATAAATTTAATCACTTTATAAATCTATATAAAAGGTATAATAAAATAATGGTCATTTTATACTTAGAAATATAGTAATTTTAAAAATATTTCCACTTTATGTGATATGAGCTTATATTTTAAGAAACATATGATTAATGATGATAAAATATATTGGATTTTAATAGTTGGATAACAATAATTTAATTATTAAATGACTAGAACTACGAATGATAATGGTTAACACTACACGGAATCCCTTTTTTTAATTTTCATAAATCTAGTTTTAAGGGTAAAAGTAAGAACCCGCACACAGATCCACTAAAACATGATAGGAAACCACCAAAAATAATAATATTGTTAAAAACTTCACTTTCATGAAATTATCATAACACAATAATGACTTGAATTTTTATGAAAAAAATTGATATTAAACACACACATATATATATATATATATATAAGTAGAATAAATCTTATATTACTACTTTTTTTATGTTATTGAACCCACGTGTAACATTTTCAAAACATAAGTAAAATTTTAATCTAAAATATATTTTTATTCACTCATATTCACATAGATTTATCAAAATAGATTTCAAATTTTATTTCAACAGGAACATATTTTGAAATAAATTCATTTTAAATTTTTGGAATAAAATTTAGATTACTAAGATTAAAATTATTGACCATGATAACGGTAAAAGTGTTATTTTCAAATAATTGTTTAATTGATATTTTTTGTTTTTATCTAAAAAATTAAATTAATATTTTATAAATAATTACTATAATATATTTTTTAAATACATTATTAGTTATATTTACACACTTTTATTTTGTAATGAATTCTGAAAAATATTAAGAACACATAATGCTTAAAACACCTTTTCTATATAAATTGTTTTTCTATATATAAAATGTTTATACATTAAAGTTAATTTTCTATAAATTAGATTATTAATTACATTAAATAATGATTTTATTTACATTTATAACACCCAAATTGAGTAACATTTGTTACCTTATACTTTTTGAAAAAAAATATAAATTACTTGTCTAAAAACTAGTTACCAATATAAAACCAAAATGGTAAATTCTAAAAATCATGTGTTAAAAGTATTGAAACATGTTTAAAACACATTGTGGAATGGGTATTTGATGATTTATTAACCAATTATCACCCAAAATCCATTATTTATTAATTTGTTATTATTTTACCATTGAATATTGCAATTATATCACTTAAAATTAAAGGTTTTTCTGAAAAATGATATTTTTTAGCATATAAAAGTAGACACTTCTACCCCAACATTACAAACATATTACTCTAAATTAATTTCAAAAAATCTACCATATTTTTTTTACTTGAATCCAAAATTTATTTCATGATCCTGTGGTCTCAATTATTTAATCTAATCCCATTTTATCAAGGGAACTTTTAGGAGAATGATCAAAATATAAAAGTGAGAATGTCATAATCCTTATAATTTTATTCTTAATATTTATATTCCAAAAATATCCATAACATAGTAATGAGATAACCATATTATCATTGTTATATATAATTTTTACTATATTAATGTAAAAACTTTTATTTTTTCATTTTCATACACTTAGAAATACAAAATAATGGAAATATTGTGATGTGCGGACTACCACATCCACAAAGTAACATTTTTTTGGATTTCATATAAATTTTTATTCTTTATTCAAACCATATAAAATTTGTTACAACAAAATTAAAACATTTAAATAATATCATTATTCTTATTTAATAATTATATTATATAATTCTCTAACTATACTCACCCATCAAGATATAATGTGTATCTATTTGGGAATGATTTAACCACCTAATTGAACAATGATATAAAACTCTATAATGGATGATAATAAGAATAAAAATACTAACATTGTGATAATTTAAAAATAATATCATGATTCATTTTTGGTTCTTTAATGCTTTTATTAAATAATAAATTTATTATTAAAATATATCCTTCAATCAGTAAAATTACATAACGAGCCAACATTGATTAAATTTTCATACAAACACAAGAAAAACAATATAAGAAATAAATAGTTTTTTATGATAAATGGATCATATTAAATTAAATATATAATGATAAAGTTCATATCAAGTTATATAATAAACGTAATTTTATTAGTCTTGAAGTTTGGTATGTGCGTAGAATGAATCTAGAACAAGGTAAGGGTACTCTTCTCAAATCCCTCTATTTGATACTTGTTTGGTATTAATCACATAATTCTATTGATGTGTTGTAAATATTATATATCCTAGATATTATATCATAAAATAACTTTTATTCATGATATTTTAATTTTAATTTAAATCTCTTTCTCTTTACTGTGGTTTTTATACGACTCGTGTCATAACGGGTTTTCCTGAATCAAATATTTTATGGGCATCATAATCACTACTATATGATTATTATATTTTAAAATCTATTTATTATACCCTAATATGAAGATATTTTATATTTATACCTCATTTTTGAGGTAAATCATGCTTCAATGTTATGAATTATTCCTTAATTATTCTATTATTTCATGATAATATAATTTTGTTAAGAATGATTCTCATATATTTTAATGGATTTTTCATCCATATCCATGTATTTACTTCCCACTAATGTTCTCATTTACAAAGTGGAAACTCATATTTTATCTTTAATTATCCTATATTTCAATTTATTCATTTTAAAACAATGTTTTCTTTATCCTTCTGACAATGTGGTTTTTAAATAAAGGTGTTTTATAATATTTAAAGGGATTTTCCTTACCATGATCTCATATTATTCCTGTATAATTAAAATGTTGACATATGCTTTATTTCTTATAATTTATCCATACAAGAATTTTTTTGGAAATATTTTAAGAAATCTTCACCTTATCTTAAAAATTATTTTTTCAAATGTTACCTCAAAATCACTTCATTTTAATATGATATTAAGAAATTATTTTTTTACAAAAAATATTTTCTTTGATTTCTCATCCATTTTCAAAGGATTATTCTTCTATGGAATAATGTTTCATTAATAATCATATATTTTATCTTATTCAATACTCCATTTAGGAAACTAGGTTTCTAGTATCAAATGATAATTTTTTATGTGATTCCAATAAAAAATGTTATGATGCCCATTTTCTTCTCATTGGTTATTTATGATAAGATGAATGGTTAGATTTTAATTGGAACTAATATTTATTTATATTCTTGGGTATTTTACTATATCACCATTCAACTAATTGGTTATTTTTTTATATCTTACGAGATGATAAATCATGAAAATACATCTATTTGTTCCCAAAATAACGTGTTCACATGCTTTGATTTATTCCAAAATTAAAGGGTGGACATACATAGTTTTTTTATTAAAATTAAATGTTGGAAATAGATGTATTTGTTTAGTGTATTTTACTATTATTATGTTTTTCCAAATTCTCCTAAATGATCTTTATTTACAATTTATGCCAAATTTTTGTGGTATTCCATGTTCCAAATATGCTCCTCTTTTTTATGATATGATTTAATGTTTTGTTTGGTTTTTGTTATGTGTTTCTAATATATGTTTTGGTGGTATTTCCTTGGTATTCTATTTCTATTCTACGATATTTATTGCTTAATCATGTTTTATGGTTTCCACTTAAGATCTCATGATGTATTTATCAGATTGTCCTCTATTTATTATGTTTTCCCTGATGTTTGGGATCTAATAGTTATGAAAAGTTGATAAGTTTCCCTTACTAGGCATTAACTCTTGCCCATTTATTGTGTTTCCATTCCCTAGGTTATAACGATTATTATATCATATGATATGTCTATAAGATGATCTATATAGAATGATTATTGGAAAATTTCAACAAGTGTTGTAAAATATTATGTTTATAATCCCAACCTCCAAGACAATAAACCATTCGATCCTCAGGGTGTTAGACTTTTTGTGAGATATGTTAATTAAACGATAATATTAATGCATTATTTATATTTATTTATCTTGCGTCTCTATCATTGGTATCAATTGAGGGTTTAGATATTTGTGAGATTATTTTAAATAACATTAATAAAAAACAATTTGATGATTCTAATTATAGGATGATAAACTAAAATATTGGTAAGGTATTGAGTTGGTAGTTTTCTCTAGAAAAAACATCTTTGTTTGGATATTAGAAGGTGGATACGTTTTTGGAATAAATTAATCTATAGTTAATCACCTTTAAAAGGTTTAGTTTAGCAGTTACTCAATAATCAGCTTTATTTATAATATGTGGGCCTGAGACTCCACACATGGATAGACACTTCTGGAATACATTATCATTTTCAACACACGTTCATTATAAACCACTATAAATAGTTGATTTCCTTGTTTATTTGAACTATTATCTTGATAATTATAAGATACCCTAACATAATGTAACAAAGGTTAAACTAAGATTTATATAGGTTGAACTGTAGGAAATATTGGAGAATATGATAATGAAAAATGTCAAGATTTTTAATTTTTGAATTCATCATATGATTATGATAATTAACCAATATTGTTAATTGTTTGTCACTATTTTCATAACTTTTGGTTTTATTAATGGTGGAACTGAAGGGAAACGTGGGTGTAAGGGACAATGTGAAGATTATATCAATGAAAAACCCATTGGAATGGGATAGGGAGTGAGAATACATTTTATTATTCCAAATCATATATCACAAAATATGATAAAAAAATGTAAACATAGTATAATTAACAAGTAGACCAAATAAGGGGAGTGTTGAACTCCTGGTTTTAATGATCATAAAATCATGATTATTGCGATAATTAATGAGTTCCATGTTTTTTTTATCATTTTAACATATGATACAAACTGGAAAAAATTTCCTAAGTATGAGACACCACTAATAAGGACTCACAACTAAGGGAGTATTACCATTTCCTTGAGTCACCACCAAAGATGAATCACCATCAGCAACGAGTTACCACTAAGATGAAAATTTAGAAAAGTATAGAAAAGTAAGACCACTAATTGTGTCTCACTACTAGAACAAAATATCAACTACGTGATAAAAAATCACCACCAGAGTGGATTCGTCACTAAAGCAACCTAACAATATCATAATACACCTCCATAATTAGACACCTAAAGAATATGTCACTGTTCCAATTATTCACTTCCATATCAATACACAATTCCAAAGTCTCACCACAAGACTCTGAGTCACCGTTATAGTTACACACCACTAGTGTCACCGTTCAAAAGACTCACCACTGTTTTTCTCTAACTTATATGTTTGAATTAAATATTTTTAACTACTAGTTTATGAAATTTAATGACAAAAAATATTTCAAGTATTGTTCCTTAATTCCCCGAAAGAGTTCATAAAAGTATGTGTCATAATTGTACTATAATGATTGCAAAAGATCCTAATGATTCTTTCTACTACTAGTACTATTAAAATATAAAGCAGACTCTCTCATGTATGTCACCAGAATGATGAATGAAAATATAGACCGACACATATGAAGTGATTTAAACCATATTTAATGAACTAGAATATATTGTATTTGGGATTGTACTACACTCGAGTCAGGAAGCTAAAGCACAACATACATTTAGTTCCTTCTTTTAGTTAAGAATAAATATTCTTTAACACTATATTTTGATGCAACATCTAAAAACATGACTCGTGTCTCAGTTCAAACTACTTTCAAGAGTCACGAGCTATAGAGACTAATAGACAGTGAAACACTAATACCTTATATATTTAATTTAATCAATTTATTTATTTTCATTTGTATGAGAATTTTTTTGTGCATACTCTATTTTATAAATTATACAATATCTCTTACTTTAAACTAGAAGATACCCAGTAGTATTCTCAACACCGTTTACTCCTTTTTCCCATGTGTTGGGGTAGAGGTCTGGTTGTGGCCTATTTAATCTGTATTCCTATGGAAACTATAGAAGAAGTTCCTATGTGGTCTAAATAGTTTTTATACAATTTTAAAAACATAATCTACGTTTTTGATCAAAAATTTACTTTATATAAATTACATGGAATAATGTGATTTCTTAGTGACGATGACTAAGTCACAGCTTGAGACTAAACCTCTAGTATGCAAACGACACTTTTTGTATTATTTATTTTCTATTATTTATATTCATTACTAACAAAAATATATTTTTATCTTCAATAAAGACAATTAATTTTATGGTTTATCGTACTTAGTGATATAAAATGTTTTAATAATGTAAATTGATTTCAAATGATAAAATAATGTTGTATAGTGTTGTCCCCACACCTAATCAATATTTTGAGAAATATTCTAAAAGATAAAATCTTATATTAAAATACTCTTTTTATAAACTATGATATATTTTAATTAGATAGGGGATTTTATTTAAATATAGTTTAATAGGAATTTTTAATTGGTACTCAATTCACCCACTTTTGAGAGACTCATTCAAACCAACTTTCGTTTCAAAGGATTTTAGCTTTGGTATCAAATTTTTCAAGACTTTTTCATTATGAGTTTAGTTGTGCCTAAAATATATTAAATTTATGTATGTTCTAAATTTAATTTTTAAAAAAGATAATAGAAAGTAATTTTGTTCTATTAACAGACATCCATTTTTCAATGGAGATAATTATTATTTGTGGAAGACAAAAATGATAATTCATATAGAGAGTATGGGTTCTGAAATCTAGACTACCATATAAGATAAATATGAATTCCCTAAAACTACTAGATTAATATGAAATGACTCTAATAAAACATCTTATAACAATAATTGAAAATTTATTAATACCTTGTACTATTCTTTATGAGATGAGGAGTTCTACTGAATTTCAACATGAAAAATTACTTTTTAAATTAGGGATACTTCAGTTGCATCCCATGAGGGAAAAACTAATGCTAAGAAGATGAGTCCAAATGCATAAACAATTAAGTATTATACATTTAAGATAAAACCTGATGAATTAATTTTATATATATATATCAAGTTCAATGAAATTTTGAACACTATGAGCACACTTGTAAATCTAGTATCTGAAAAAGACTATGTTGTGTGATTGCTAAGATTACTTCTAGAAATATGGATAGGAACATCTATTTTAGTTAATGAGTAATGATAAATTAGAAAAATAAAAGTAAAAGAGTTGATAAGAAACTGATAACATATGAAGAATAATTGATATTCAAACAAGAAAAAGATGATGAGCCAAAAAAATATATTATCATTCAAGTCTACTACAGTCCAATAGAGTGAAAGTGAAAGGGAAATTATTCTAACTAAATGCTTAAGGGATAGTGACTGACCTCCAAATAGTGATGGGTGAATTCCCCTCTGGTCAGAAGATTTAAGAAATTTTATAGAAATAATAATTATTTTAGAAATCCTAGTTATAAATAAAATTATAACACTAAATATAATTAGAAAGAATTATTTGAAAAAGGTTGATAATAAAATTACCTCATATGAATTAAAATGAAAAGGAAATATCAAGAAAAACTATCCAAAAATGAAATGCAAAAATAAATATTATAACAAGGATCAAAAGATTATGATATTTATGAAATAAATATGGAGTGCCTTAGAGTATAGCTCTATTTATTCTAAATCTACCCCTGAACAGAAGTCATATCAAGACAAAATGTGTTTCATGAGTAATGTATCTCATATACCTAGTGTTTCTATGATGTAACATATTCTAAATTATGATAAATCTAATAATGAACATAATGATGATGACATGTATCAAAAAGATATGTTTGAATATTTAAATATTATATATGTCACTTTCAATGAATGTAAGGATAAATATAATGTTCTAAAAACACAACATGATTCTGGGAGAACTACTTACTCTAATGTATGTTGTTGGTATATAATACTAACCTTGACCAAGAATAATAGTTAAGAACACATTTCTACTTAAATCTAAATATAAATTCTCTACCACTAGTTATTTTTCTGTTGGACCAAACAAAGTGTGTATTTTAAAAAGCATACAATTTTTTTATAAAAAACATATTTGAAAAATAAGGGATCATAAGGCCCTTATTTCTATTACTTATGGACCCAATAAAATATAGCACCAAAATAATTTATTGTATAATTTTTTTGTAGGAAAACTTCTTGATGACCTCATGAAAATTTTTATAGTACTTTTTTAGAATATGTTCAATAAATATGATTGGATAAAATTATATCTTCAAGATCCTAATAAAGATTTAGGGTGTTCATATACCCTTTAGTCATAATGCTAAAGGCAAAATAATCATCCTAGAAAAATTGGTTAAACTAATTAAATTTTAATTTCCAAATTAATATTTTTTATAGTTTAATGAATAATTTTATTAGCATCTCAAAATTATGTGATTATTTTTTTAATGTTAAATTTTAGAACAATATTTTTAATTTTTTTGAATCTAGTGATATTTTAGTTTTTACTGCTTTAAGGAACGAAAATGTTTATATTGTTAATCGTAGAAATTTAATTTCTCAAAATGTTTCCTTATTTAGTTAATTTCATAAAGAATATTGGATATGGAATAGGATAATGAGGAATTGTAATATTCACCCATTTAGTAAGCTTACTATGAAAGGTTTAGTGAAGTATCTACCTAAACTAGATTTCCCAAACAATAAATTCTGTAACCCCTTTCCAAAATTGAAACAAGGAAAAATTTATTTTAAATCAGAGAAAGATGTTTTATGTTATAATCCTCTAAATTTGTTTTATATAGATTTATTTAGAACATCTAGAGTTACTAGTCTAATGTAAATCATTTTTTGTGATCGAGTATGTGAAATTACTATGTAAACATGGGTGTTCTTTATAGGTCACAAAACTGAAGCATGTTCTTATTTCATAGAGTATTCCAGATTTTTAGAAACTTTAAGTGCACATAGAATTAAGATCCTATGAAGTGTCCATGGTTTTGTGTTAGAGAATCAAGAATTTAAATATTTATCCTCAAAAAATTGTTATAGTAATAACTCATATTCTTTTAGGACTCCCCAATAGAATAGATTTGTAGAAATAAGAAATAGAACACATCAAGAGATAGCTCAGACTATGATAATTGAATATAAATTACCTATCAACTTTTTAGAAAAGGATATGAATACAACATGTTACATAATCAACAGAGGATTAATTATACCTATCTTGAAGAATACCCCTTATGAGATTTTAAATTATAGAAATCCCACAGTTATTTTCTTTAGATTATTATTTTGAAAATTATATAATTATATTATTAAGAATATTCGTGAAAACATTTCCTCCAAATGTGAAGAAGGAATTTTTTAGGTTATTCAACCTCTAGTAAATCATTTTTAATATTCAATAAAAGGACCCATACTGTAGAATAGTCTATTCACGTCAAATTTTATGAAACAGATCTACATGATCCTCAGAACTTTTTAAAAAACCTTCATGATGATTTGTCAACATTGGATATACATTCTAAAACCACTGATTTTACTATAAAAATTTATAAAAACTATCTAGTTCTGAGGAATTTCCATAACATCTAGAATCCGAGCCTATATAAGAACCTGAAGTTACCATCCAAATTTTTTTATAACTGTTATAACCCTTAAGTACAATCCTTTAGATATAATAGTTAGGGGACCTATATAGAGGTACACATACTAGATATTCTCTTAGTAACTAGGTTAACCATGATGAATTATTATCTCAACTTGAACCAAAGAACATAAATGACACAGTCAATGACGAATTATCAGAAATGTAAATGCAAGAAGAATTAAATTTGATTAAAATAAATAAATTATGGAAAATTGGGAACATACCCAAGGAAACCTTGAATATATTAACTAAATGGGTGTTTAAACATGTTAAATGAATCAAGTGAGACATAAAGAAACAAGGCTGGGCTATTTTCATAAGGTTATAGTCAGGAAGAAGGAATAGAATCAAGGGAGAATTTTCACCCATAGAAAAACATGAATCCATTACTATTCTTCAAGAATATATATCTCATATATATTTCATACTTTATAAAATTGATTAAAATAATACATTTCTGAATGGGTATATAGTTAATGGTTTTTTAGCACAACCCTTGGGTTTTCAAAAACCTCATTTTCCAAATAAATTTGAAATTAAAAAAATATATATGGTTTAAAAAACCTCCTAGATCATTGTATGATAGGATCAAAACTTTTATTATTTCATAATATTTTTCAAATGGTATATTTGATCCTACGCTTTTTAAAAAAAATGTCCAAAGATATTTCGGTTATACAAATATATATATATATATGATATAATTTTTGGATCTTCAAAAAATAACTTATATACTTATTTTTCTAAAATGATGAAAATTTAATTTGAAATGAGTTTAATGGGTAATAAAAAAATTGGGTGTTCATATTTTTTAAAATAAATAATAAATCATTTTTTATCAATGTAAATATACTAAGGATATTTTAAAACTATTTAACATAGACATTACTAAGAGTAGTGATACTCCTATGAGTACAACCTATAAATTGTGTCTTGATGAAGCTGGGAAACTAGTGGATCAAACAAGTTACATAGGTATGATTTGGATGTCTTCTCTACCATACTTCTAGCTGACCTGATATTTTTTTCAATGTGTGTATGTGTTCTCATTTCCAAGAAAATCCAAAACATTCACACTTTTTTCATGTAAAAATTATTTTAAAATACCTCAAATATACTAACATATTAGGATTGTTTTACCCAAAAGGACAATAATTTCATTAATTTAGTTATTCATATGAAACTTTTTGTGGATGTATGTTAGATTTAAATACCACCTATATAACATGTCACATTTTGGGAATGTCTCTATTTTCTTGGTGTAGTAAAAAGGAAAATTCAATCGCAATGTCTAATTCTAAAGTTGAATACATAGATGTAGGTAGGTGTTGTGGAAAAATTTTGTGGACGAAACACACATTACTAGAATATAGATATTGATTCTGGAATTTCCAATTTCAAATGTGACAATAAAAGTTCTATAAATATTTATAATAATTCTATGTCATATTCTAGAATAAAACATATATATGTAAGACATCACTTTTTGGGAGATCATTTTCAATATGTGGGATATCACTCTTGATTAAATTGGTACAGTACATCATCTTGATGATATATTAACTAAGAATTTGAATTATTAGAGAATGAATTACATAAAAAATGAGTAAGTTATGATTAATTTTGGCTATGTTCAATTTTCTAGGACTCATTGTTTTAAATGTATCACATTTCTGAATATCTCACCATCGTGTATGTCTCTTACTTGCGAATGTATCACCATTTTTATTGTCTATCCATTATGAATGTATCACCATTGTGAATGTCTCACTATTGGAATTCTCTCTGTTGTACATATCATTGTTGTACTTCTCACCATTGTACATCTCACCATTGGTTTTTATGCCTTTATCAAATTTTTAATTCTATGTTTTAAACCCCAGGTTTTTAAATTTATGATGGTTTATTTAATAATTATATTTCAGTTAATATTTTATTTTTCATTTCTATTTTCAAGTATTATTTCAATTTCAAATTTATGTTGATTCCTACTTTTTATTTTTCAAATACCAAAAAATATTAATGGATAAAGGTTTCCCTTTGTTTAGGTTCAACACACACTCCTTCCTCACACCATTTAATATTAATCCATATGTGGTCTTTCTCTACCAACCATCCAACCTTTATTGCACCTTTGATCGAGCCAATTGAGATAACCTCTATGGATAGAGTGTAGAGACCTTTAGAGTCTTCCTTGAACAAGTTGCATCCTACAAAGATGTAGAAAAGAGAACCAATTTGTCCTACTCCATTTGAACAAGTAAATCATGATCCGAGAAAATGGGTTGTAGAACCCAAGAACATATTGAAAAAGAGTGGATTATTTTAAGAGTATCTTAAGTTGAGAAAGTTCTATAGAACCAAGGATTCAAGGATTGGTTATCTTCAAATAGGATACATTTTTATCCTAGTTTTTTGTATGAGATTTATAATTGTGTGGAGTTTGGATTTCAAAGAGAATAAGAGTATTGGGTGAAAAAAGGGTTAAAGGTTATAGAAGATATTTTTCTTCAATGCAGTAGGATCATTGTTTAAAAGTTCCGCGTAAAGGTGTGTTTAACTACTACTAAGGAATGATTAAAAATGATGGTGATGATTTCATCATTGAATAATCCTTCTCCGAGGTAACTAGAAATAGAATAGTTCAAAGAATGGTTTCCAATGAGTTGGATAGAGAATTAAAATCTATCTTCAAAATTATTAAAAACATAATATACCCAAGTAAGGGTGATTTTTTCTACTTAAGGTACAAAGATCTTTATTTATTATTTCTTATGAAAATAGCATATAAGATAAACATTTTAAATGTAGCAGGCTTCATTTTATGAAACTGAACAAACCAATATCCCGATAAAATTATTTGATCTACCAAATGATGATTTCTACTATACTGAAAGTTAAAGGATTAGTTGATGAAAATGAAGAAACAATAGTGGACCGTGGAAGCTTTTGTATCACAGGTAATATTTATAGAAGGATGAATATCGATTGGAACCCATGCAATAATCAGTGGGTAAATAATAATAAAAAACGTTATGATGAGTTTAATCCAATTGACCACCCATCTATATTGAGAGACCTTGTTGACCTTGGTCTAGAGAATAATGAAATTAATGATTACTTAAATTCTTATAAGGAAGAAGAGACTGATTCCTCTAGATAAGAAGAAGAAAAAAAATTATATCTTAATGAGGGAATTGATAGTGACCTATGTCCTATATCTCTTTATATCACATATGTTTCTCTTAGTTTTCATATGACTCTTCTTAAAGGATAAAAATTTGTAAAAAGTGATAAAGAAGAGTCTAAAGTCTCTAGTGAAGATCATTTCAAGAGCAATTATAAATATTCTAAATAAAAAAGAGATGGTGATGATGAAAAAGATGATGAAGATAAAAATGTTAAAATAAGTGGATATGAAAATAAGGATTCTAATGGATATGATAAAGGATTATATCTAGATGGTTTTAGTGGGGAAGAAAGAATAGAGGATTCCATGAATCCTCAAGATCCTTTGACTTCTCTTAGAGTTTCTATTTCCAAATCATAAGGGATTCCCAGTTTTGTTAGTGAAATGAATTTTTCTTCTAAAAAATAGGGAGATGAACTAGTTTAAGGGGATAAATACCCAAGTCATTGAAGAAATCATGTGGACGCTAAATTTCAATGAAATGATACTATATTTTTTGCTGATGGTCTGACAATTTTGGAATATGTTTTTTTAACAGATGTCAGTTATTATTGGTGTTGATAAGAATGTGGATCAATATGTGAAATTTGAGTGTTTAGAGCAAGTTGTTGATGATCATAGATCTGTTGAGACCTATTCTAGAAAGGTCCCTCTTATTATTGTTTCTACTTCATCTATGTCTAAAGCTCTATTTCCTTCAGTGGTTGAGCATCCTATTAATCTTTTAGAAGGTTTGATTGTCATAATGTATAAATAATATGGTTTGTTTTATAATTGTTCATCAAATAATGGTGAACCTACCATTGGAGATAAATAAATCCTAAATGATGAAAGATAAATCAGATTTATGTTACTTTTTTTTAGAAAACATTTCCTCAGTGGGATATATGATGCCTTTTTTCCAACCTATTCATGTTTATGTGGTCACCAAGGGTGGCCCTAATGTTTTTAGAGAAAATATATTTTCTAATGTAGTTAAGAGTTGGAATAGTCAAGAACCAATTTTTACTAAGAGAATTGAACAAGATTCTCGATATCTGTTTTATTTGGTCTTCTGCTACATTCAACCGAATATTATGCACCATATCCAAGAAGTTAAAATTGAAAATAAAAGTTTATAAAATAAGTTGGAATCCCTAAAATACATTATGGAAGTGGTAAAATCACCCTTTTATTCTAATATTGATTCCTTACATGAGAGAGTTTAAAATATTACCTTAGTGGCATATAGTATTAATTTTCCTTTTTTACCTATTTATGATGCTAGATTGGTCAGAACTACTATCAAGAAAGAGCTTAGAAATGCCTCATGTAGTCCAAAAAGTGATGTTGTTACCTAAAATATGGAGACTTTGTTCAAGTTTGATCATAATAATGACCTTTCCCATATGATGATAAGGGAATACATGTATGAAATAAACGCATATTGAGAGAATATAACCAAATAAATCAAGAATTATCTCTCATGAATATATACTAATAATTCAATGGATGCCAAATTCGTGTCTCTAGTGGAGAATTTGAGGATGCCTCCTATAACCCAAGCCTTCAAGGAACAATCAAACCAGTTGAAAGTTCTAACTCATACGATTCAACATTTTATAGAAAATAATATATACTATTTTAGTGTAATTGAGTGGAGGTGGGAAAATAATAATGGACTTCATAAACCTAATGAAATCCTTCCTTTTTGTGTTTGGGACTATCGTTGTAGCTTAAGAATCCAAACCTATGACTTCCCATCTGACTCCTTTTACCATAGATCCAAAACTTTTTAGAGTTTTTCTGCCCAAAGATCCTCCTTCCCCTCTTACAGTAATATTTTATCCATTTTCTATCACTCCCATACATGTCATGCAACACCTGAGACCCATCCTTATTTGAATGTCACAGCTTCCTTCAACTATCACCCATGTTCCTGTTGGACCCCATATCACTATTTTTAATGCATTAATCAATGAAAAGTGAGAGATCATATATTTCCTTCAACCCATCCTGAGCAGCATTGATTATTAGACATTGTTTTTTTATGTGATTTTTTAGTGTAACATTTTGTTGGAACATTTTGAATATCCCCTCAAAGACATTTTCAATGAAAATTATCTGATTACTCTTATTTTCTTGCATTCAATGATTTTCATTTTTTCATTTTTTATTGTTTAATTATTGATAATCCCAAATGGAGGATAACTCTATTATGGAATTTATTAATAGAGATATTTTATTTACTTATATATTTCTATATATGTTTCTACATTAATTTGATACTATGTGATATATTCCATTCCTTATTTTACTTTAATATCTTACTTATTAATGTGAACATATTTCCTTTAATTATATGTGTTTCGATTTCTTTCTTTATTCCCTTATTTATATTCATTGTAATAAGTCTATATTTTCTTGATTTACCTTTTATGCCATGAATAAAATACTCCATGATTTTTTATCATCAAAAAGGGGTATATTTTTTACCTCTTTTTTTAATGAACATCAAATAATGATTATTGTGATAATTAACGAGTTTCATGATTTCTGTTATAATTTTCTCATATGATACGTATTGGTTAAATTTTCCTAAGTATGATATTCCACCAACAAATACCACCACACTGGAAGTCTTATTGTTTACTTGAGACACCACCAAGAATGAGTCACTGTCAGCAATGAGTCCCTGCTGAGATGGAAATTCAAAAAAGTATAGAAATGTCTCATTTCCAACTAAGTCAAACAGAAAACAAATATTGGATAAGTGTTTGAAAAACTCACCACCACAGTGTATTCACCACTAAAAAATATGTAACGATACTAAAAAAACACCAAAATTAGATGCCTCTAGAATGTTTCACTATTCCAAAGAGTCACCTCTAGATCAAGAAAATGTTTTAATGTCTCACCACCTGACACTAAATCACATCCAAATTTAAACACCTCTAGTATCACCATTCAAAATATTCACCACCATTTTTATCTTACTTAACATTTTGAAATTAATATTTCTAACATCAATTTTATCTAATTTAATGTTGAACCTTATTTTAATGATTGTTTCTTAATTGCTCGACATAATGCATTGAAGTATTTTTCAGACATATAGTACAAGGATCACAGAGGATTCAGATTATTCTATCTACTATTTATTATATAAAAATGAATCATACTGCCTCATAAAAGTAAGTGGTGCTTAGAATGAAAGGATCAACCTATACATATGAAGTGAGATAAACCTCATTGAAGGAAATAGAGGACCTTGCATGTTGCATTGTGCTACCTTCAACTGAGGAAGCAGAAGCACAACTTACATCCAATGGATTTATTTATTCATGAATAAAAGGTATAAGACACTCTATTTTACTAAAACTTATGAAAAAAATGATCATCAATTTAAACTACCTTCAAGAGTCATGAAATTCATAGACTAATGGACAGAGAAACACTATTCATTTACATCTTTTAATTGCTCAATTTACATATTTTCATTTACATTAATAGAATTTTTTGCATACTCTATTTTATAAATCATCTGTTTTCTCTTTCTTTAAACTGGAAGATACTGAGATATCTTCTTATCACATTTTACTTTTTTTACCACATGTCTTGGTAGATTTCTGGATTTGACCATTTTTATCCATACTCACATGGAAACTATGGAAGTGGTTCATGAGTGGATGGAATTGTTTGTATAATTTTTTAAATCCTCATCCATGTTTTGTATAAAAAGTTTATTTTATATAAATTTCATGAAATCAATTGATTCCCATGTGAAGATGACTAAGTATCAGTTTGATACTGAACCTCTTGTATTCGAATTATGTTTTTTATGTTTTTTATTTTTTATAGTCTATAAAAAAATTGAATGTCTTTTACCTTCAAGAAAAACCATCACTTTGATAGTGTATCTGTATTATTGTTATATAATATTTTAATTATGTGAGTTGATTTCAGAGGATAAAATAATATTGTATATCGTTTTACCAGAGACCAAATCAATATTTTATGAAATTTTCTAAAAGATTTAATCATATATCAAAATACTAATTCGATAAATTGGTTTTTATTTAAAATAGTTGTGGTATTTTATTTATACTCATTATAATTGAAATTTCATTTGTTAATAAATTAAACCACCTCTTGATATACTCACTCTATCTAACAGGGAGGATATATTCCTACTAAATATTAATTAATGAAGATCGTGACGGAAAATGTTCAATTTTCTATATGGCCAAAATGTGATATTAGAAAACAAGGTAATTTCTTCAAGTAGGCTTTAAAATTATTTATTCATGGGATCTGGGGTTATTGAGAATAAAACTATCCCGTAAAAATGAATATTTTTGCTGACATTATAGAAATAAATAGATTTAATCATATACTTACATAAATAATTCAATGTATTATGTGTGGAGAACTTTGGTGTTATGCAAGTCAACACCATAATCTAAGGACTAACCAAGATGATGGGACTAAAGAGCTTATCTTACCAAGAGGATAGTGAAATACATTTGTAATCACTACTCTTTGAGTGGATCATGATTTTAAGGAATAAAAAATTTGAATCTGGGGTTTTATATATCTTTTGAGAATTGGATTCTAGGAACTCCACTATGTCTAAAATGTTTTCTAAAATCATGAAATCACCACCCTGGGGACTTTTTTTCAATGAAATATCATAATGGTATGGTTATTTTATTAAAATTTTATTCTTATAAAAATGTGTCTTGTGTAAATATTATTATCCGAAAATTAGATAAATTTAATGTTATTTTATTAATGGATTGGTTCCCTAAACATACGAGAAAAAATATGTAGAGTAAGGAAAACACATTACATATTAATCTTTGATATTTTAGGCATCAAAGGATAATAATAAACACCGTCAAAAAACAAATTTTAATATGTGGGTCCTAATACTGAATAACTGTAGTCTTTTGGACCAAATATTTAGAGAAAAGCTCAGTATTAGGGATAATCCTATTCTGAGGAAAGGGATATTTTTCCCATGTTTGTAAGGTTGATATCTCTCTATAAATTATATCTAGATACATCTATTTTGTTCATATGACATTAACTATTCCCATTGGTATGTGATAATTAAAATTGTGAACAAGAAATTTTTTAGGGGGGAGAATGTAATGACCTTTTATGTCAATATAAATTAACATTTTGTTAATAGTGTGTTTCACATGTAAGAAAAAAAAACCCATGATATGTTAAAATAGAATTTTACTTCTATAATAACTCTATAAAATTTACAAAAATGAAAAAAATTAATCACTTTAGAATAACTATATAAAATTTATAATAGTGAAAAGTTATTTTTTCTTAAATATATATTTGTTTCCTTAATATTTCCTTTTTATGAGTTTTCAATTTTTATTTAACTAAAATTTTAATTAACAATTATAAAATATCTTTGATATGAATAATTGTATTAAAAAATTTTAATTATTAAATAATATGAAATATGAATGAGAATGATAAATATTCTAAAATAATCTATTTCAAATAAAAAAGAGGTTTTCCTTACATTTTATGATTTTGCTCAAAAAATTAACTTATAAATTTTATAATTTGAATAAAAAAGAAATAAAATAATTTTCATATTAAAAGTTACATTACTATCTTTGGATTATTTTTTATTATTTTTTATAAATAAACGTTTTTAAGTGAATTGTAAAAAAATGATATTGCTAAAACTACCACTTTTATGAAATTATCATAATATAATATTGCCTTAAATTAATTTGAAAACGGTTTATACAAAAGAGATATATTTATAAGTAAAATAAATATTTTATAAACACTATTTTGATGTTATTAAACCCATGGGTAGCATTTTGGAAACCGAAGTAATACATTATTCTAAAAACTGATTTTATTCACCTATAATAAATATTAATTTTCATCCCTTATAGAAATTAAATATTTAGAAATGTATTTAATATTTTACAAAAACATGAACTTATTATTTAATAAATTCAATTTTAATTTTTTTCATAAAATTATGATTACTAAGATTAAAATTAATGACCATGATAATGGTAAAACAATATTTTCAAAGAGTTATTTTATTTATATTATGTTATTTTTATCTATTAAATCAAATTAATATGTTTACAATAAAGAATATAATATGATTTTTAAACACATATATAATTATATTAACACAAATTTATTTGCTAACCAATTCTAAATAAGATTAAGAACACATTATGGTAAAATCACTATATTTCTAAAAAAACATTTTTTTTTCAATATACAAAATGTTTTAATTTAGAATTTATAGATATAGTATTAAATTAAATGGATGTTAAATTTTGGTTTATAAATCCCAAATTTTTTAAGATTGGTTACATTATAGTTTTTAATGAGATATAAATTAATTTGTTAAATACTATTTTCCCAGATAAAACTAAAATTATAAAAATACGAAAATCAAGTGTAAAAAGAATTGAAACATGTATAATTTTTTTTGTAAATTTATGCTTGAGGATTTTTTAAACTCATATCACTTCAAACTACATTATTTCTAAATTTTTAATTATTTTACCCTAGGATAATGTAATGATATCATTGAAAATTTATCTATGTTCTCAAAATCACACTTTTCTTCACTTATAAAAGGATACAGTTCCACCCCTTCATGACACACCATTATATATAATTAATTGATAAAAATATTAAATTTATATCATAATTTAATTTTATATCATGTTTATTGTCCTATTTTCTAAATTATTTCTCATAATCCCTTCTTTTCAAAGGTTATTTTCAAGAGAAAGTTAAAAATAATGAGTATTTCATAATACATAAATTTTTCATCATAAAATTTATCTTACAAAACTCTCCTTAACATATTAATTTGATAACCTTGGAATCATTATTATATTTTATTTATATTATATTAACTAAAAAATTTATTTTTGTATCTTTCATCTACTTAAAAGAACAAAATAATGTAAATTGTGTGTTATGTGGACTATCGCCTTCGTAAAGAAACATTTTTATTATATTCTTAATAAATTTTTTTGTTTACCCAAACCACATATAAAAGTTTTCACCAAAATAAAAATATACAACTAATATCATTATTATTATGTTATAATTACATTATACACTTCTAAAACCAAACCCACCCATCAAGATAGAGTGTGTTCATGTTGGAGGTGATTTAACCACCCACTTGAACAATGCTATAAAACACTATCATAGATGACTATTGAAACATAAATAATATTATTAATATAAAATAATATGAAAATTATGATTTTTTATTTTTAATGGTTATATAAATTATTTAAATTATTATTAAATTATCAAATTTGATCATTAAAATTACTAAAATAAGACAACAATGATTCATTTTTCACACAAACACAGGAAAAACTACATAATAAATAAATAGAATATGATAATAAATGGTACATATTAAAATAAATATAAAATAATGAGGATTCTAATAATACATAGTATAAATATAATTTAATTATTCTGGGAGTAGGACTTGCGTGTAGAATGAATCAAGAATAAGGGTTGGGTCCTCATCTAAGATTCCACTCTTTTATACATGTTTATTATTAGGAACCTATGTTCAGTTATATGAAGTAAATACTAAATATTTAATATATTATATCATTAAATAAATTTAATTCCTATTATTTTATGTTTAATTTAAAGATTTCTCTTTTTCTAGTGTTTTGATACTACCCAATATGTATGAGTTTTTTGTGACTCAAATATTTTTTACAGGTCATAATCACTCCCATATGACTATCATATTTAAATATTGATCAATTATACTCAATTATGATGATATGTTGTATTTACACCTTCTTTTCTATGTCAATCATATTTTATACCAATTTTTTATTCCTTGATGATTATATGTTTTAATGAAAATGAATTTTTATAAAGAATAATTCCCAATTATTTAAATAGATTTTTCCTCCATAACCATGTATTTACATTACAAAAATGTCCCCCTTTACCTAGCATAAACTAAAAAAAAATTATATCCAATAATCTTTTATTCCCCTCTATTAATTTCAAACCAAATGTTTCTGTATCCTTTTAATGATTTGGGTTTTCAATAAAGTTATTTTAAAATATTTAAAAGGTTTTTCATTACCATTATTTTATATTCATCCCTTACACTCCACATTATAAAAAAATTATTTCTTATAATGGTCTATTTATAAAAATAATGGAAGTAATGTTTTAGGAAGTTTATCTTTATGTTAAAAAAATTAAAAGTGATTTAAAATCACATCTTTCTAAGATGATATTAAAAAAGTCTTTTTAAGAAAAATTCTTTTATTATTTCTATTCAATTTATAAAGGATTATTCTCCAATTGGGTAATGGTTTAGAAATCACCCTATATATTCTCCTATTAAATTATCCTTTTGAGATATTAGTTTTTTATATCAAATGATCATTATTTTTAATGTTATAAAATTTGAAGAGTTTATAAAGCCCATTTTCTTATTATGGGTTATTTATGGTAAGTTTAATGATTTTAGTTTATGTGGAATTCATATTTATAGATGATGATGGGTGGGGTCCTATATCATCCTCAAATTCATTGGTTATAGTTCTATATCTCATGGAATAATGAATCATGTTTATAATTTGAATTTTTTTATAAACTAAATGCTAGATATAGTTGTAATTGTTCTAAAATTAAATGGTGTATATACTTGGATTTATTCACAAAAATCAAATAGTGGATGTAATTGGATATATTCAAGAAAATTTATATGCTTATGTTTGTTCCAGTTCACTAAAAGTTTTCTTATTTAACATATATTCAACTTTTTTATGATATTCCTTGGCCTAAATATGTTTTGATTGTTCATTAAATTATTTTATGTCTTGTTTAATTTAAATTATATTTTATTAATCAATGATTGAATAACATTTTTTGGACTTATGTTTGTTTATCTTGATCATAAATAGAAAATAATTCTTAGTGGTTTTCACTTATGATCATAGGACCACCTAATTTGATATTTATACCTTGTTAGTGTTTTCCCACAGCTTTAGGTTGAAATGGTTATGATTCTTTTATAAGTTTCCCATAATGAGAATTTAAGCTCACTATTTCCTATGTTTATATTCATCGGGTTATGATGATGATTATATATGATTTTTTTAAGGGGGTATAGAGAATCATAGTTGTAAAAAAATTAAAATTATTATTGAAAAATATTATGTTTATGTATCTATTCTCCAATACAAAAAATATTTTAGTCCATGGGTTGTGTGACTATTTTTTTGATGTATAAATAAAACCATGGTATCAATGTATTATTTGTCTATGTTTTTATTGGGTCACCATATAAAATTTATAGGAATAAAAATTAAAAAACAAAACACAATAATTTAATACTTGTAAATTATAGTGATAGGTCATCCAATGGAAAAATCATACATTCCATAAAAAATATACTAAACATTAATTTTATGAAAACAAATAGAAAAGTTAGGATCTACTGTAGGATAAATATATAAAAATAATATAGAATGGAATAAAATAATAGAGATGAAAAAAATGTATCTGAGGCTTTTATCTATCATGTATCATACATATTCCTATATATCAGCTTTACTACTAACGATAAGACACTTTACCATATCTATATCACTGGTCATTAAATATTCATGTGCAATGGCATTCTTGTACGGGGTGTGAGTATATCTTTGAAGACCACCACCAATAATGTCCCTAAAAATCAAAATTATTTAAGTTTATTCTCAATATAAATATAATCATTTCATCATGGACTACTCAAAACCAGTTCAAAAACAATACTAACCCATTTGGTCATTGATAAAATGGTATGTGTATCCCACAATTTAAAGATACATTGTAAACTTGTATTATCTAACACTACTCATTTCAATATTTTTGGTGAATAATATATCACAAAATAAACTTTTGGTGTTAACCTTATATCACCAGCTCCACACATAAGGTAAATGACTCATCACTATAACATAACCCACAAGTGAATGATTATCACTAATAAATAATCCATAGCTAATTTATAAATTACTAATTCATTATCCCTAGGTGAATGATACATCACTGATATATTATCCCCTAGTGAATGATACTTCACCAGCCCAAACCCCTATGAAAATGATACATTACCAATATATATTCCTTAGGTGAATGATATATCACCAACAAAAAAGCCCTTGGTGAATGATACATCACAAATATTTGTTTCCCATACAACTGATACATAACTGATACATAATTCATGGATGAATTTTAATGACCCACATCACTAAATAATGGTTAAATTAATGGAAATTTGTTATTTTATTTCTAGATTTGGGAAATTTTGAAAATCGTGATTTGGATCATAATTCATAGAGTTAGAACATCTTCCTCATGTGTTTTGGATGTGATAAGAGTCTCAAGTGGTGTATCGGGTGCCCATGTATGTGTTGGAGCAGGGTTGGGTTTTCTTTTAATTAATTTTTACAATATTTGGCTCATCAAACAATGACATTATAGGGTCACACTATGAAGAGGGACTTATTGAGGAGTCACACTATAGACAAGTAGGGTACTAGGTCATGAGTGTAACAAGTTATTTCATTACTGGTGGGTATCATGATGTGGTGTATTCTGTGTTGGATTTTATAGAGTAAATAACCATTATGTATGTGGATTAACCTACTATAGAGCATTTCATTCCATAAAAGTGGCCCCTATGTATTGGACCCCAATGTTTTAACTTTATGAAAAATCATAAAGGAGTTTGATCGTACATTTTACTAGAGAGTTTCATTGTGTTAAAGAACCTAATATATTAGGGTGTGTGGTCTAAAAAACGTACATATATCCTAAGAAATTGCTAAATATGCCTTTGTATAAATTCATGGGGGGAATAAAAACACATTAACTCCTTAGTTTAAACTATGTTTCTTGTTCAAGGATATGATTCATAGTGTAGAGGTAAAATGACATGTTGTGAAGTGTTAAGACCATTGTATGGAGGATTGGAAATGGGATATTGATTCTATAAGGGAGAGGTGTACCATGATGTCATAGGGTTGATCATTTCATAGAAGGGTTCCATGGATTTTTTATTTGTTTTCAAGGGAGTGGTGTTATGTTGTTGTTAAATGGGGCCTTTTCATGACATGTGATCGAGTGAAGTAGTCACCTCTTGATCCTTATGGTCTATTTCATGATTAATCTCTTTATCTCGATTTTATAAAATTAAGGGATAAATGTTCTTTATGGGATTCTCAATTTAGAACCCACTTTTGGATTTCATCATTTGAGAATTTGCATGTAGGGTGAAATATCCTCCTCCATTTCTTCTCCCATTGTATCTATTTGATCTAGATTGTTTAGGTGGGTTTAATCACTTGGATTCGAGAGGATATATCTCCCCTTATCCTCAATATTCTTCCTAAATGATTTCCTTTTATCATGGTTTGCACAACCAGTGTTTTGTAGATATTATTCCAACTGAGTATGGTGGAATCCACCCACGTAATGGGTCTGGGTTGTGTGGATCATAAAGGAGGTGTCAGGAGGGGGTGTTTATTTCTACATTTATCATTTTATTGAGGTCTTACTCTAATTTTATTTGTTTAGTAGTTTCCATTTATTTGGGTGAAATTAACGTATGAGTTGAGATGAGAAATCATGTCTTGTGTATGCTAGAGTTACAAATGGATTTTGAGGGTGGAGTACACATCTTTTCTTAAGTACTACGTTATAGGAGATCACATGATGAGTTTTAGTTTGCTTATGACCTATATATTTATTGTGTAATTTATATTAATTTAATTTCTAAATTAATTATGAATTATTTTATAGTTGAATTGGAATGACTCTTACCAAGTTAGGGATTTGAGTATATTGGCGGTAGACATTAGTATTGGACGATAGTAGGTAATGGTGGATGACATTTTCATGAAATTAATAACTATGAATAATTTAAATCTTCCCTAAAGATCTCCCAAGATTTACATTTTTTGTGACGTTTCATGTTATATGTGGTATCACCATTTTTATGAATAATATTTAATTAAAAAATAAATTATTTTTTGAGAACCCCTATAAGGATAATGGAACTGTCTTAGGGAAATATATACCATTTGTAATTGGATTCAAGCCTTGGTGAATCATGATAAAGGGTTCAAAAGTATAGTTTTTTATGTTATATAATGTCCCTATAGTTATCTGAATTAAATAAATTAAATATAATGGACTATAGGATAGAATCCTTAGATCTCTCCTTAAAGAGGAGAGTTATAGATTAGGAATGATAGGCCTTGGGGTAGCCCAAGTGTAAACATAAGTTACCATAGAGCCTCTTTGTGGGCTGAGTGAGTATTCTTCCTATAATTTTATGTGTGTGATTGAGTGGGGATTACATAGAATATATTTATGTGAGGTTCATTATGGGAGGACCAATCAAGTTGATTTAGGAATTGTGGTGTCTATTATGAGACTCATTAATGTATGATCTTTATGGTATTTCTAGTGTGTCTAGTTAGACCATACTATGAGCAAGAATATATTGAGGAAATTCATACCCATGGGAAATTCTCTTTGACTCTATAATTTTTTAGTGAGAAAAGGAACCCATATAGGGTGTTCAAATTACAATGTAACTAATCGACCATATTGGGCACCTAAAACTTCTTTTTATTTTAAGAGGATTAAATAAATGAGGATAACCTGACTTTATATTAGGTATTAATGTTTTGAAGAGAAATGTTATTGTGGTGGGGATACCAAACTAGGAAATTATCTATTTTTTAATTATGTATTTTATGGGTAATAATGGTTGGGTCCATTCTCCCTAGTGTTATATGATGAGTATTATAGGGTAAGAACCATTCCCTTCATATTATATGATAAGTATTAAGGGTTGGGTACCTTCCCCTTGATGTTTTTATGAGTGCTATGTGGTGGGAATCATTCCTCCCAATATTATATCATATATAATATAGGGTTTACTCTATTACACCTGATGTTATATGTTTTTATAGAATAGACTTTCTTATGTTTGATATTATATGATATGTATTACATCATTGGTGTTACTCCCTTGGGTATTATGTGATTGGTATTATGGGGTTGGAACTATTCCTCTTGATATTATAAAATGGTATACAGGATGATAATCATTACCTCTGAATATTATGGTGTATTGATGGTATTTTGGGAGTGTGCTTTTTCCAACCCTTAATGTCATTATGTTACATGGTAAAATATATTCAGAACTCATTGAATTCGATATGGTTGATATTTGGTTTTACCTTCAAACCCAAGTATTTGGTGATCTATTTTATTGTGGTTCGCTTATTTACTAATTACTATGATAATTTCACATTCTGCAAGCATTATATTTACAACGTATTTTAGGGAGACAATTTTTTGTGGCCTACTATGTTATACTCATGCCCTATTTGGTAGGATCTATAATATTGGTACCTGAGAAGACCTCATAATCATAGGTACATATAGTGAAGTTTTCCTTTATTGGATGGTAAATATGTGTATCTTGTATGATGTTAGTAGTCTGGATCAATTCAGAACTAAAGACTATGATGTATTGTAGTTACCCGACCACAGATAGCCCGGAGCTGGTGTTTGGTACTATTAGATTGGCTTGATTACAATGAATCAAATCTCGAATGACCAAAGATTTTAGTATTCCTGTTAAACCATATACATAAATGAAACTTTTATTAAAAATAATACACTAATAACAACATAAATTTTTTCTTTATTTCCACATAAATAACTTTTTGGATAACTCTAATCTATCTAGTAAATCGATGCATATCATTCATAGTACAATTATTTGATTCTGGGGGAAAGAATCATAATAAGGGTTATCTCAAATGCTTATTATGGGAAAAATATAAAATAAAAAATAAAAAATCAATGAGAATAGTCAATGTGGAATGTTAAATAACTAAACACACATGCCATATAATCAATAAACTCAATGGAAGTATATAAACAATATCACAAGGTAATAACTAGAAATACGTTCCATTAAAATAACTAGATAGGGGGAAATAAATATAGAAATTTAATAAACCAAAACACATTCCATGTAAATAACTAAAAATAAAATGTATCCATAGATATATAGATGAAAAATCTCATGGATGAATAATAAATGAAACTAAATGAGGGTAATGGTTTCTTAATAGAAATCATGTCTGAGGAAAATTAAAACCTATACATCAAGAACATTCACAAGATATTTTAAACTATTCTAATTTACGCAACTAATTTGTCTCATGAGAACCTATCAATGCATCTATGAGCTACTTAAAGTCTAGGATTCCCTCGTCATTGCATGTACAAATCAATTCTCACATCAAATAATTTAAATAGATAATATTCTATATCATATATCATTATTGAAAAAAAAAATATTTAATTATAAATATTTCCCAAAATAATCAAATAACTATCAAAGTAGAAATTGTATGTAAAATGGTATATATTTTATGCCATAGTAATATCCATGATAAATAAACTAGATAACATAGGGGAAATTCAATGTTCAATGCTCATAAGATATTGTATATTTCAAGCATAATAACAAAAAAATCAAGGAAGTTAATTTAAATACTATATTTGGAAAAATAAATTATAAACCATGCAATAGAATAATAAGGATGGTATCAATACATTGTATCCAAAGTAAAGTAAAATAAGTGGTTATTGTCGTTGATTAATGGAAGTATTATAAAAATATATTTTAAAAACATTGTTGAGGAAAAATTCTTTTTGTTTTGCAAACCCTTTGAAAAAAAGAATTAAAAAACATTTTTAAAAACATTTTCCTTAAAAATTAACCTTTAAACATGAAAAATTATTCCTTGTAGAAATGATGATAGGTAAATTTGTACATGTACTATAGGGTAAAAAATAACATTCCTTTTTCATGGTAAAATTGTTATAACAAATGAATTTTTTAGAAAGAAAAAATAATATTCATTTGAAAACATTATTAAAATACAAAAAAGGTTAAACTTTCTTTACCAAATCATTTTAAAATAATTTTTTTAACACATTCTAAAAAAATATATGTTTTTTAAGAAACTAGGTTCTATGACTAAAGAGAGAAATAAATTCGTGATTTCTAAAAAACATTTTCTACACAATTTTGAGTACCAAAGAGTGGGAAAATGGTAACAATATATGAAAATTTTCATTAATAAAAATATGAGATAAAATGAAATTTTTTGTTTAACAATGGCCATATAATTTCTTCAAATGTAAATACTATTAAAAGATCGTTAAATTTATTATTGTGGAAAATAATATTTAAGCATTCCAAAGTGTCTCATACCACTTTGGAACATTTTAAATTATGATCCTTAAGAATTAATAATAATAATTGAAAGTTTTAAAAACCATGAAGATAAAATAGTTCCTGATATAATATATAAAAATGGTTGTAGATACACCACACAAAAGAAGCGGTAAACATGACATTTATCTCATTAAAGTAAAAACTGAGATGGAAATCTATTACCCTAAGTTTAAAGTTACACTGAAATCCTGTATAATAAACATATGTTTATTATATACTTGTTTGAGAATATTTTTCATGTTTATCATAACTATTATTTCACTTATTACCATGTATTATACGTTTACTTAAACAATTCTGTTCACATCGGGTGTATAGACCAAATTTAGTTTATGAGTCAAAAACAACTTTGGTATATCAACAATGATGAAAGAGGTCATAATATAACATATAAATAATAATAATAAGGAATTAATTAGTATATTTATACATAAATTATAATTTCAAAAACAATCATCAAATATGGTTATGAAAAATGAAACAATGTTATAATCTTGGAGACAGTAAGTTGTACGTATGCATGAATAATGTTTTCATTTTACAATGATAATTATAAAAATAAGTTAAATAACACTAATTAATTCAACAATTATCATTATATCGTAAATACCATTTTCATTAATCATATATTTTAGTATATATAATTCATGTGATATAAAAGTAATCACATCATGTCGAGGAGGCGGTATTCCACACGTCCACGAACGACGTAATCACTTTTTAAGTGTGTGTGAAAGGGTAACAATTAAAACGATATATTATATTTATATAGATTTAATTATGTTATGAATATAATATATAGGTTATTTATGTAACATATTTTTAGTTAAAACCATCTTTTATAAATTCCATGAATTGTGTGAATGAATCACATCGCTTTTAGGGGCAGTAGTCCATAATTCCACAAACGATGTTATCATATTTACACAAAATGAAAAGTATAAGAGTATGTGTTAAAAACAAATTAAATAATTTTAAATAAATAATAAATATCAAATATGAGATATATAAACATAGTTTCTACCATAATGGCCACCATGATGTGTTAAATCAAAAATGAACAATCATCATTTTGTGATGCGGTAGTTTTCCGTACACATAAATTATATGTTTGTTACCCATTAAATAGAACTCTGGAAAATTTTAGGTCTAAAAATTAGCATAAAAATATTATATTTAGGATAATTTTTTATATATACATGGAATAATAATATTTTAATGGGTGGATTACAAAAATAAAATTAAATATCTTCAGGAAAGACGTTATCTCTGAATCATGTAACTCCTTTTGGTTTATACCAAAGGTATTACTTGGAATTATTTCATAAAAAGGGAGGCTTCATGATCTAGGGTAGGTATTTTGGGAATATATTTGAGTAGATCTTGGCTGAAAATTTGATAGTTGTGAGGAATGGGTTGAAATGGTGGCCTTTTATAGTGGATGAGTGGCACTCCAGTAATATTTTGAGAGAGGAATTTTTCCTACATTTTTTAGGTATCATGTGGCTCTCATAATGTTAATATTTATATAAGAATATTATATGGTCAAAAAATGTCCATAAAATGGATATTGGACAAGCGTGTAGGTTGTTTTGGGGCTTAAGGTTAAGGTTTAGTTCCTTATTAATCTTAATTTAACCTTCATCCTTGTAATTAATTGTAATCACATTTACAAATATTTTTGGTCAAAAAAAATTTGCTATTATTTAACATTATAAATTATTCTGATTCCAAATAAGGAATCCATTTTTTCCAATTGCAAACTACATAAGTTGTAGAACTGGATTTAAAATTAATCATGGAGGTGGGACAACAATGTGTGTCATGTAAAAAAGTACAAAAGATTGCAAAGTTTTTATAGTAAATTTCATTGTTAAATTCATTAAAATGAACGAAAATGGATTAATTGATAAAATATAATCTAATTAAAATTTATAAAAATTTAAAATATTATTTATCCTTATAAAAAAATTATTTGAAAAATCAGTTTTAAAATAAAATTCAATACTTTTAACTATTCATTAAAAAATAATATGTTGCAAAAAAATATCAATAAATCACCGCAATATAATTGTTATGTTTATATTTTAAAGATGAAGTTTATTTTTGGAATATTGAATAAATTTATTTGTCAAAATTTATTTTTAAAATGTGTTCTCCATTAAAAGTCCATAAAATCGATTTTATAAAAATAAAATTTTTATGTCTGTGATTTGGTCTGTTCTTATATTATGTCTATCAAACCTAATGTATGAATATAATAAATATTTTATTCAATATATAATATAAATATTTCATTAAAATCAATAAAAATTGTAACTAATTATGTTAATTTAAAACAAAAATTCCTTAGAAACATAAAAATAAAAATAATTTTTTTATATCCAATTGGTTCTTATTTTTTTCTCATTAATTGGTAACCAATGATTTAAATTTTCTCTTTATATAAACCATCAATTTTTTTAATTTATTTAGTAGTATTCATAACTACTAACATAACGTCTATGTTATATCAAATTATATTAATAACAATATTTTAATAATACATAGTTTTCTTGGTAAAGTTCGATCTTGTGTGTGATTCAAGCTATAGAGGAAGGTCTCTATTGCATATAATGCCAGATAAATAAGTATTGTGTTCATTACAAGTTGAATGCTATATTGAATTTGTTGAACTCTCTGTGTAATGGTTGTTTTAATGATCAAAAATTTTAGTTTCATTTATTTCCTTTTCGTCTTTTGATCAACTTGTTCTAAATGTGTTTAAATCATATCTACAAATGTTTATCAATGATCAATGTATGGTTATGGTTGAACTGGAAGTATTCTGGATTAAAAAGACATTTTGTAAGAATTCCATGTCTTGACTCACCGATAGTCATTTTCCTGAGTCACCGATGATGAATGGTCGCACCGATGATGAACAGTCACACCGAGGATGAACGGTCACACTGATGATGAATGGTCACACCGATGATGAATGTTCTCACCAATGATGAATGGTCACACCGATGATGAACGGTTGCACCGATGATAAATGGTCACACCTTTAAATATCAAAGGTCCAAAGTGACACGGATGCTAATCTACCGATGCTAATCTACCAATGCTAAGATACCGATTCTAAGATACCGATGCTAATCTATCGATGCTAGTCTATTGATGCTAATCTACCGATGCTAATCTACCGATGCTAATATACCGATGCAAAGATACCTATGCTAAGCTACTGATGCTCATCTACTGTTGCTAATCTACCGATGAAAATCTACCAATACTAATCTTTCGATGATGAGTTACTGATGCTAAGCTACCGATGCTAAGACACCGATGCTAAGACACCGATGCTAAGATACCGATGCTGATGCAACCGAAACTGATGCAGATTCAAAATGTCTCACTGATATCATGACTCACCAATATTCATGAAAACTATTTGAATCTCTATAAATTCCTATTTAATTCTAACAGTAATAATTGATGTTTTAAATGAAATTAATGATATTTAATTTTAGTTTTTGGCATGTCAGGAGACCGTACCTCGTACCTATGGAAAGTTAATCATTCCCATTGCCGGAGCTCGGAGAATAAAAATGAATATCGAGCTGCATTAAAATGGATGGATGCGTGAAAAGGAATAAAGAGTGAATTCCTCCATGAATATACATGAGAGACTGAAGAACATGTGACAAAGTGGAAGAAGGGGCATTTTCAAGATCTAAAGAAAACTATTGTGCACGCAATCCAGCACTACCGAAGAACATATGAAGAACACTAGAAATTAGAGAACTCACTTACATGTGAAGGACATCAAGCTGAATCACGATACTATGTTTTTAACAGCAAAACTATAGAAGGACTCAGAAGAATCTCTGCTAAATCCAATGAGTCCAGAGCTGCACTACCAATCACTAGAGTTTTCTAAACTCTGATACATTCTTGCTTTAGTGACTCTATCTTTTCATTTTGAGCAGTGTGTGTATAGTGTTTATTTTACACAAACACTGTCTCCTAAGCCAAATCAGAGGATTCTTAAATCCTCACTCGAACATCATAACTCTTTGATTCCCACTGTGGAAAGTGATAGAGGTCGAGTAAGACCTGAACAGCCTGTGTGCTGCTGTTTGATTTTACCAAAGAACTGTGGTAGAGGTCCCTGTGTGGCCTGGACAGTTTTTCACTATTGTTAACCCTGATCCAGGGTGTGGATAAATTTATTTAAATTATTGAGAGGACTAAGTATCGTCTTGAGACTAAACCTCTTGGTTAACTCGGTTGTGCATTTTAATTTAAGTCTATAAGCAAACTATATATTTATTCCACTATTATTACTTTGAAATAAAAAACTATTTTAAAGCTACTTTGATAGTTAAATTATCAATTGTTTATACTTATTGTAAATCAGTAAGTTAGTTTCAAAAGTTTATTTAATCTTCAGATTAAGTTAACTGAGACCTAATAAATCTTTTAGAAACTGATTGAACCTTTACACTCTGTATAGATTCATTACAATTTAACTTTGTTTTTAATTTGGGGGATTTTAAAAAGGGAAATATTTTAACAGAAATTTTAATTGGAACTCAATTCACCCCCCCCCCCTCTTGAGTATCCACTCCGACCAACATTTGGTATCATAGGGTTTTTTGTTTAAGGATTTTTGAAATACTCTGTTTTTCAACTATGATTTTAGTTTCATCTTTAAAGATCTTAAATTTCTGTTAGTTCTAAATTTTAACTCTTTAAATTTTATTCTCTAAAATCTACCTATGGATAATAGACTAGAGGGTGCTGCTACTAACAGGCCACCTTTCTTTAATAGCACATACTATGCCCAGTGTAAATTGAAAATGAAAATTCATTTAGAAAGCATGGGTTTTGATATTTGCACTGCTATAAAATCTCAATATAAAATTCCAGAAACTGAAAGAACAACATTGGATGAAACTAAAAAGACTCCTTACAATAATAATTGTAAATCTATGAATGCCATGTACTGTGATTTAGGAGATGAAGAGTTTAATAGAATTTCTTCTTGTAAAACTACTTATGAAATATGAGATACTTTGGGTGTTTCTCGTGAAGGAATGACTAATGTCAAAGAAATGACATTGAATACTTATACTATTAAATATAAAAATTTAAAATGAAAACTGACGAACCTATTTCTGATATATATCTCAGGTTTAATGAGATATTCAATACAATGATTTCACTTGGGAAATCTGTTCCAGCTAAGGAATAAATTATGAGGATACTGAGATGTTTTCCAGAACGATGGAGAGGCACCTCTGTCTCAATCATAGAGTCATGTGACATTGGAGCACTGCCAGTAAAAGAGATTATTGGTAAATTAATGATGTATGAGGAAGAACTCAAGGTGAATAAGGAGGAAGATGATGAACCTAAGAAAAAATCCATAGCTTTCAAGTCTACTGCTTCTAAGAGTAAGGATAAGGAGAAAACGCAAATACCTACTGAGAGTTCAACCAGTGAAGATTCTGATTCAGATAGTGATGCTGAAACGGCTTAGATAGCCAGAAGGTTTTAAACATTTTATAGGAAGAAGAAATTTTTCATAAAATCAAATTACAAAGACAAGTATGACAATAAGGGACATTGGAAGAAGGATTGGAAGAAAGATGACAAGGATAATGAAATAGTCTGGTATGAGTGTAAAAGGAAAGGACACATCAAAGCTGATTGTCCAAAATTAAAAGTCAAAAAGAAATATGATTATAAGGATAAGAAGTACAAAAAAGCTATGAAGGCTACCTGGAGTGCATCTGAAGACAGCACAAGTGAATCTGAAGTTTCTGATTCTGAGATGAGTCGTGCCAACATGTTCTTTATGACCAATACCTCTAATGTAACTGTTTCCCCTATACTAAATGATTATTATTCTGGAAATAATAGTGACTCAGAAAATGATTAAAATATGTCTAAAGCTAACCTATTTGAATACTGTAATATGCTGGAAGAGACATGTAGTGAAATCAAAGACAAATAAAAATCATTAAATAAACAGTATGCTCTCACTACAACTATTAAACCAAAATTACTATTGAAAAAGAGAATAATGCTCAACTATTAAAGGAAAGCACTGAACTGAAAATGTCTAATGAGAAACTTAGAAAAGACTTAGATAATTTCACAAATGGGAAGGATACACTAACTCAAATGTTAGGTAAGCAAGTTGCACCAAAATACACTACTGGAATAGGCCACAAACCTGGACAAAGATAGATTACTAAAAAAGTATTTATTCCTAAATCTAGATAGAATACTGGTAATTATAGTTCTGGACATTCATATGCCTCAACTAGTGATTCACGTAGCTTTAGATCAAATAAAGTTTATCTTTCAAAATATTTTGATTCTGTAGTTTGTATGAAATCCATAAGACAAATGTGGGTACCAAAAGCCTTGATTGCTAACCTTTCTGGACCCAAGAAGATCTGAGTACCAAAATCATTTCCTATCTAAATTTGTTTTGTAGGAAACTTGTTTGAAGATGTCTCACAAGAATGTATGGTACTTGGACAGTGGATGCTCAAGAAATATGTCTAGAGATTATTCATGTTTCAAAAGTCTAATCAAGATTGATGGAGGCCATGTCACCTTTGGTGATAATTCTAAAGGAAAAATCATTAGCCTAGGTCAAATTGGTAACACTAATTTAGTTCCAATTTCTAAAGTTTAATTTGTTGATGGACTGAAATATAATCTGTTAAGTATTTTTCAATTGTGTGTTGATGGTTTTAATGTCAAATTTGAAAATGATTCTTGTAATGTTTTTAATTCTGAAATTTTTTTTTCCTTTCTTCCTTAATAAATGAAAATGTTTATGAAGTTGATTTAAATTCTTTAGCTAAGCAATATGTTACTTGTCTAAATTATGTTCATAAAGATTCTTGGCTTTGGCACAGATTATTAGTACATTGAAACATCCATTCACTTTGAATACTAACTGGGAAGAACTTGGTTAGAGACCAACCTAAACATGAATTCCCAATTGACAAAGTTTGGAATCCCTATCAAAAGGGAAAGCAACATAAAGTTTCTTTTAAGTCAAAGAAAAAAGTTTCTACTTCTTAACCTCTCGAGTTGGTTCACATGGACTTGTTTGGACAATCAAGAGTTTCTAGTTTAAATGGGAAACACTGTGTCTATGTTCTAGTAGATGACTTTTCTAGATATACTTGGGAATACTTCTTAGCTCACAAAAGTGAATCTTGTTCTTACTTTGTTAAATACTCCAAATATGTAGAAAATCTTAGTGGACTTAATATTAAATCCCTAAGAAGTGATCATGGTTGTGAGTTTGAAAATCAAGACTTTGAATCTTATTGCTCACACAATGGCTATAGTCATAACTTTTCTTCTCCTAGAACACCTCAGCAGAATGGTGTAGTAGAAAGAAGAAATATAACCCTGTAAGAAATAGCTAGAACCATGCTTAATGAGTATGACCTTCCTGTTTAATTTTGGGATGAAGCAGTAAATATAGCTTGATATATCATTAATAGTGTCTTAATTAAACTAGTTTTTAAGAAGACGCCATATGAGTTGTGGAATAATAGAAAACCTAAAGTTAGTTACTTTAGATTCTTTGGCTGAAAAGTTTTTATTCTTAATACAAAGGATAATCTGGAAAAGTTTGCCTCTAAAAGTGATGAGGGAATCTTTCTTGGTTATTCTTTAACCTAAAAAGACTATAGAGTCATTAATAAGAGAACCAAATGTGTGGAAGAATATGTTCACATCAAGTTTGATGAATCTGAACCACATGAGCCTTAAACCTCTCTTGAAAATCTCGAAGAAGATTTGAGTGTTCTGGAACATAATGACAAATCTAAAGAACCTTCTATAAAGACAACCAGTTCTGGAATTATTCCAGAATCTGCTTCTAATAAACCCGAACCTAGAGAAGAGCCTGAAATTTCTAGTCCCACCTTTACTAGATCAACAAGGATTCTGAAGAATCATCCTTTGGATGCTATTGTTTGTAATCATGATAGAGGGACACAGCCTAGAGCTTCTCTAAGAAATCAGGTTGAATATCAATCATTTCTATCACAGCTAGAACCTAAAAATGTCAATGATGCTATCAATGATGAATTTTGGGTAATGGATATACAAGAAGAGTTAAATCAATTTGAAAGAAACAAAGTTTTGTAATTAGTTGAAAGACCTAAGGACACATTAACAATAGGCACAAAATGTTTTCTTAGAAACAAAGTTGATGACTCTGGAAACATAGTTAGAAACAAAGCTAGGATAGTTGCACAAAGATATAGTCAAGAATAAGGTATAGACTATGAGGAAACCTTTTCACCTGTAGCTAGACTAGAAGCCATTAGGATCTTACTTGCATATGCTACTCATCTGAATTTCAAGTTATATCAAATGGATGTCAAAAGTGCTTTTTTAAAATGGTTATATTGTTGAAGATGTTTTTGTTAAACAACCAGCTGGATTTATTAATCCTCATTTTCCAAATCAAGTTTTAAACTTTCTAAAGCTTTATATGGATTAAAACAAGCTCCAAGAGCTTGGTATAATAGACTTATTAATTTTCTTATTTCAAAAAGTTTTACTAAAGGGGTTTCTGATCCAACTCTTTTTATTAAAATAATTTCTAAAGATGTTTTAATAGTACAAATCTATGTTGATGATATTATTTTTGGATCTTCTAAACTTTCTTTATGTACTAAATTTTCAAAGAGTATGCAAAATGAATTTGAAATGAGTTTAATGGGAGAACTTAAATTTTTTCTTGGATTTCAAGCGTTCCAAAATGAAAATGGTATTGTTTTGAATCAGAGTAAATATACAAAGGATATTTTAAAACGTTTTGGTTTGTATAGTATTAAGGAATGTTAAACTCCTATGAGTACTGTCTGTAAATTGGATGCAGATGAAACTGGGAAACCAGTGGATCAAACCAATTACAGAGGTATGATTGGAATTTTACTGTACCTTACTGCTAGTCGACCAGATATTATGTTTAGTGTGTGTATGTGTGCAAGATTTCAAGCTAACCCAAAAGAATCTCATTTGCTTGCTGATAAAAGAATTTTTAAGTATCGTAAACACACTGTAAACTTAGTCTAGTTTTATCCAAAAGAAAAAAAATATTTTTAGCTAATCAGTTATTCAGATGCTAACTTTACTGGTTGCAAGTTAGATAGGAGGAGCACATCTGGAACATGTCATTTATTGGGAAAATACTTAGTATCTTGGTATAGTAAGAAATAGAACTCTGTTGCATTATCTACTAATTAAGATGAATACATTGCTGATGGAAGTTGTTGTGCACAAATTCTGTGGATGAAACACACGCTTTTAGACTATGGATATGTTTTTAAGAATATTTCAATTAACTATGATAACAATAGTTCAATTAACATTTCAAAGAACCCTGTGTCTCACTCTAGAACCAAACACATTGATGTCAGACATCACTTTTTGAGAGATCACTACCAAAAAGGTGACATTACCCTTGAGTTTATAGGAACCGAACATCAATTAGCCGATATTTTCACCAAGCCCTTAAATTGTGAAAGGATAAAATCGATTAAATAAGAGTTAGGTATGATAGATCTGTGAAACCGATCTGTGAAACTGATCTGTCAAACTGATCTATGAAACTGATCTTTCAAATCGATCTGTCAAACAGTTCTATAAAACTGATCTGTGAAATCGATCTGTCAAACCGATCTATCATGACGGTTAGTGCTACTGATTGGGTCGTACTATTTTATTTTCTTTTCAAAATTATTTTTTGTCTGTTCAAAATGACGTTGTTTTACTTAATTGATATTTTATTATTTATAACCCTAAATGATACAAATAATGACATGTAGATATTCTATTCTCTAAAGACTATTGACCATCCATTTCCCACCAAACTCTCTCCTCTCTTCTCTGTAACTCGAGCCTTTTGAATCTTTCCCAGCCTCTCGATTGTCTCAAAACCTCAAAAAGGACAATAAAAAGAGACAGAGCAAGGAATTTGAAGGAACTTCACCTTTCAAGTGTGATCGAGGTGAGTCGAGCAGTACAACGCAGAGGTCTGTGAACCCAGAGCTAGAAAAATGAGAAGTTATAGCTGAAAATGAAATTTGTTCGGAATGGGTTTTATATAGCAAGTTTGTTCTCTTGAAAGTGTTGGAAACTCAAGGCTGGAAGGAGTGGTTCTATAATAATGATAGAGTCTTTTACACGAAGCTGGTGCACGAGTTCTATTTGAACCAGGATATAGATTTGGACGGAGTAGAGGCTGCAAGATTGTCTTCTATAGTAAAAGGGAAAAATATTACGTTTTCATCAAAACAATGGGTTGAATGCCTTGGAGTACCTCACAGTAGAAGATACGAGGACTATTCTGGTAATATTCCTCCCACAACTGATTACTTTTATTATGAACTAGCCCTGGAGTTTTTGATTGGGAAGTCTGAATCATGAAGGATAATTGCTGCTAAGTTGGATGTTGAGAACCGAATCCTTTTCAAATTTATTCAACATCACGTATGTCCAAGAAAATGTGATTTTTCTGCAGTAAAGTATTAAGATGTTTTTCTGGTATTTCTTTTTCTGAATGGTGAAAAGATCTATTTATGTAGATATTTTTCTGATAATATTGTTGAGATGATAAAACCTTCAAAGAAAGATACTACTCTGTTTTATTCTTAACAGATTTCTTCCATGCTAAAATTATTAGGCTATGTGGATGATGGAGATAAGTGTATCTCATCAGTTAGCTTTTATTTCAACAAAGTTATTTGTATGAGAATGAAAATAAATTGGAACCCATGGTAGAAATCTTGGGTTTCTGATGAAGAAAATTTATATGAGTCCTTCAATCCTAATGATCATCCAAGGAGACAAAGGGAAGTAAGAGATCCTAGAATAAAACCTGGTGAGGAAGTGATCTATTCAGATGAAGAAGAGGAAGTGGTTGTTCCTAAAGAAACTGGTGAATCCCGTAAGAAAGGAGCAGAAGAAGAAGAAGAGGCTGATGAGAATCTAAATGCTGAAGAAGAGGCTAAATCATCTGCTGATGAAAGGAGTGATCCTGATACAGTTAGCCCAAAGAGAAGAAGGATGGAAATTGGTTCAGCAAGTCCTCCTCCCAATTTTCCAGAAATTGAACTTTTTTTAGATGATGAAGAAGAAGGTGAGACTACTGAATCAACTTCTGAGGAGTATGAATATGGAAGTACAGTTAGTACAAGTGAGAGATCTGTTAATGATGATGGTGATGATGAAGGTGGTGATGGTGATAAGGGTGATGCTGATGGTGATGGTGGTAGTGGTAACAATGAAATTAATGGTGATGATGTTGATGATGATGATGCTGATGCTCGACATATTGAAGGTCAGAATATGATTCTAGATGATCCTCAACCCCAACCTATTGAGCAAGAAAATGTCCATGAGGCTAAGAGGATAGAATAGTTGGAGAGTGATGAGGATGGAGAAGCCCTTCCTGAAAATTCTGGACGAGCTCAGTTTGTGAAACCTGTATACCCTTCATGCAAAGTGGCATGGGAAGAGCATCCAAGTCTTGATGTTCTAGGATTGGACTACCCAGAGGAAGAGGAAGATGTAGAAGTGGATCTTGCAGGCATAAGTAATTCCATTAAGGCTGAACTTGTTACCATGTTTTTGCAAAGAACAGAGGTCAGGCCTGATCCTTTAGTATCTCAAGGTAGACCTAATCTGGCAGTTGCTCAGTCAGATTTTGATAATTTCAAGGATGAATTGATTCAAGCTGTTAGGGAGACTATGAAAAGTGAGTGATCTTAAATTCATACTCCTACTCCCTTTATTTTATCTGATGCTTCTATGAATGATTTGGCTCAAAGAGTGTCAAGCCATATCAAACCAGAGCTGTGAAATTACAGTGAATCGATTGGCAGGCATATTACCACTTTGAATCAAACATTTACGGAGTTAGGCAGCAGTCTTGTTTCTCTGTCAGGTGAGTTCATAACAAAAAACTCTATTATAATGGATGTTTTATGAAATCTGATAGAACATTTGAAGAAAGTAGATTTGGGGAAGTTAAAAGCTGAGATTACTCAGGTTATTTCTCAGGCTGGAAATGCGAAGGTGACCAAGATCACTGGTCGTGAATTAGATACCTTAATAGATGTTGTCAGAGAAGAGCTGACAGCTCTTGGGACGATTTTAGATTTATATTCTTTGAAGAAAATGAAAGATCATAGTGATCAGGTGCATAAAATGGTATAGTTGTATTTGGCTGATGCTACAAAATCTCAAAAGGAGATTAAGGAGAATGTCGATCATTATTTCTATAAGATCTACACAAAGCATGAGTTGAATCATCATTTTAAAGTACTGGCTGATAATTTGAGACTCCCTCTAGTGACTCATGTTTTTAAAGCTTGAGTTCAGCAGTTAAAAGATTTTACCCCCACTTTAGAAAATTTCACGCAAAATAAGGACGATTTTGAAAAAGCCATGATGTACGGTGGATAAGTCATTCAGGACTTCATCAACTTGCTAAAACCCTACCTTCAAGTGCAAGAAAAAACGATTTTTTTCCTACAGCTGAGACTCTGCAATCATCAGATGTTGCTCCCGATCAGATGTCTATTTCTCTATCACTTTCCAGTATTAGACCAGTCTCTCAACAGCAACCTTCAGAATGACCTTCTTCACAGCAAGTGACCTTGGAACCCATAGTTCGTCTAGCTTTGTTCATCCTACCTCCTTTCTTCATAATCCCAATTCCACCTTCCACCCAACAACCGTCTAGACCTTCAATTCCTCTTACTGCTAAAGGTAAATCTCCCTTGCACCCCAAGAAATAGTTGTTACAGTCAATTTTTGACAGGGTGTTTGTTTTCCTGAACTATTCCCTTTTGTTTATAATATGCTTGTTGACGAACATGTTCGTCACATTGTCTGAAAGAATGGAAAGGGAAATTACTTAGCACAAATTGATTCATCCTTTGAAGAAAATATCAAAAATTGACAAAGGCATGAACAAAGCTTCATCAACACATGCACCGCGCAAGTTTCATCACTGTCGCGCAAGTCCACTTGCGCGATGCCTAATGGTCATGCAAGTGGCTTGTGCGCCATAAGTGATAACTGCTCGGGGTCTTCTGATTCCTATAAATAGACCCTGTGGGCCCCCCATTTCAGGAGGAATTTTTTCCCAGAATTCAGATTTGAGCTCTCGACACCCTAGTCTCTTATCAAAGATTCTGAAACACTTCTAAGGTAATTTCATCCCTAGAAAGGAAGATCTAAAGAGGGGGAGGATGTTCTAAGTGTTGAAACTCATCAACACTTGCCCGCCTGAGTGGCCAGCCCTTAAGGGAAGTGTCCAAACTTGCGCGCCGCCTAACTCCTTCAATAGAACTTGAGCGCCACTCTTCTGGAAGAACCTCAAGATGATTCTAAAGGCTTTAACCAAGAGTCTCTCAAGTATTTCCCTTCTATTAAATCATCGCGCAAATGACCATGTGTCACGCAGGTATACATGCACGACCAGGACTTGCGCGCCCACGCAGTACCTGCGCGCCTGCCAGGACTTGCGCGCCCCTGCCTTTTTGTGTGCCCTTTTTGCCCATTTCACCCCTATTAAGCCATTCCACCTCTCCTATTCAAGATTCTGTCTTCAAGACACTCTTCAAAGCCATTTATGGCATGATTTCTTGATTTTACTTCTTTATCTGAAAGAAATTATGTGGAATATCTCTCAAAACCTAGTGATTTACACATATTTATGTCACTAAAGATTGAGATTTCATTCCTTAAACCTCATCCTTTAAGATGAGAGATCCCCTAACCTGGGCCTCCTTTTCAGGAGTAATCCCCTGTCCAAGTCCTCATTAAATTGGGCATCTTCTTTTGGATTAAGCCCCAGGTCCCCTAATTTGGGCATCCTTCTTAGGAGTAAGCCCCAGGTTAGAATATTCAAATCTCTATGAAGCACATATACCTTTATGGACCCTGTTCCTGGATTTCTTCCCTGAAGTAAATCCTAATCTTCATCTATTTTCGGTAGTCAAACATACATAATCCCCACATCATTTCCTATGATTGCATCTTTCATGGCACAATTGTCTGGTTTTACTAATACCTCTTGTTTCTCACACCAAGCATGACTCATGTGAGCTTAGAGTGTAAATGTAATTATGACATCTTTCTTTGAGCCATCAATCATAAACATCATACTCCCTTACTCGAACTACATGGGTTCTAATTCCTTTTCCAAAACAAAGGATACATAGGTAGCCCATCTGTGGGTTCGATCCCAACTCTGAAATAATCCATGTCCTTCTGAATGATAACAAACTTCAAGTGCCTCCCTGAGTGGCTTTAAAACTAGCATGGTCATCATAATGATCAAGAGACTTCTATTTAAATTTCTTGAAGGATACCATTAACCAAGAATATCTAATAAATACAGATGATTCTCTATCGACGAAGAACATCGGAGACATATAAAAGATTATCTAAATTTCCTACATATTTAATCATTTATTGTCAGATCTAAAGGAAAAGATCATTTTATACTTGTTAATGTAATAAGGATTCACGAACATAACAAAAATCTATAAAGAGAGTCCCGGTGTAGACTATAATTCCCGTAAAAAGGTATGATGAGTCCGACCACCCATCCTCTCGACTGATGAAAATTCCTAAGCCTCATCATTCCACAAACTAATGAGCACCTACCTTTGGAAAGTATGTCCAAATGGATGTGGAATCATTGGATGTTTCCGGTTCTACGAACAAACCCGTTAGAAACTGATCGGAATTTTTGAACCTTCAATCAAGAAGGTCATCCCCGAATTCTGAGGGAAACAAAAAATGGTGAACCCGACGTGAATCCTTAACCAAGTTAAAATTATGGTTTACCTATTTGTTAGGTGCCTATTTAAAACTCAATGAGAGGGCCAACAAGAATAATCATTGACAAATGTTCTCATCCAAAAGATATAGTGGCTGAATTTTTCTTGATTATGTTTGTTATATCAAATAGGCACTCTTTTCCAAGATCTTCTGTATTTCTAGAATGGCTACATTCAAATTCACACCTGTGAATACTGCCGCTGCAAATGCCACTGCTGCTACTCTTGCTGGATCGTCGTCCGCTCTGAGGATGACATCACATACTCAGTGTCTTCAATGCTGGGTATAAAATGTGATGGTTAAGGAGTGCCGTCAACATGGTACCATCCTAACTCTGGAGGCTTCCCGACAAGCCCTCCAAGTGAACAACTCACACCGGTCGTTCGGACAATGACGACCAGTGATCAAGAAGCAGGCGGTGTTGAATACCGTCTCAAACCGTTTCGAGTCGTTATCCCCAGAACGCAATCACCATTCGCTCCCTTATTCTAAGGAGGTGAATGAGCAGGTCCCTCAAGGCCTTAATTCAAGTAGACTGGAGTCCTTCCCGAGGGCTCACACCAACAATCGCCGCCAGACTCATGCAGCAGTGCGCCCTCAAGATGATGAGGTTATCGACTCCAGGCGTTTGGCTCAGGTTCCTCGAACCCGAGCAGGCAAGACGAACCACCCGAGGCGGAATCCAGTCAATAGTGAGCAGGTTCACATCTCTGCCATCTCCATAGAAAGTCCACCAACCTAACATGGTGGAAAGCAATGAGAGGGCACATACACCTGCCCGTTTTAATTCCGCTATCCAGCAGACTCGTCTGGCATCATCACACCAATCCTGTCAGGCAATTTCGGTGGAGTACTATAGGCAGGAACATACACCTGTTTATACATCATCATCTAGTCAGCAGGCTCGTCTGACTACATATAATGGAGCTTTTCAACCACGTTTGGCGAAGTGCAATCAGCAGGCACATACACCTACTAGTATTAATCTAACCTACCAACAGTCTCGCTTGGTAGCATTCGGAGAAGTCAGTCGGAAAGCCCCGGCGACAAACAGGAGGTAGACTCAACTCTCTGCCCCCACACTTGAGTACTGTCAGGATTCACTGACAGGAAAAGGAGGACAGGAGCAGGCACATACACCTACTCCAAGCCCGAAATGAGCGTATATCCCCGTTCCAAGAGCTGAAGTCACCAAGCATATTCTATCAATGGTGAAAGAGCAGAAAAAAATCCCTGATCGTATTATGGATGCCTGCCAGGATATTATAACAACTTCAGCGGCATCTCATGTAAAGACACATAAATCTATCCCTTCCAGTTGAGTGAAACATCAAAAATTCACTCCAGAACAGACACACACATCTGTTCTAGTCCAAGAGGGTTGTGGGGCATACTCCCCCATATCATACGGACAACCAATTTAGGCACATACACCTGATTTGAGCAGAGATCGTCAGCCTAACCTAGCCATATTTTCTGATCCAGCACATACACCTACTCAGAGCATCCAATTTCATTAACAAGTGGTTTCCAAAGCGAGTAAGAAGGTGTCTAAGAAAAAGACCTGCCCAGCACAGTCACGAGATCAAGAGCCAATCTGTAACAAGGCCTTGCTCGATGATGGAGTTCTTGAAGACCTCAGACAATTTCCTTTTAGAATTCAAGATTCTACTCCCTCATTTCCTAATAATGGGAACAATAATTCTGATGGTCTTCAACAGACACTTCCTCATGAAGGCTTTCTTCATGACAATTCGGCCGATCTCGAAGTTTCATCTTCAGATGAGAGCCACAGGAACCCTCTGTGTGGTTAAAAGACAAAGGAGCAAGAGATTTCATCTTTTGTTGTAACCCATTATGGTGGTCCTCCCCATGATGATGAATTTCTCTTCGAAATTCCTCTCCGTGTTAGTGATGCACATTGCCTAGAAAATTCTCCAGTGGAAAATGTAGTGCCGATAAATTCCTCTTATCTTGAGGCACTTACAAATGTGAAACCATTCATGTCTGATTCTTCATCTCTAGAAGGTGAAATACTTTCTCAAAGAAAAGATATCCCATGGCGTATGTCATTCTCCGAACCACCCCTAAGTCATGCATCTTCTAGTTTGATCAATGATTTCTCTACCAATCTTGTTGAATCCGATGAAGCAACTTGGAAACACCAACTCTGGTCAAAACTGGTAGAAGAATCTTCATTTGATGATAAAGAGGAAATGTTGAACATGAGAAAAAAACTGAAAAAAGGTGAAGTACAAGTTTTGTTTTGGCCTCTGGCTGACTCTCAGTATGACATTCCAAAGATGTTGATGGAAGATGGAATTCATTATATTCGTCTCAACATATGGAAAACTCTTTGTCAATTGAAGAAGAAAGTATTATCTTATGATGAATATGAAAATCATCTTAAGATAATATAAGGGTTACAACGTCAGATTTATTTGGCGTCTCTTTCGGTCTCTTGAAATCTGAAGGCTTAAAAGAAGCAGAGAGCCCTTCAACGTTCATGCCTTGGCACACTAAGAAGATTGTGTCAGTTAATTGCCAATGCCCTATCTGGTATTCAAGTCAGAGGATAGGGTGTTCATGGAGCACTAAATTTCACAGTTCTCTCCAGTCAGCAAAGTCCGCCGAAAATGGTCTCATGCAATGTTATTTCCCATGGCCGGCCACAATCAATGGGATTTGTTTTTAATTAAAATCTTTCCCAAGAACAGGATTCAACTAGTTCCTCTCAAAATCAATCATAAAGAGAACAAGTTATTGAATTACTCCTACATAAACCAAAAAAGAATATTGAACAGGCCTCTCATATAGAGCAAGCACATCATCAAGTGACAGATGTGTCGGAAATCATCCAATGGTCTTTTGAACCAGGTGATAAAAGTAGATACACGTTAATGCATCCATCTAATTTCTAGACTAAGGTTCGCAAGATCAGAAGAGATTTTATGAAAGTCTAAGACATAGCATGTCAAGATCCACCCCAGCTTGCTAGGCTGGGGACTCTTTTAAACCAACCCTGGGAGTTAAAAAATAGGATTCGAGGAGTTGAGCAGGAATAGCCCCAGTCCATCAGACTGGGGACTTTTTCAAATCTTCAATCCCCTCCTCAGAGAACGTCAGTCTTTTCTCGATTGGGGAAGAAGCCTCAAGTGGAACGAAGAGTCAAATTATCGGGAGATTCCCTCCAAATTACGGTTCGGCAAGAAGTTCCTAAGGGATCATATCAACAAAAGGAAATGTCTCATCAAAGACATGGAAGAAGACAACATTACAGAAATGCTGATAGAATGGATGCGATGCGTTATGCATCAATCAATGTAATCAATTCCATTGTTGTTGATCCACCAGATGAGGATCACTCAGGGGACACAGATGAAGAGGTTCCTGCTCAAGAAGATGTACGCACCGACACAAATGAAGAAGGTGTGCGTACACAAAATCAAAGGATTACTCAGAACCTAGGTAATCCATCGAGTAACCCACTTCCCCCTCTCCGAAAAGGATCCAACAAAGGGAGGGGAAAGAATCAGGTTATATATCCTTCCTCTAGAGAAGGCCAATCGCTCTCACTATAGCAAAGGTTTTCACAACAGGAGGAATAAATGAAGGAATTAAGGAGGTTGAATGCAGAACTACTTCAGAGTAGTCTTTTTCTTAAGCGTTCTAGAGTCAGTCAGCCAAAGGAATTTTTTGAAGCTACTGGGATGGATCAAGAATATCCTCCTCTATCAGTACACCCTCACAGGTCTAATCCTACGGGTCAAGTGAAAAAACAGTTGGCAGTGCTACCATTAGTTGCAGCACCAACCACCACATCTGTCCAAGCTCTAGTCATTCCACCTACCCAAGTCCATGTTCAACCGGATGTTTCTCAAAAGTTAATAACTACCATTGAGTCATTAACAGCTCGGTTAGAAACTATGGAAGGGAAACATGTGCAGATTCAACCAAAAAAGAAAGTTTACCCTGAATGGGTAGATTCAATCTCTCCTCCATCCAGTTTTGAAACCATGTATTCCCTATTTTCAATGGATCAGGAAACCCGGAACAACATTTGACACGTTACGTGTCTTTTTGTGATCCTATGATGGGAACTCCGGAGCAGCAAGAAGAAGTAAAACACAGATGCTTCGTATGGACCTTGCAAGGACCAGCCTTTTCATGGTATACAATCTCGCCGTCCCGGTCAATTACCGGATGGGAGGATCTTCGTCAAAAATTCCTTCTTCAGTTCAACTCAACTTTGCCAAAGGCGATAGTTTTCGATCTTACAAACTGTAAGCAAAGGGAGAATGAAATATTCTTGGATTTCATTGCTCGCTAGAAGGAATTAACATATTCCCTGAGCTTAGCACACCCTCAAGAGGAACTGCTACCAATCTGTGTGGCAAATCTGTGTGCCGAATTATGCACACCGTTGATCCCTATGAAATACACAAAAGGGTTTCGAGACCTTACTTCAATCGCTCAACAGATTGAAGATTCCCTTATACAGGCTAGGAATAAATCTCGTGTAATTCCATCAGCTCCAGGAAGGAGAATGGGTAAAGTAGAAACTACTACAGTTACGCTTAAACAAGCACCTGTACCTATTTCTACTTCAAAGTCGTCATCTTCTCAAAGGGCTCCACCTCCTGAGCGCCAACAACAAAGGCCATTTCATCCAGATGATCAAAGAGATCAAAGACGAAAACAATTTGAGGATTTGAAGAGAAAAACATACTCTTTCCGAAATGAACAAGTTCCTGGTTCCCTCATTTTGGCTCTGGAAAATAATCTGGTTCAATTGCCAAGGCCCAAAAGGCCAAACAGAGAAGGAGATAAAGACCGTCCCAATTATTTCCCCTTTCATCAAATGTTGGTGCATCCCATCCAAGAGTGTTTTGTCTTCAAGGACCTCCTGAAAAAGATGGTTGACTCGGGACGAGTAAAATTGAAATGTTCTTTAGCTCAGGTAGCATGTGTTACTGCTACAGTTCTAGAGGAGGAAGGCGAAAGGCAAGAAGTCAAAGGCAAAAATGTATAGAAGTGTGATGATTGGATGGTAAGAAAGACAATCAATCGAACTCATGCTATTTTGTGAACACAATTAAAGAAACCGATTGTGTCTTCTTCCATTAATGTTGCGGCGAAACCCTCTTCATTAGAGGGAAAGTCCTCAAAGAAATGGCATGATTCAAATAAATAAAAAGAATCAGAAGAAGATGAGTATGTGTCAAAGCCTAAGTTGTCTTTGACTCTGGAAGACATCATGCCATCTACTTCAAAGTCATGGGCACCACCCCACCAAACGACACAGCCTAAATAGGCTAATCAGGTAGAGTCTTCATCAGACGAAGAGTTAATCTTCAGTTCTATTAATATGATTCAATTAACAGATCCATATGCCTGTCATAGTTTCAATTTTGATGAGCCTGAATTCCCTGTATCAAATAAGGGAATCAGAGGAAGTTCTAGAGGCTCAGGATACAGGGGAAGACGTGGATCTTTCAGAAGCCACTACTCCAATTTTACCCCTGCTAGAACTGTATATGCAGTAGAATCTCATGGTAGAGCCCTTCAGCAAGTTCAGCAAGAACAAGCAAGTTCTTCTACCAATAGCAAATTTAGTCCTGGCACAGTTATTTTGGAAGACCGATTGAAGGTTCCATCTTCTTCCTCTCAGCAAGTAAATGGATCTAATCGGTATAATCTTCCAAAACCAAGGATATTACCAAATCCTATCCCGATACAAGATGCATCAACTTCCAAAACATCTATTTCTAAGGTACCTGCTAAACCACATATTCTGGTTGGGAAACGCAGACCTTTGGATCAAAAGTATGATGTATTGAAACACTTGGCCCACATTCCAGCCAAGTTATCGATTTTGGATGATCTGAATGTGTCAAAATCTCTTCGGGAAGTACTTATCGAGGCTTTTTCAAGTCCTCAAGAGTTTGAAACTGAAATTGATGCAGCTGAAGTCTATCACATAGAGAATAATCCTGCAAAATGTCATGCAATAATATCTTTTACTGATGAAGATGAAGATGATATTGTGCATGGGAATATTAGACCTTTGTACTTATCTGGAAAAGTCAATGGTGTAGACGTCTGAAGAGCTTTCATTGACAATGGTTTAGGATTCCACCTCATGCCCATTCGTACACTTCGTTGATTGGGCCTCACGGAATCTGATTTATCATTTATCTCCTTCTACCAAGATGTTACAAGGATATGATAAAAATGAACAAGAACCGCTGGGTGAACTTACACTCAGAACTCAGTTTGGAGATCTTGTATCCAATTCAGATTTCATGGTTGTTGATCAAGACTCAGGTTTCAACATCTTTCTTGGAAGACCCTGACTACATCAGCATGTGGTTATCCCTTCATCATACAATCAATGTCTCAAATATTGTTTCGATGGTCAAGTTGGAACATTATATGGTGATAAGGCCCCATTCAAGACATGTGAGTCTCAATACATTGAGGCGGAATTCTATCACATGAAGGTAAGGGAGAAATCCACAACAATGGAAATTACCAAAGATAATGCATCATATGTTTTGTAGAAGATTACTGTAAATCCATTTACACATGTGAGTACAGATTATGTGTTGCCTATCAGTAAAATTGATAAGGTATACCCAAATAAAAATACTCTTATGGAAATATCCATAATGTCAATTATGGAAACCGAGCCAGACAACATGGGAGAAATTGGTAACCCACCAAGCAGTGATGAAAGCACAAATGGTGACGTCTTCATTTCATCTGCTGAAATCCAATAAGTCTATACTTCTCCAATTAGGCCAGAAGAAGTTATAGCAACATCATAGTTGAACAATGATGTTGATTCTCAATCCATCATCTCCTCTTTATTACCCAATGAAGACTCTTCATCATCAATAGGGTCGGAAATGGAAGCTTCCTCTTCAAAATGTGAAAATTTTGACATCTCTTATGATCATGAAAATTCTTCTTTGTCATCTACTATGCAAGTAGAAATGGAAGAAATAACACATGATGAAGAAGAAGATGAAGATCTCAGAGATGATCCTACAGCATTTGAAGAGGGTATCTCTACCACTGTGGATGAACTCAGAGAAATAAATCTCGGTACAAAGGAAGATCCATGCCCCACTTTAATCAGTGCTGCCATGACCCTTGAAGAGAAAGAGATGTATATTTATTTTCTAATGTGAAATAGAGATATATTTTCCTGGAACTATAAAGAAATGCCCGGGTTTGATCCTGAGGTTTCTACTCATCATTTGGGTTTACCAGAAGAACATCAAGGATTTAAGCAAGCCGCGAAGAACACACCCATCTTATGCTTCTAAAATTGAAGCTGAAGTGGATAAGCGTATCAAAGATAACTTCGTCAGAGAAGTTCAGTATCCAAAGTGGTTGGCTAATATTGTCCCTGTAAAGAAGAAGAATGGACAAATTAGAGTTTTCATCGATTTCAGAGATCTTAATCGGCATTGTCCTAAGGATGATTTCCCAGTTCCAATTACAGAACTTTTAATTTATGAAACAGATCGCTATGAAGCACTTTCCTTCATGGATGGATATTCCGGATATAATCATATCCAAATGGCCCCAGAAGATGAGAAATCTATAGCCTTCAGAGCCCCTCAGGGTGTGTTTTGTTACCAGGTAATGCCCTTCGGCTTAAAGAATGCAGGTACAGCATATCAGCGCGCCATGCATCATATCTTCAAACCTTTCTTAGGGAAGTTTGTTGAATTCTATGTAGACGATTTGGTGGTTAAATCCAAACAACGTTCTAATAACTTGGATGATTTGGAATTCATATTCCGCAAGCTTCGACAACATAATTTGAAGATGAACCCCTTAAAATGTGCTTTTGGGGTAACCTCAGGAAAATTTCTCGGCGTTGTTGTACACCATCGTGGTATTGAAGTCGATCCTAAGAAGACCAAGTCCATCATTTGTATGTCACCTCCTCAAAATTTGAAATAATTATGATTAATTCAAGGACACTTAGCCTATATTTAGCGTATCATCTCCAATTTGGCAGGAAAAAGTTTACCCTTACCAAATTGATGAAGAAGGGAGTCACTTACCAGTGGACTGAATAATGTCAAGAAGCATTCAATATTCTCAAGAAATACCTCTTGAGTCCACTGGTACTCATGCCACTTATTTAAGGAAGACCACTTATCCTCTACGTGACATCTCTAGAGCGATCATTGGGTGCCTTTCTTGCTCAAAAGAATGATGCTAGGAATGAAAACAGCATCTACTATCTCAGTTGAAATACGCTTGAAGCAGAAACCCAGTATTCAAGTATTGAGAAGTGCTTCCTGGCATTAATCTTTGTAGTTCAGAAGTTGAGACACTACCTGCAACATCACGAGGTCCAATTGGTATCTCGTAATAACCCGCTCAAATACATCCTTAGTCGTCCAATTCTTACAGGACGTCTGGAAAGGTGGGAAGTTATTTTGCATCAATTCGACATTCAGTATGTGTCTCAAAAGGTGATAAAGGGACAAGCTCTGGCTTATTTCCTGGCTGAACACCCTTCAGTGGAAGACACATCTTCAGATATTAAACTCCCTGGTGAGGAAGTCTTCTCTATTCAAGAAAGTCCTCAAACATGGGAAATGTATTTTGATGGTGCTTCCAGAAGTCCAACAGGCAGGAAAATAGAAAATCCTAAATTCAAAAAAGTTCGCTTAAGAATTGGGCTCATTTCTCCAGAAAATGTAGTTTTACCTTATTCCTTCTTATTTTGGGAAGGCGGTACCAATAATGAAGCTGAATACCAAGCTCTTATCGCAGGCTTGGAGTTAGCGCTTCAAGAACAAGTGAATCACTTAAATGTGAAAGGTGATTCAGAACTGGTAATCAAATAAGTCATTGGGGATTATGCCATCAGAAAAGAAGAACTAATCCCTTTGTATGATTACGTTAGAGAGTTAATGGCAGAATTCCCTTTGGAACAGACATTTTCTTATGTCCCAAGATCATAAAATGCTCAAGCTGATGTGCTGGCTAATATAGCCATAGCTCTGGCAGATCCAAATCGGGACGAGACAACCATCATTATTGCCCACCGTCATGCAATTTCACCTTAAGTTCAAATCATAATAGAGGAAATTAATGAAATTAGTCACATTCTTGAACCTTATGGTCATACTACAGGATAGATGTCACCTATCAGGTAATACCTTCAAAATGGAACACTTCCATTTGATAGAGCCGATAAAGAACAAATCCGGCGACATGTGTTCAATTTTACTCTTTATGATAGCCCAGATCACCTAGAGGAAATTTTCTACAAATGTGGTTTTTATGGAGTTCTCTTCAGATGAATTGACAGTGAAGAGACAATGGATGTCATGAAAGAAGTGCATGCGGGAGTCTGTGGTGCCCACCAGTCTGGACATAGATTGTCTGATCAAATTCAAAGGCTTGGATACTTTTGGCCTTCAATGATACAAGATTGTGTTGATTTAAAAAAGAAGTGTCATTCATGCCAAGTACATGCCAACTTCATTCATCAACCTCCAGAGTTTCTTCATACAGGTAAATACTCGTGGCCATTTTCCACATGGGGAATGGATGTGGTGGGACCTTACCCTTTGTCTACGGCCAAGCAGTTTAGGTATATTCTTACTACTACTGACTTCTTTTCCAAATGGGTAGAGGCAATACCTCTCAAGGAAATCAGTTCTAAATGGGTTTTTAGCTTCACCAAGTCTAACATCATTACCAGATTTGGTGTCCCTCATACCATATTGACAGAAAATGGCACCAACTTTTGTTCATCCGAGGTGAAGAAATTGTATCAAGAATAAAACATCAAATCCAACCATTCATCTCGGTATCATGCAGTGGCCAATGGATAGATAGAAGCCTTCAATAAGAATCTTTCAAATATACTACAAAAGATGGTGGATAAAGATAAAAATTCATAGCCTGATAAACTCTTTCATGCTTTATGGGCTTATCGGACTACCACCCGCACTGCAACGCGATCAACTCCATATTCATTGGTATATGGAACAGAAGCAGTCTTGACAATTGAAGTTCAATTACCCTCGCTCAGAGTAGCCTTTTGCGATCAGTCATCTACAGATGAGCAATCTCAAAAGTTATTGAATGAATTGGAACAGTTAGATGAGAAAAGATTGTGCACTTTGCACCACTTGGAAGCCTATCAGAATCGAATAGCATGAGCTTTTACCAAAAAATTTTGTCTTCGTTCATTCACTCAAGGAGAATTGGTATTCGTTCTCAGAACTCCAATGATACCAGGAAAGAAACCGCCCAAGCTTAATCCAAAAATGGGAAGGACCATACTCAATACATAAGGTCTACTATAATGGAGCTTATTCATTACTCTCAATGGATGGAGAACTCATCACTACTCCAACAAATGATAAATTTTTGAAGAAGTATTTTGTATAAACACAAAATGTATCACCTTGGTCCAGTATGACCTTAAACTGTACCTTGGTCTAGTATGACCTTAAACTGCACCTTGGTCCAGTATGACCTTAAACTGCACCATGGTCCAGTATGACATTAAACTGCACCATGGTCCAGTATGACATTAAACTGCAACTTGGTCCAGTATGACCTTAAACTGCACCTTGGTCCAGTATGACCTTAAACTGCACCTTGGTCCAGTATGACCTTAAACTGCACCTTGGTCCAGTATGACCATAAACTACCCCACCGTCCAGCAAGACGTTAAACTGTATCATCAATATTCCATGCATATGACCCTAAACTATTCTCGCTTTCATCCAACATGACGTTAAAACTGTGGGGAGAAAAATTCCCTAATTTTTCCTCACTGCATGACATTAAACCGCACAGTCCCCCTTCTATCCGGCATGACGTTAAACTATTAAAAGTTCCTGATCCATCCAACAAGACGTTAAACTGGGTTCCCTTCATCGTCCATGCTATATGACGTTAAACTATACAGCAACGGTCCATAAATATGACCTTAAACTATTTTTATTCCTTTCATCTCACAAGACGTTAAACTGTAACGTCCTAACTACATGACGCTAAACTGTACAGAAGTCCCTTACGTCTGGCATGACATTAAACTGCACCATCCACGGTCCATGCATATGACCCTAAACTATTCGCACTTTCGTCCAACATGATGTTAAACTGTATTGTCCCCATCGTCCTAACTACATGACGTTAAACTGTACAGAAAATCCTTTAATACGTCCTACATGACATTAAACTGTACTTTGTTACTACTACGTGACATTAAATTGTGCAGCACCAATATTCCTAACTGCAAGACCTTAAAACTGCATAGTCCCTTCATATGTCCTACATGACATTAAACTATGCATCATTAGGGTTGTTGCTATCTCTTATTTCTCACATCGAGTATGACTCACGTGAGCTTAGATCAAACCTCAACCATAGCACTCTCTCTGGGCTACTAACCATGTGTAAGTCCCAAAAACATCATTTTTTAGGTCGTTGTCCCCAAGAACAACTTGATCATTTATTCATTCTTTAATTGAACTATGTGGACATTGATCCATCCCTTCCAGGCTGGCTACGTAGGCAACCTCCCAAGGTTAAATCCCAAAATAAATCTCTTCACATTGGTTCACCTCCATCTCATACGTTTTTGATTCATGAAACTGCCCCTAGAATCAATGTCTTTACATTGGTTCACTTTCGTCCTTTTTATACGATGTAAAACTATACAACACTTTTCTCCAGTATGACAATAAACTATAATATTCTTTGATACCCTGACTTGAGAGGGAATCATTATGTACATTGATTTTCAATAATGTTTTATTCCAAAGACTACGTGTATACATGTCAATGCCCAAACCTTTTATCTTGGGTTAAACCATCATTGTACTAAAGTCCCCTTTCACCCTTCACATGTACGAACCAAATTTGTACAGAGGGTATTTCTAGAACTAAGTGGGCTTGATTTCCATCCTTATGGGATATGTAGGAACATTAGGGTGTCCTCGAATCCAGCCCCAAGTCTTTGGGCCTAACCCCAAATTCCACTTTCATATCCTTGGCTGAAAAGTCCCCATGAAAACACACACTATGTATTTATTATAATGGTCCATGCTCTATGACCCTAAACTAAGATCTCTAATCCTTTTGTCCCACACGACGTTAAACTGTAGTTTAAGAACTATGTATGGCTTGATTCCTATTTTTATGGGATACGTAGTGAAGTCCAACATTTCCAGTCAGGACCCAGCCACAACATGATTATGGTTAACATTGATCTGTGTATCTCTGTATACATTGGACAATACCCATCTTTATGTGTCATAGTCCAAACCTTAAATATTTTCAGATCTTCATAACCATTTTCATGACTTCTAGCCACAAAAATGTCAAACTTATGAGAGTTCTTTTTCCAGACTATGCAGCCTGTGCCCATAGGCGGCCTTGCATAAACAGTCTACATAACAGATTTGTCACCCAAAAGATACTATTATTTGACTATGCAGCTAATTCCCTTTGGTGGTCCTGTATAATTCAACCCCCGAACAGGTTTTTCGGATAGTGGTAACTTCATTCTTGGGAAGAATGCCTCTTTTGGCCTTATTTGTCTTAAATGACAGTATGTAGGGATACGCAAAAATAGCAATCCTTAACATATTTGTCCCATATCCTTTTTCATGATCTGAAAAGTATTCAAGTCTATGGTTTATATTCTCCTTCCCTACATCTGGGTCAGACCTTCATAGGAGTGATATCTATTCAGTTCTTCGATAATGTTGTTTGGAAATATCTTCTCCATATTCAAGTACCTCTTTCCATACTGCAAAATTTATACCTTGGAAAATTTGAATCTACATAAACTTTCCCTGGATTTTAGCACTAGGAAAGTAAATTTTTGAGAGTTCTTTTGCTTGACTATGCAGCACGTTCCCATAGGCGGCCTTGCATAAACAGTCTACATAACAAACTTTCTAGCCAAAAGATACTATTTTATTTAACTATGCATCCAATGCCCTTATGTGGCCCTTCATAATTCAACCCCCTAACGGGTTTGTTAAATAATAGTAACTTCATTCTTTGGAACTACTTCTTCTAATGCCTTTTATCTCTTTTTCATATAATTCCTTAGATTAAAATATTCTTAAGTCATAGTTTACATATTTTTCCCTCATACTTGAGTATGGTTCTATGTTTTCAGATGAATTGTCAAGGAATTGAGTCAATTATAATTCATTCGTTCAAAGCTATTTCGACCTTAAACATTATCCTTTTTATGTCCGACGTGAATGACTTTAAACTGCCCACAAAAGTCAAAGTACCTCTGAATAAAAGTCAACATCCAGCTCACTAAATATACATTCAGTATGATTTAGGTAATATTGATCAATTAAAATATTCAAAGTTTGTTGGGTTATTTATAATAATCCTAGTAAAAATCAAACTATGCTTACTAGGCCAATTTTCTTAGGTAAAATTTAAAGCATGTATCAAAAGAATGCAAGTACAAATGATTAAAGATAAAAGTACTATTAATTGATTCACAAGAATTAGAGGGACATGCACATATTGGAGCCTCTTCTCTTTTTCAGAAGATTACAAAAGACTGTCAACATAAGTCCTCACTTGATGTACAGCATCCCAAGCTTCATCAGAAGCTACTTGAAGCTTGTGGACTCGACCATATTCACTCTTCTCACCTTGATGAAGTGCCTTCTTGGCATCTGCAATGGCTTTCATACCATTCGTATGAGCTCCCTCCAAGGAATTATTAAGTTGATCAAGTTCCCCAGTAACAGCATCTAACTGTTGTTGGAGTTCCACCTGCTGGACGACATTTCCTTTGATTGTATGCTTCAGCTCCTTTATCTTGGCAGCATAATCAGCTTCAACTCGGGATACCACAACCTCAAATTCGCCGATGTTAACTGACAGTTTCATCCTGGTCAAATCTTCATGACACTTTTTCTCCTGCTCCCTCCTAAAAAAGATCTGTTTCACCGCGGCATGGATCTTTTCATATCCAAAACCGCCAAGTCCTAGTATGACAAACTAGGATGACAATCGAGGGATTTTCGATGATGGCTCTTCTAAAGGCACATCAGATATGATTTTCCATATGTTGTTCCATGCGTTGCGTCGTGAAAAGCTGAACGCTTTAAGAATCTCTGGGTCTGATTCAACATCATCATCACAGGGGGGGCATGTAATCTAGGATTAATGCACTTAAGGAAGTGCCTTTTTCTGCTCTTTCCCCCCTGACTTGTGCTTCTTCGCTTTCAATTCCCGTGGGGGCAGAGGCTGAGGCCTCACCTCCAGATCTAGCCACTGCAGTTGATGGCCCTGCATGATTAATTAAATTATTTGGTTAGCTTCAAAGGATAACAAAAGAATCGATTGTCTTGCAAATTAAGTACAATCACAAATATTATTATACCTTACCTGACGGTGGATCAGCAACTTGAGAAGACTCATCCCCATCATTCCTAGTCTCAATAGGATCTTCAAGATGGGTCTTCGGAGGGTTTACTAAGTTTAGCACTACTTGAGCTAATGTTTCTGCAATTCTAGGGTTGACATCAATGTCCACACCCTCTTCAGGCATTGGAAATTCAGCAGCTTCTATGGATGAAACTACATATTATTTTCAATCATGATTAGAATTGTAAATTATAAGAAAATTTAATGGGAGAAGGATAACACTCATGACCAAGGTCTTCTAAATCACATGAAAACTTAGAATGATCATAAAATTCTTCGAAAGACATTCCATGATTCATCATTTCATCAAATGATATTTTAGAATCCTGGTTATTCTCACCAGTGGTAGTGTTTGTTGCATCTTTTTGATGACTTACATCCTGCAACCCCTGACCCTGGACAACATCTTCAGCAGCAGGAGGGATACTGGGAATAGATGCTAGCTCTTCTCTAGGAGCAGCCAAGTCTACTTGGATATGTGATTGTTCCACAGCACCGTCCATGGTCCTTGAAGGAGGATCAGTCCTTTCCCTCAGGGAGGAAATTGAAGAAGCTCCTGCAATCCCCAGAAATATTATTAACCATGTGGTCAAGGGTATAAACTCATGATTACCCAAAAGACTTACCACTGCTAATGAAGAGTTTAGATGTGGACTTCCACCTTTGTTGCTTTTTGTTCTTTATTTTTTTGGGAGTATCGGTAGTCTCCCTTATTGGCACTTGGATTGGCGAATGGAAGGCTATATATAACGCCTCATTCATGGCTTGCTGACCTGGAGATATCTCACCTGGTTCGCGAGGAGAATCAGCAACAGCCTTGATGGAAGTACCACCAGGGTTATACTATGGTGAAGGAACCTCAGTTCCATTCTTTGCAAGCTGCAAGATGAAGAAAATAAATTCCTTAAGTAACAAAGCCTCAACTCGAATCAAGTTTCAAAGAAAATAATGAATGAAACATTACATCTTCAGGAGCCATATAATCATGCCATTCCTCATCTCTAGAAACACCGGCCCCCTCAGTGGCACCACGATCAATCATTTACTTCACCCGCCTGGTGACAGGAACAGACTCATCAGTGGAATATATGAGCATTTCCAGCTCTCTGATGTAATCCCTCACTTCATTGGGGTTATCCTTGTATTGGATGTATGTAGAAGCCAAAAGATTCCCTATTCCAGGAAGTATTAGGCCCTCCCATAAACCCAGCCAGGCGGTCTCAGTATCACAATACAAACTCTTCCATAACTGGACAACCTATGGTCTTAAATCTGAAGGCTGTGAGGAAGGTCCTACAATATTTGACTTCAATTTCTTCCCACCTCCTGCAACTGCAGATAGAGAATAAGAAAATAAAACTTATTACCTTATAAAGTAGCAGTGATTAAATTACTACAATGAAGTAACACACTAGGAGTTGATGGAGTGGGTCTTTTAATTCTGGCTGGAGGATTATATCTGGCGTGAAACCGCTTTGCCACTGTTTTTGCCTCATCATCCCCATCATGGGAATCTGGTGAATCAGTTCTAGAGGAGGAATCTATCGAATCAGCTTCAGGTGGAGAAGCATCACCTTCATGAAGAAGGGTTTCTTTCTCTACAGTCCTCTTCCTTTTCCCCACCTGATAAACTGGTTGATTCAGCACCCCTTTGGGGTATGATGTTATCCAGTGTTCAGTATAATATGTAGTTAAATTATGTGCCGCTTTTTCAACTGGTGGATTAGAAACCGCCCCAATCTTCTCCCTTGACGTCAGCAGCCATAGTTGCCGAGCAACCATCGGATGTTGCTCTAACCTGACATGTACTAGAGGAGATACAGAAATCTGTTGCAGACATTTGAATTGACGTGCAAATCTATATGGATCATAGGCTTCGTATATAATTTCTCCGTCAATCCGGGCAACTATCACACCATCCCTGCAAGCTAGAATGTATGCCCAGAAATCCAAGCGGGTTGTTACATCATCAAAAAACCGCCTGGTAGGAGGATTTCCATAGGGAAAGAATTTGAATTCCTTAAACATGTTTAGCCTCACTTTCATGTCATAGGCATTAACATCTAATGGAGGAAATCCAGAGAATGCTTGCACTGACGGCCTGAAATAACTTCTAGGAATTTGTAATCCATTCTGTACATTGTATGTCCTGAAGTGAGTGGAAATCCATCCCCATAAAATTTGGAATGGTCCCACTATTCTTAAAGGATATTTACCCATGAAGACATGAAGTAAACTCCTGTGAATATTTTCTAAAATGGGGGTACCCAACCCAACCATTTTTCCCTCAGCTAACTTTGCCGCAATGACGAAGGTCCCTGGCCTGACGCCTCCCTTCGAATCCCTAACTGGAAAGAGATAAACGCTGAGCCACAAAGCCAAGAAGCCCGCCAGACGAGTCTTCTTCGGGATCTTTTGATTCTCCTTATATCCCTATTTCTCAAACTCTCCTGCTTCTAGAGTTGTCCAGAATGTGCCAGGAGAACCTCTCTTCTCAGGTTTTGGGCAGGTGGTAGGACATTTGGGCCTCTTATCCTTGGATTTCTTTTTCTTGGATCCTTTCTTCTTCAGCTCCTTATCCTTTGGCTCCTTCTCTTTCTTCTCAATAATAAATATATTCATCCACTCCTCCGGATGAATATCCTTTCTAGAATGATTTAACGAGGTCTCTGAACTCTTTAGCCTATGGAAGATCTTAAATAATTTCTTGAGCTAAAGCAGGAGTCTTCTCTGGATCATTCCAAGTCACCTTGGGAGGAATGAATGCATCATACATATCTCCCAAAATTGGAGCTTCTGAGATCTTGTGGACGTCCCACGGACTGATACCTACTTCTCCATGAGTCAGTTGGAAAGAATTTGTTTCTGGGCTCCATTGGATGAGTATCTCCGGCACGAAGTTATCATGTCTATAAACATATGTTTTCCCAACCCAAATAGCTTCGTATATTGCCACTCCTTTCAGATCCTCGACAAACTCTGAAAAGGTTTGTCGCACCCAGTATACCCACATCCAAGTTGTCTTCACACCTCCCCCAGGACGGAAGTCCCAACCTTTCTTCCAGCCTTTGGACTAATCCATCTGAGCGTTTCGGAAGATTGAAGGATGACAATGTGGTTGCAGCTCGGGCGTATGAGGTTTTAAATCTGGTGTACAAGGGCTATGATGCATCATATAGGCCTTCTCCGTTGTTCTATCATTTATAAATCCTCCTCCACATGAGATATTTGCTGAAGCAAAGTTGGTGTAATTTTGAAACCACAAAATGGAAGATAATTCTTTGCTTCTGGAATAGTGACTTCTCGCAGATGACCATATCCATACAAAGGCAGATAAGTGCTTTGAGGAAAGTCGAGATGATATTTCTTCAGATACTTATCCAAATCCGGAAGATTGCTATCTTTGACGGTATAATAATCATGGAAAATGATTTTCATCATATCATCAATACTCCTGCTAGCCAATTCATCAACTATTCTGGGTCTAAGAGCCATTCATTCTGCACAAAAGTTGAATAAATTAACTTTTAAGTAAGTTGATTTTTCATAAAATTTGTGAAGGAATTTCAGAAAAAAAATATGGCTAAGGCATTAATACGTGCAAGAATGGATGTGTCATGCAAGTTTTATTGTGTCTCGCAAGTTTTTTGGCACGCAAGTATCACCGCGCAAGTCCTACTACCTTGACAACAGCGCGAAATCAAAGAAACAGTAGAAAATGAGAAACTTGCGCGGCGAAGGGGACCTACGTGGTGAGAGCTCAAGAATCCAGAATCAGATACCATACGCGGCAAAAGACCGCGTATTTATAGGCCAGGAGGCTCACCTGCTTGCCTCCATACAGTGTGCTCCAGCCTTGCGTGGCAATAACCTGCGCGCCCAGTGTTGCACACTGAAAGACTTGCGCGACGCCTTTCCTTTGGTTTTCTTCTTTTCCTCAGAGTCAAATCCTTATTTCTTTTGAATCCAACTCTGAGGGGGGACTTTTGTTGACGCACATGTTCATCACATTGTCTAAAATAATGGAAAGGGAAATTACTTTGCACAAATTGATTCATCCTTTGAAGAAAACATCAAAAATCGACAAAGGCATGAACAAAGCTTCATCAACACATGCGCCACGCAAGTTTCATCACTGTTGCACAGGTCCACTTGCGCGATGCCTAATAGTCGCACAAGTGACTTGCGCGCCCTAAGTGATAACCGCTCGGGGTCTTCTACTGCCTATAAATAGACCTTGTCTGCCCCCCATTTCAGGAGGAATTTTTTTCCAGAATTCATATTTGAGCTCCCGACACCCTAGTCTCTTCTCAAAGCTTCTGAAACACTTCTAAGGTAATTTCTTACCTAGAAAGGAAGATCTAAAGAGGGGGAGGAAGGTCTAAGTGTTGAAAATCATCAACACTTGCGCACCTGAGTGGCCAGCCCTTAAGGGAAGTGGCCACACTTATGCGCTACCTAACTCTTTCAATAGAACTTGCGTGCCACTCTTCTGGAAGAACCTCAAGATGATTCTAAAGGCTTTAACCAAGAGTCGCTCAAGTATTACCCTGCTAGTTAATCACCGCGCAAGTGACCATGTGTCGCGCAGGTATACCTGCGCGACCAGGACTTGCGCGCCCACGCAGTACCTGCACGCATGCCAGGACTTGCGCGCCCCTGCCTTTTTGGGTGCCCTTCTTGCCCATTTCACCCCTCTTAAGCCATTCCACCACACATATTCATGATTCAGTCTTCAAGACACACTTTAATGCCATTTATGGCATGATTTCTTGATTTGACATCCTTATCTGAAAGGAATTCTGTGGAATATCTCTCAAAACCTAGTGATTTACACATCTTTATGTCACTAAATATTGAGATTTCATTCATTCAACCTCATCCTTTAAGATGGGAGATCCCCTAACCTGGGCCTCCTTTTCAGGAGTAAGCCCCAGTCCAGTCATCGTTAATTTGGGCATTTTCTTTAGGAGTAAGCCCCAAGTCCCCTAATTTGGGCATCCTCCTTAGGAGTAAGCCCTAGGTTTGAGTATTCAAATCTCCATGAAGCATATATACCTTTGTGGACCCTGTTCCGAGATTTCTTCCCTGAAGTAAATCCTAATATTCATCTATTTTCAGCAGTCATACATACATAAGCCCCACATCATTTCCTATGATTGCATCTTTCATGGCACAATTGTCTGGTTTTACTAATACCTCTTGTTTCTCACACTGAGCATGACTCACAGGAGCTTAGATTGTAAAAGTAATTCTGACATCTTTCTTTGAGCCGTCAATCATAAACACCATACTCGCTTACTCTAACTATGTGGGTTCTGATTCCTTTTACAAAACAAAGGATACGTAGGTAGCCCATCTGCGGGTTCGATCCCAACTAAAAAATAATCCATGTCCTTCTGAATGATAACAAACTTCAAGTGCCTCACTGAGTGGCTTTAAAACCAGCACGGTCATCATAATGACCAAGATACTTCTATATAAATGTGCTGAAGGATACCATTGACCAAGAATCTCTAATAAATACAGATGATTCTCTATCGATGAACAACATCGAATACATATAAAATATTCTCTTAATTTCCTACATATTTAATCATTGATTGTCATATCTAAAGGAAAAGATCATTTTATACTTGGTAATGTAATAAGGATTCATGAACATAACTTAAATCTATAAAGAGAGTCCCGGAGTAGACTATAATTCCCCTAAAAACGTGTGATGAGTCCGACCTCACATCCTCTCGACCAATACAAATTCCTAAGACTCATTAGTCCACAAACTAATGAGAACCTACCTCTGGAAAGTAGGTCCAAATGGATGTGGAATCATTGGATGTTTTCGGTTCTATGAACAAACCCGTTAGAAACCGATCGAAATGTTTGAACCTTAAATCAAGAAGGTCATCCCTGAATTCAGAGGGAAACAATGTGTACTCATTGTTGGTATGACATCTTCTTGCTTATCCTTATTTATCTCTTCTTTTTGATAATCCCAAAGGGGGAGACAAATCAGGGAGAGAAAACAAGTGAATCATGCATGCATATGCGAACTCTGGATGCATCATGTCTGGATGGGTGAACTGAATGTCCATACAATCCCATGCTGGCTATTCATCAGATGCATGTATACACAGGGGGAGAAATGTTGAAAGAGGAGAATGCCTCAGTTATATATATTTGTTCTGATTGCTATTCTAACCATGTTTTATCTTTTGGAATATATTCTTTTTTATAGGGGGAAAATAATGAATGAAATAATGTAATCGCTTTTCATTTATGACATTGATTTGTGATTATCAAAAAGGTGGAGATTCTTGAACTCTCTGTGGAATGGTTGTTTTAATAATCAAAAATCATAGTTTCATTTATTTCCTTTTAGTCTTTTGATCAACTTGTTCTAAATGTGTTTAAATCATATCTACAAATGTTTATCAATGATCAATGTATGGTTATGGTTGACCTGGAAGTATTCTAGATTGAACAGACATTTTGTAAGAATTCTATGTCTTGACTCACCGATAGTCATTTTCCTAAGTCACCAATGAGGAACAGTCGCACCGATGATGAACGGTCACACCAATGATGAACGGTCACACCGATGATGAACGGTCGCATCGATGATGAAGGGTCACACCGATGATGAACGGTCGCACCGATGATGAACGGTCACACCAATGATGAATGGTCACAACGATGATGAACGGTCTCATCGATGATGAATGGTCACACCGATGATGAACGGTCGCACCGATGATGAATGGTAGCACCCTTAACTATCAAAGGTCCAAAGTGACACCGATGCTAATCTACCGATGCAAAGCTACTGATGCTATGATATCGATGCTAATCTATAAATTCTAGTCTACTAATGCTAATCTACAGATGCTAATTTACCGATGCTAATTTACCGATGCTAAGCTACCAATGCTAAGCTACCGATGCTAATCTACCGATGCTAATCTACTGATTCTAATCTAACGATACTAATCTACCGAGGCTGAGATACCGATGCTACGCTACCAATGCTAAGACACCGATGCTAAGACACCGATGCTAAGATACAGATGATGATGCAACCAAAACTGATGCAGAATAAAAATGTCTCACCAATCTCATGACTCACCGATAGTCATGAAAACTGTTTGAATCTCTATAAAATCATATTTAATTATAACGGTCATAATTGATGTTTTTAATGCAATTAATGATATTTAATGTTAGTTGTTGGCATGTCATGAGACCATACCTCATACCTATGTAAAGGTAATCATTCCCATTGTCAGAGCTCGTGGAATAAAAAGGAAGATCGAGCTGCAGTAAAATGGATGGATGCGTGAAAAGGCATAAAGAGAGAATTCTTCCATGAATATACATGAGAGACTAAAGAACACGTGACAAATTGGAAGAAGGGGAATTTGCAAGATCTAAATAAAACTCTTATGCACATAATCCATCACTACCAAAGAACATATGAAGAACACTTGAAATTAGAGAACTCACTTGCATGTTAAGGACATCAAGCTGAATCACGATACACTATTTTTAACAGAAAAACTACAGAAGGAATCAAAAGAATCATTGCTAAATCCAACGAGTCTAGAACTACACCACCAATCACTAGAGATTTCTAAACTCTGATACATTCTTCCTTTAGTGACTCTATCTTTACATTTTGAGCAGTGTCTGTATCCTGTTTATTTTACATAGAAACTGTCTTCTAAGCCAAACTGGATGATTATTAAATCCTCACTTGAACATCATAGCTCTTTACTTCCCATTGTGGAATAGGGTAGAGGTCAAGTAAGACATGAACAGCCTGTGTGTTATTGTTTTCTTTTCCCACAAAGAACTGTGGTAAAGGTCCCTATGTGGCCTAGACAGTTGTTCACTGTTGTTAACCCCGATCCAGGGTGTGGATCAATTTATTTAAATTGTTGAGAGGAATAAGTCTCGGCTTGAGACTGAAACTCTTGGTTAACTCTACTATGCATTTTAATTTATGTCTATAAGAAAACTATATATTTATTCTGCTGTTATTACTTTGAAATACAAAACTATTTTAAAGGTACTTTGATAGTTAAATTAGCAAGTGTTTATACTTATTGTAAATCAGTAAGTCTGTTTCAAAAGTTAATTTAATCTTCAGATTATGTTAACTAAGACCTAATCAATATTTGAGAAACTGATTGAACCTTTACACTCTGCATAGATTCACTACAGTTTAACTTTATTTTTAATTTGGGGGATTTTAAAAAGGGAAATATTTTAACAGAAATTTTAATTGGAACTCAATTCACCCCCCTCCCCCTTCTTGAGTATCAACTCCGACCAACACAATTTTTTTAAAAATATTAAATACATAATATAGTCTGGGATATTTTATTTCCTTACATGATATGTGATGTGCACCATACACACTATCGAATACAAAGATGTACCCTAGAATTTCAGGGTGTTTCATTTTCCCCACCTTAATTAAATTGAATACCCTCAATTTAAACTAAATAATGGTGATATATTGTTTGATATTTTCTACATTAAAATCCCACATCGCAAGAAGGGTTCATAAAGCATCCTCACAAAAATAGAAAATAGTATGTACAAAAGTCACATAGGCTACCAGGTAACTAAGTCTCTAAGTATGAGAACGTTATTAGAAACTAAAAATAAATACTTAGAGAAAAAGAATTAATATTTATTAGGATTTAATGAGGTATTAATAAAAAATAAATTAATGATGAATAAAAAGTTGATTGCATCAAATCCATAAATTGTTAATGATTTAAGAGACTATCAGTTCAATAGAAATTAAAGTATTAGGACAGCATTTTATTTTGATGCCATTTTACTAATTTTGGGTAATTATTTTACTGACCTATAATATAAGGAAATATTTTTACATGATAGAATTCAATTTCATATGATGAATCCTAATTTTTTTGTGCTTCGATCAAATTCAAATTCATCACTTTAAACGAATAAATTAATTTCCAATAATGAATTTTTTATGCGTGAAGCACTAAAAGAAACTTTTAAATGATTATTAGGATAATAAAAGAGTGAAATATCTAACTATTTGTCTCTAAATATATTCATAAATTGATATGGTAAATATATTAATATCTAATCCTCAAAAGTTATATTACTGATTCATAATTAACATTTATTAATAAAAAAATTTAACTAAAAATAATGAAACACTAACCAAGAAATTTCATAGGTCAGTTGTTAGTGTGAAACCCCTATCATCATTTTTTTATGGGGATAAGACCTACCGTGGCCTTTTTGGATTTGATTGGTTGTCAATTGGATTACAGGTTTTCCTTTTCTAAAACAATATTAATATAATTTCCCAAATAACTATGATGGCCATCTTTAAAATTTGGTCAATCAATAAATATCCTTATACCTAATGTTTAAAAAAAACTAATACATAAATACTTCATCCATTTATTTACTCAATGTTCCTTCCATGTTCTAGATTTTATCCATAATATCATTTGTACGATTTTTATTTCAAGAAACCTTGTTTTCCATCTAAAATACCTCAGTTATAACCCTGTTTATTCATTTTCATTATCTATCGAAATCATCCATAACATTTTTTAAAGAAAACATGAATTATCCTCATCATATCCCATATGAGTTTCAAACCAGGTGTGCGGTAAGGCTCATTGTCATATTATAGGTTACTCCAAGTCAGGTTGGGAACACTTTGTCAGATATATTATTCCAAGGTACATATGTAACAGAACTACGTCCACTTGTAGTATCCAAACAGAGATGTATTTCCTAGAAATAACACATAATATCAACCTTAAAAAATTCTAGGTTGTTATTTTAAATTTTTACTCAAATTATTACATAGGGTTATTGTCTCTAACCTACGTTTCCCTAAATCTAGTTCCCAAGGTTGCAACTAAATTTACTTTGATACCAACTACAGCGATCTGACCCTAGATAGCCTCAATTTGGTGTATACTACTAATTTATAAATATGATTACAAAGAATAAAATCCAAAAGGACCATAGAGTTGAATTTACATTGTAAACTAGATACATATATGAGACTTTTATTACAAAATATTAAACTAATTATAACATCATTTTTTCCATCTTTATAAATAAATAAATTAGATGATAACTCTAATCCATCTAGTAAATCCCTACATGTATTTAATGGTACACTTCTTGGATTCATGGGGAAAGAAACATAATAATGGTCAGCTCAAATTCTCATTAAGGAAAAAATTTAGTATAATAAATATTGAAACATTGAGAATAGTAAATATGGAAAGGTAAAAAACTAGACACACATGCTATGTAATCAATAAACTAAATAGAAGTTTGCAAAAAATATGGAAAAGTAATAACTGGAAACATACTTCATTTGTGTATCTAGATAATAAAAATTAAATATATAAAGGTAGGAAAATAAAACACATTCTATCTAAATAACAAAAATTAAAATGTATCCATAGATATGTGAACACAAAATCACATGGTTGAATAATAATTGAAACTAAATGAGGGAAGTTCTTTCTCAATGGATGGTATGTCTAAGGAACATGAAAACTTATATCATCAAGTCCTTTAACAAGTTGTTTTAAACTATTATATTTTTCACAAATAATATTTCTCATGAGAACCTATCGTTTCATTAAGGGGATATATAAAGTTTGGACTCCTCCCTTCATTACTTATCCAAATCATTCCTCATATTGAATAAATTAAATAAATAATAAGCCTTATAAAATATTTTTATTGAATAAAGAATACATAATTTTTAATATTTCCACAAATAATAAAAAAAAATCAATGTGGAAGCTGTATGTAAAATGGTATACGATTTAGGAAATATTAATATCCCTGATAAATGAAATGGTTAATTTAGGGTAAATTCAATGTTCAATGATCAAAGGATATTGAATATTTCAAGAAGACTAACAAATATATCAAGGAATTGAATACAAATACTATCCTTATCCAAAAAATCATAAATCATCCAGATTAATTATATCGATGGTATCGATTCAATACATTCCATGTGGGGTAAAATAAGGGTATCTTGTCGTTAATAAATGGAAATATTATAAAAATATCTTTTAAAAATATTCGTGAGGAAAATATCTTTTTTTTGGAACCCCTTATGAAAAACATTATATTATAAATAAATTTTAGAAAAAATTAAAAAAAATTAACCATTTAAACCAAAAAAATATTTTTTATAGGAATTATGTAAGGTAATTTAGAACATTTCATAAAAGGTAAAAATAACATTCCCTTTTCACAGTAAAAAGGTTTAAAATTTTTTTGTTCAGAAAGTGTCAAGAAGATTCCTTTAAAAACATTTATAAAAAAAGTGTAAAATTGTGTTCACCAAATCATTTTAAAATCATTTTTGAAAAAGTTTTAATAAAACATAGTATTTTTTAGGAAAACGGTTCCTTCGACTAAAGAGAGAAGTAAAGTCTAGTTTTCCTAAAAACATTTTCTAAAACATTTTGATTAATAAAGAGAGGAAAATGGTAATAATACTAAGAATGTTCTTTAATAACCTGAGGACAAAAAATGAAATTTCTTATTGAAAGTTATAATATAATTTCCTTGAATGGAAATACAATTGAATGATCATTAAAGTTATTATTGAGGAAAATAATCATTAAACATTCCAAAGTTCATCATACCACTTTGAAACATTTTAAATCATAAACCACATAAAGGAATAATATTAATTGAAATTCTTAAACTCCATTAAGATAAATTAATTCAAGGTATAATATATTAAAATGGTTATAATATATACTATATAAAATAATTAAGTAGTGAACGTGATATTTGTCTCTCAGAAGTAAAAAGTGAGATGAAAATATCTTACCTTCGGGTTACTTTTGGGTGAGCGTACTTTAACTTCATGTATAAAAAACTTTTTTTAATTATATACCTGTCTTATGAACTTTTTCATTTTTTATAATAAATCTTACTTCAATTATTATGATGTTGTATACAATTACTTAGACAATTCTGTTTACGTCAACTGTTTAGAACAAATTTGGTTTATGTGTTGAAAAAAACTTTGGAAGTTAAACTATGGTAAGAGTGGTCATTATATAACATATACATAATAATGATAAAGAAATAATTATAATATTTTTAGATCAATTATAATTTTTTTTCAAAATATTTAAATTTGGTTTTGAAAAATGAATCAACATTATAATCATGGATATAGTATGTCATACATACGCTTGAGTAACGTTGTCATTTTTTCAATGATTGTTATGTAAAGAAGATAGATAACATTATTTATTTCTATAATGTTAATTATATAATAAATAAAATTTTATTTAATCATATATACTTATATATATAAATCATGTGATGAAAAAGAAATTTCATCGTGTTGGGGAGGCGGTAGTCCACATTCCACGAATGGCATTCTCACTTTTTTTAGTGTTTGTGAAAGGGTGATAAATAAAATGATATATTATATTTATGGAAAGTTAATTATTCTATTAATATCATATAGAGGAATTTTTTAAATTATTCTTATTAAAACCTATCCTTTATACATTCCATGTATCATGTGAATGAATCACATCGTTTTGAGAGGGCGGTAGTCCACACTTCCACAAAAGATGTTATCGTATTTACAAAAAATGGATAGTATATCTGTATGAATTGTAAAAATAATTATATAATATTAAATACATAATAAATATCATGTATAAAATATATAAATATAGTGTCCTTCATAATGGTCACCTTGAGATATATTAAAGGAAAAATGAACAATCATTATTTCGTGAGGCAGTAGTTTTCCGTACACATAAACAGTGTGTTCATTACCAATTAGATGGAAGTGTGTGTAAGTGTAGGTAAAAATATTATCATAAAAAACATATTATATTTAGGATTCTTGTTTTTTATATAAACATTGAATAATAATAGTTTATGGGTGGAGAATGTAAATAAAATTAATGAGCTTTAGGAAAGTTGTTACCTCTTAATCAGGTAACTCCATTTGGTTTATACCAAAGGGACTTCTTGGAAGGATTTATGGAAAAGGGGAGGCCTTAAGGTAAAGGGGAGGGATGTTAAAAACATATTTGGTCTGATATCTTACAGACCTATGTGGTTTGGGATGTGTGAGGAATGGGGAGAAACAGTGTCCTTTTATAGTGGAGGAGTGACACTCTTTTAATATTTTGAAAAAGAAATTCTTCCCACATTTTTCATATTGAATGGGGCTCCAATAATGGACATGTTTTGATAGAATATAGTATATGGTCGCAATATGGCAATAAAATGGATCTTGAAAATTTTATAAGTCTTTTGGGCCTTAAAGATACGGTTTAGTCCCTCATTAATCTTAATTTAACCTTAATTATTGTCATAAATTTTAATCACCTTCACAAATATTTTTGGTAAAAAAATTGGTATTATTAGAAATTATATATTATGATGATTCAAAATTTGGAATCAATTATACCAAATTCAAATCATATAACTGGAATAAATTTATTTAAATTTAATCTTTTCATGGGATGACAATGTTGATTTTTAAAGATAAAATGTATGAAAGCTTTCTGTTTTTTATAGTCAATTTCAAAGTGAAATTCACTTCAATGAAAGAAATTGGATTAATTGATAAAAAATATGATATAATTAAACTTTAAAAAAATTAAAATATTATATAACCTTATAAATAAATAATAGGAAAATCATTTTTGAACTAAAATTCAGTATTTTTAACTGTTCATTAAAATGATATATTTCTGAAAAAATTCAAAATTTACCCAAACCTAATATTTATGATTAAATTTAAAATATGAAGTTTATTTTGGAATATTTAATTAATTAAATTGTCAAAATTCATATTTAAAATGTTTTCTCTATTAAAATTTTATAAATTTACTTTATAAAAATATAGGTTTTAATGTGTGAAATTGGGTTTGTTCTTTTCTAATCTATATCTAACCTAATAGTTGAATATAAAAAATATTTTATTGAATATATAAAAAATATATTTCATTAAAATCATTAAATAATTTTAATTAATTATGTTTATTAATTCAAAACTACTTTAGAATTATAAAACTAATAATATTCATTTTAATATCCAATTAGATCTTATTTTCATTTATCGTTATTTACTAACCAATGAATTCATTTTATATTTATAAAACCCATAAATTTTCATAAGTTATTTAATAATATTCATAAAAACCAACCTAACATCTAGGTTATATCCTATTATATTAAATAATAATATTTTAATAATACATTGTTACTCGGTGAAACTCTGTCTTGCGTGTAATTTAAGCCATCATGGAATGTCGATCATGTGTGTAACCCAAGATAACTAAATGTTTTGTGAATTAAAATATCTAACATTAATTTTATTTATTTAAAATATTAAATTTATAGTACATTTATGTGATCTTATATTCCCTTACACGCATGGTAATTTTTGTCCTACACACTATCGATTACATAGTGTACACTATCATTTTCGGATTGCTGTAGGTATTATTAAATTTTGTTAAATTTTGGTTTTATTTATAATGGATTTTTGTAAATGAAATTTGTAACACCCCGATATTTTATGGGATTTATTATTTTTAATTTATTTGATGTCTTCTATTGTACACTACACCAAGATTAGCTTGTACAATAGACAACACCATATTAGCTTGCAGTATACGCAACACTATTCTTGGCTAGTGTTACACACAATTTTAAGTTCATTTTGTGGGAATTATTCTATGAAAAATTATCTATAGATTTTGTTTAATGTATAAATAAAGTAAGTTTTGATTATTTTATATGGAACACCAAAGGGATCTTCAACTACACGCATCCCTGACTTGGCTTGCATCACACGAAATCATGATCTTCCTCGATAGCGTGTGTAGTACGCAATAATGGGATTCTCTAAACAACGATATATTTTTATAATATTACTATGATCTAGCCGTTATAAATATTATTAAATAAATTTTTAATTTTATATCATTATTATTCTTCTTATACATTTTCTAGAACATTGTATGAGAACAAAATAAATTTTTCGGGTAAAATAAGTATTTTTCAAAAAAATGTAGTTTTTCCTCCTTTTGATGGTGAGCCAACATTAAATCTAGTTTTTGAAATGTTTATAAGTTCAATTTGACAAAATAAAATTCTTATTAGGAATGAGGTTATAAAAATTTACTTTCAATAAATTTTGCATGCTATTCTAATAACTTTCATAATTTAATGAATAGTAAAAACATGCTATATTTTAATTAAAAACAACTTTTTTCATTGAAAAAATTTATATGGATAAATTATAATATTAAATAGTTTTAAAGTATAACTAGAATATATTTTTACCATTTAATATAATTTATGTCATTACAGTTAATTTTACATTGAATTCATAGGTAAAAACATCTCAATCTTTGGCAATGTTTTAACTTTTAAAACCAGTTTTCTAAACAACAAGATTAATTTAAAATTAATTACTACCACTTCTGTATTTTAAATTTTTGAAGAATGGATTCCATATTTTAATTCAGTGGGTCCAAATTAATTTAATAGGTTAATTTTATTTTTTTTGATATTGTTAATAGTAACTACGGTAATTTTTCTTTACTGTAGTTAAAGGTAAATCGGGTATTTAAGGGTAAAAATAAGATTATAAAATTACCCTAACACCTGCTAAAATTATATTGGATTACTAAGAGTTGACCCATATTACCTAAGGGTTGGAATAGATTCATTTTTGGAACTTTTTACGACGAAAATAATTTAATTATTATTAAAACCAAAGAAATTGACAACATGTCACTCTCTTAAATCTTATAAGTATAATAATTTAAATTTAGTGATAAACGTCATGAAAATTAAAACATGAATAGTATATAGAAATATAATAAAATTATATACATTATATGAATTTATTTATAATTTTTAAGGATTAAATAATTATCATTAAAGGTGACACAACAGTAATGTTGAAATTATTTTATTGATTGAAATATAAAATAAATGGTTTTAAAAATATTAAAATAAATATTATATGAACTATTTAATGTTCTCCATGAATTTTTTAGATAAATATGAAATGTTATGAATATATTAAATCTTTTATTTCGAACATATCTTCTGAGTGTATTTTATTTAAATTCAAATAAATGAATAGTGTCCAAATTGACAATATTGTTATTTTATAAAAATAACATAATATAAATTTGTTTAAAAATCACAAAAATATTTGAAAATTATAAATTAAAATTTATATGTTCTACAATGTAATAAAGTATCCAATTATGGACAATTCACAACACATAAGTAATTATTTATAACAATTTAATATTTAGAATCTTATTACCACAAATAAAATTAAATAGATTAAATAAAGATAAAACGAGTTGATAAGGTTTAAGATAAATTTAAAACATGTATAAATTTTATTTTTTGATGATATTACAACCATATCTAATATAATATTTGAATATGAGTCATTTTTAGAGGTTTTTAAGTGGGTTTTGATTTATTAGAAATTAATATTTTTCTGGTTTCCAATGGTGCCCCTCTCCACCATTATAAAAGGGCACCTCCTCCCTATCCTCCTCACACAATTTTGAGCTTTCAATCTCAGACAAACCCTGACCATTTCTATTCTCAAAATCTATAGTTATATCATAGAGGTTCTTGTCTTATCAAAAGATCACCTCTAGTTCCCTAAGAGGAATTTTAAAAGAGGCGCGTCGAAGAAGATGTAATCTCTTATACCGATTCTTTCAAGTTTATTTATTCTTCTACTCCCTATTATTTAATTGTTTAATTATAAAGTAATAACATAAGTATAACTAATATACTTATATGTTATTATAAATATGAAACAACACCATTTTACTTTCTATACATCCTACGGAAAATGAAATCATCGTGCGTGCGTACATACGGAATACCGTCTCCACGACATGGTGTAATATGTTTTTCCTTCACCACCTTACTTGGATGGGTATAATGGTGTAAAAAATAACTATATATTGTTATTATAACATCATAATCATTCTTAGATATTATATAATCCACTCTAATTCCATTCAATAATAATGGGAACGCTATCATCGCTCGTGCGTACGTACGGATTACCGTCTCCACGAGGCGATGAAATTCATTCTCCTTGTTAACCATTCAAGAATGATTATAAAGTATATATAATGAATAATAATTATATATATGACATAATAATGCTACATTTTTTATGTATATATATATGTCATCTACTTACTTCCATTCAAGTCAATAAGGAAAGGAAAACAGCGTTCATGCGTACGTACGGCCTACCGTCTCCATGAATGGTGTGTTTCATTTCATTTATCTGTCTATCATATATATATACTGAATATAAATGATATATAAATCATGTTTTACATTATTTAATTAAGTAAATCATGATATAAGTAATAATAACATCCATAACAACAAGTCCAAACATGTACGATAAATGAAACGAATATTAAACAAAACATTGCTTTAACAGGGAATCGAAAAATGAACGGGTAATATAAAGACCTAAGTGAATCTTAAATGATATCATAAGAATGACTATGATTATGGAATAAGTCAATTAAATTATTTAAATAATTATATAGGAGCTTAGGATACGTAAAAAGCATATCGAACCTGAGGTAAGGGATAATTATTCCTATCTCGTTCTTATCCAAGATTGTTTATTCGTAAGTATTTACTGGGGTTATATTTTTCATCCATGTCCATAAAAATGTTTTAATAAAGTGTTTAATATTCTTACATGTATTTTTAAAGTCATTTTTACCCCTCTTGACTTTTACTTTGTGCTATGGAAGGAATATTTCTTTTGTTTACCAAACGTGGTCCTTTTTGACTTTTCCATTAAATGTACGTGGAGAATGTTTTTTTTAACTTATAGGGCATGAACGGATATTTATGGTTTTATAACGCCTTATTTTCATAAAGATTACTCTAAAATATTTCATGATGATTTTCAACAAAATCGTTCATTTAAAAAGTGCATGGAATTTTGTGAAAAGAAAATGATTTTGAAGAAGAAAGGATATTTTCCTCAAGAATTCATTTCAATTGTTTTATCAAAACCATTTTCCATATAAGATGAAATTATTTCTTATGTGTATTTTTCAAGTATAATGTCTCTATGATTTACATGGTTTCACATTTCTTATGATGAAATTATATCCATTTGTTTTATATGGATTATGTTACGATTGGATGAGGTTTATGAAACCCATTTTATTTTTTGGGTTATGATGAATGATTTATGTTTATTTTGTGGCACAAGTAAGAATTATTTCACTATGAGATAGGTGGGACCGATATCTCCCTCCAATGAATTTGGTAAACATTTATATCTCCTGAGATATACATGGCTAGAACGGTAAGTTAATCTGGTTCAGTGATACAGGACAGGAACGAGGAGTGAACTCGATTCACTAAGGGACTTTTCCCACTAAGATGGTCTTGGCAGCAATGCCTTGGCTACTATGGAAATGATATCATGTACTTAATGGTTTTCAACAGTTACATGTTTTATTCCCATGATATTTTATCATGATTAATGTTCCTTTATGATCTATGCCTTATATACTGCCAAGATTTATTTCTAAAGATTTAATTGTTTAAACTTTATGTTCATGTTCTTTTTAAGTTCAGATGTATATGATTTGTTTTATTTTCTCAATGCTTACCCTTACTGAGAATTTTAGCTCTCCCTTTATATGTTTTTCTTTTCCCCTTGATTTAATGAAAGGTTTTAGGTACGAAAAAAGGGGAAGATCTTTATTGGAGATGTTGAAGATCTTTCACCACAATTAGAAGATTATGTTTCGAGTTTCCAAAGATACTAAACTATTACAGTCCTTGAGTTTTGGTTCTTTTAAGGTATTAATTATTCTGAAAAAGTAAATTAATGTACATGTACGTCATGCTTTGGGTCTCTACAGTTGGTATCATAGGAAAGGTTTAGTTAACCTTTGGAAACTAGAATGCCAAAACTTTAGTGAGATCCCTATATATATTTCTAAGGTATGTTTTGGGATGTCCCTAAGGATAAGTATACGTATAGTTTATAGTTCTAGAATTATGGTAACGATCATAGAATTAAACCTAAGATGTTATATATTGATGGTACTCTCCCTTTATTATGTTGTTTTCCAAGAATTATTTTTGCCTCTCACACTATTCTTTTTGGGTTTTAGACGATGGCTGGAACCTGGAGGAACCATGTTGATCAATGTAATGGAAAATGCAATGATTGTCCTCCTGAAAAATCAAATGTGATGGGAGATGGAGTGAAAAATATTGTCGCTATACTTACACAATCTATGAATCATTCTGGACTTCCAAATGAGCAGAGAAAGGAACAATATTCTATTGATTCTTTCATGAGGCAACATCCGCCTTCTTTTAGTGGGTCCTCTGATACACCTGTTTCTGAACAATGGATTAGTACCATTTAAAAGATATTTTCCATACTTCTTCGTACATAGCATGAAAAATTCATTTTGGCTGTTTACCGGTTAGAATGTGAAGCAGACCAGTGGTGGACTCTAATTAAGAATACAATGCCCCAAGATAAAATTGAATCCATGGAATGGGATGAGTTCAAGAACTTTTTTTATTAGTAAGTACCTCCCTCGTATAATTCGAACATAGATGGAAAAGGAGTTCCTTGAGATTATGTAGAAGGATGATTAATCTGTTGGTATATGTGAAGTGAATTTTACAAGGCTTGCAAGGTATGAATCTGGCTTTATCATCCAACCTGAATGTAAAGTTTATCAATTCTTCAGTGGCTTAAACCCAAGTCTTCGAAGAGCATTATCTATAAGAGACTTCAGTAGCTATAAATAAATTGTGTGTTGTGCTGTCAAGGTAGAACTTGAAGTTGGTGTTACGTATCCATCTCATGGTTTTGACAATAAACGAATGATGGAGTTCAAGGAAAAATCTCAAAACAATGGTGAAAAGAAGGTGAATGTTTATTTATGCTCAATGTGTGAAAAGGAGAATGGTGGAGATTGTCTTAAAGGGACTGGAAAATGTTTTAAGTGTGGAAAAGAAGGTCATCGAGTAGCTGAGTGTTGACGTAATAGGAAAAAGGTACCTAATGATGTGAATAGAGAAAAGACTGCAGAGAACACACCACCAACACTTCAATGCTTCAAGTGTAAGGAAATGGGGCATTATTCTAACCAATACCTTAATCCAAGGGTTAATGATGATCGACATAAACAACCTCTTAAGGCCAAGGAAAAATGGAAGTCACATGGGATCACTATTAGAGATGTTGAGTATGACAATGATGTAGTGGAATGATTATGTGCTTATGTAATGGGATTCTAAAATAATGTTGTGGAATCTCATTTATAGTATCGTGGAATATTGGAATATATTTGTAATGGTTTGTTGAGGTTTTTGATAATTATATGGTACAGGTAACCATGAAATGTGATTGAAATATTTTTGGAAAGCAGATGATATGCACATAATGAAGGGATAAGATGAAACTAATATGATGGATAGTATTCATGAGCTCATTATTGAGATAGTGAAAAAGTGATATCATGGTTTGAGTATACCGAATTTTTGGAATTTTGGTATGTGGAAAGAGGTAACTTTTGACAGCATTCATGTTTTCACTAAAGTTCAATGGGTATTCATTTTTCAAGAGAATATATTATTAAGGAATTCACATGTATGGAATGTGACCAACAACAAGATATATCTTATGGGGGATAAATGATGGTGTTCACATGCTTTGTAGATGACATTTCTAGTGATCGTTTTCTTTATACTATGAGATTGGACATAAGTGTTTTCGATAAGCCTAAAGGTTGGAATGCATTATGTTGTACATCAGATAGTTTTGTTTAAATCTAGAAAGTTTTGATATTATTTCTATAATTTTGTAATAGAATTCTTTTAGAAAAAGGACAACTCGTAAGATGGGCGAAAACCCATTGCGTTGGACAAGGTTTTAAGAATCGAACCCACAACTAAAGTGATAAAGGCCTTTATCGCCTACCACTAGCCTACTGGAAGTACCTGGTTAGTATAAACTAGTTTTATTTTATTAAGCAGGATGATAGATGAAGTTTAAGTCCATTTTTTGAGCCATATATGATTAATCTCACCATCGATTGACTTATGTATATAACTTTTTCTAACCATATGTTTGAGACAGATGGAATGACCTATCATTCTATCACATGATCTGCTAACACTTCACAGAAGACAAATTCAACTTCATTTCTTTAAGATATGAAGTGGATATTGTTCAAGGCAAAAACAATAGTGAGATTGTACGAAAATCAAGTAAGTATTTCTTTTAATTCAATAATTCTTCAAATTTAGGGAAATTATATTGGAAAACAAAAACATTTTCCTAGATGGTACCTTAGATCATCACAAATTTATGGCTTTGTGATTGTTGGATTTTTCATAGCCATGTTCTCTACCACTCTCCAACAGAACATGATGGTTATATTTCTCTTCCATATCCATATTTTCACCTATGTTATCCTATGTGGATACCCAGTGATGAGTTTATTTGGGTAACCGTTAAATTCCGTACTTAACTTTTTAAAATTAAGTTTTAGTATTCCTCTTTACGATGTGGGTTTCTATGAATGAAACTTTCAAGTAGTAAACGATTTATACCCCCGACGAATTTCGAGGTAGAAATTCATTTTAAAGGGGCTAGAATGTAACACCCCGATATTTTATGAGATATATTCTTTTTAATTTCTTTGATGTATTCTATTATACACTACACCAATATTAGCATGTACTATACGCAACACCATATTAGCTTGCAGTATACGCAACACTATTCTTGGCAAGTGTTACACAAAATTTCAACTTCATTTTGTGGGAATTATTTTACACAACATTACTTATAGATTTTGTTTAATGTATAAATGAAGTATGTTTTGATTATGTTATATGTAACACCAAAGGGAGCTTCCACTACACGTCGCCCTGACTTGGCTTACATCACTCGCAATCGCGATCTTCCTTGATAGCGTGTGTAGTACGCAATACCGAGATTCGCTAAACAATGATATATTGTTATAATATTATTATGAACTAGCCGTTATAAATTGTATTAAATACATTTTAAATTTGAAAACATTATTGTTCATCTTACACATTTTCTAGAACATGGTATGAGAACAAAATAAATTTTTCGGGTAAAATAAGTATTTTTCAATAAATGCAGTTTTGCTGCCTTTTGATGGTGAACACACATTAAATATGTTTTTTAACATGTTTATAAGTTTAATTTGAAAAAATAAAATTATTCTTTGGAATCAGGATATAAAAATATACTTTGGATAATGTTTTCATGTTATTCTGATAACTTTCATATTTTAATGAATAGTAAAAAACGCTATATTTTAATTAAAAACAACTTTTTTGTTGCAATAATTTATATGGTTAAATTATAATATTGAATGGTTTTAAAGTATAAATATAATATATTTTTACAATTTAATATAATGTATGTCATTACCATTAATTTTACATTGAATTCATAGGTAAAAACATTTCAATCTTTGGCAATGTATTATCTTTTAAAACTCGTTTTCTAAACAACATGTAGAGACCCGAAGCTTAACGTACATAGACACTACATTAATTTTGCGGAATACTTAGTACATAACAAAAACACACACACAAGGACCATAATAGTTTAGTGTCTTTGGAAACTCAGAATATAATCTTCTAATCGTGGTGAAAGATCTTCAACATCTCCCATAAAGATCTTCTTCTTTTTAAACCTAAATCCTTTCTTTAAGTCCTAGGGAAGATAAAACATTAAAGGGGGAGCTTAAATGCTCAGAAAGGGTAAAAAAAGAAATAACAATCACTTCATATTCATAAGAACATATCCTTTGGAAATCTTAACCTACAAAAGAGATCATAATTTCATAACATGGGATAAATCATAGTAGTGAAATGTAATCCCAATAATCATAACGTAAAACATGAAACTTTGCGGCATACACACATAATCATAGAGAATCATTTCTTATTAGTCAATACTCATTTCCAAGACTATCTTAGTGGATAAAGTCCCTTTCTGAACCGAGTTCACTCCTCGTTTCAATCCTGTTTCACTGAACCGGTATAACCTACCGTTCCAGCCATGTCTATCTCATGAGAAAAAAATCTTTACCCAATGCATTGGAGGGAGATATAGGTCCCACCCATCTAATAATGATACCATTCTTATGTGTGCCACAAAATCATAAATCATACATTATTTCATAACCCTTGTAATAAAAATGGGAATCTTAAACATCGTGACATCATAAATTCATATAAGATAAATAAATTCATAAATATAATTCCATCACAACCTAATAAATGTAATAATAGGGATAGAAACATAACCCTTTATTATCTTAGATGGAAAATAATTTTGATAAAACACTTGAACTCCATTCTTGAGGAAAATATCCTTTCTACTTCAAAAATACTTTTCCTTTCTTAACATGTCATACAATTCTAAACTAAAAGAAGTTGATTAAAAATAAACATGAAAACTTGTAAAGGAAGCTTCTTGGAAATAATTTTTTAGAAATCCATTCATGTCTTATAAGTTAAAAAAACATTCTTCGTACTTTTGTCGGAAAAGTCAAAAAGTACCTCGTATGAAAAACGACAAAATATTCTTTTCTTATCCTTTACTAAAAACTCACCGAAGGGTAAAATTGGATTTAAACAAGTGTAGGTGGATGGAAATAATATTACATATTGAGGAAACATGGATGTGTATGATAAAATACACCCCAGTAAATACCAAAGTATAAACAATCTCGGATAAAAATGAGATTGTGATATTTCCCTTACCTTAGGTTTGATTTGCTTCGTATGTCTCCGAACCTCCTCTTCTTTGAGGCGCCTCTTCGAGACCTCATTTTAGGGCACTAAAATTGGTCTTTGAGGAAGACCAAAACCTCTAGAATGTTTCTAGGGAAGTGTAGAAGGGAATTTGGCAGGGGTTGGACGAGCTTGAAGGCTCAAAGTGGTGTGAGGAAGAGAGGGAGGAGGTGCCCTTTTATAAGGGAGGAGAGGGGTACCTTTGGAATAACTAAAAATATTATTTTATTATAAATCCAAATTCGGTTTTAAATAGCTCCAAATTGATTTATTTAGAATCTAAGGTGGGGATGGGTCGAAATCCTCTCATCCAATATAATTTAGACAAGTTTAGGTTCCTATTTTAACCTTATCATTTAGATTTAACATTAAATTAAATAATTTTTCTTTTACCGTGTCTTCTTGTGTTCTTATACTATAAGGTTAATAAACTTACTATAAGCAGCCAAAATAACCCCAAGTTGTTTATTATTAATATATATAACCTTATCTAAGTAATTTGTCCAAACCTTAGATTTTTAGGAATAAAATAACAATTACTAATATAATATTTGTTTTAAAAACTATTTTATGTCAATTTTGACACTATTTAGTAATTGATTTTTGTGAAAATCATAACAGAATGATTAGTTCTAAAAAGTTAATTAAATCAATACTAACATGTCATATTAACCTAGAAAATTAGTTTAACTCATAAAAGGTCTCAAATTGCATTTATTTTGGTGTTTATAACATCAATTATGTCAATATTTCATTAATAAGATAATTACTGCATCATCATTGTGTCATAAATAAATTAAATTATTTAAAGTCTAAAATTAAAAATAAAATATCACTATTTAGGAAATATTTTTATATTTCTAATTAATATTTATAACCGAATTTATCTTATGTATAACCCCATATTAAAAATGATTTACTTATTAACCTTCGATTTCAACTATTTTAACCCTTCTTTAAATAAATTAATAATAAATGTCCTAATCTAATCCAAGTGAGCCTAAATGGTCATATTTTATTCCTAAGGTTGTTTTTGTTCGAATTACACTTGTCCAATAGAATTAGGACATGTGTTAGGGTAATAATAATATCATTTTTACCCTTAATTACCCTATTTACTTTTAATCGTGATAAAAAAAGTGAAAAGTTACTATTCACCAAAAATTATTTTCATCTCATTGATCCACGTTTTAGTCCTCGATATTAGCCATTTCTCTCGGATTTTCTAAATTCCACTCATAGAAGCGGTAAAATTAAGTTTTATGAAAAAATCAGTTTTTTTAACTACAACTTAGTGGTTTCACTATTCATCAAAAATTGAATGTTTTCAGAAAAATACCAAAAATTAGGCCTAAGCTATATTTGATATTATGAATTAAAAAATGATTTCTATTTTGCCAAATTAAAAACATATCAGTTTCATTAATTAATTTAAAAATTAATTCTCGCCGTCAAAACAAATAGCGTGTTCTTAAGAGATAATAACTATCAAAAGATTGACAGTTGTTTATGTCTATTTTAAATGTGAAATTACATCCAATAACCAACATTGTATTAAATTGTAAAAATATATTATAAATATACTTTAAAACCAATCAAATTAATAATTTATCACTTTTAATTATTTCTATTAAAAAGGTTGTTTTTAATTAAAATTTAGTAATTTTCACTATTCATCAGAAAATGAAAGTTATCTGAAAAGTACCAAAATTTCACCCTAAGATAATTTCGATCTTCCGAATCCAGAAATGAAGTCCATTTTGAAAAATAAAAATTAAAAAATTTCAAAAAGTGGTTATTACTATTCATAACGGCTAGTTTTAATAATATTTTAATAGCATATCGTTGTTTAGTGAAACTCGGTATTGCGTACTACACATGCTATCGAGGAAGGTCGTGATTGCATGTAATGCAAGGCAAGTCAAGGATGCGTGTTGTGCAAGCTCCTTTTGGTGTAGCGTACAACACAAGAAATTAATGAAATTAAAAAGAATATTTTTCATAAAATCTCGGGGTGTTACATTCTACCCCCCTTAAAATGAATTTCGCCCTCGAAATTCATCGGGGTTATAAATGGTTTACTATTCGAAAGTTTCTTTAATAGAAACCCACATCGTAAAAATTAATACCAAAACCAATCTTTAAAAACAAAAGTATGAAACGTAATGGTTACCCAAATAAACTAATCATTGGGTTTCCACATAGGTGAAAATATGGATATGGAAGAGAAATCTAACCATCATGTTTTAATGGAGAGTGGTAGAGAACATGGCTATGGAAAAGTCAGCAATCACAAAGACATAAATTTGTAACAATCTAAGGTACCATCTGATTCATCAGATATAAGAGCACTAGGACAACATTTTGGTTTTCAAGATCATTTCCCTAAAGTTGATGAAATTGGAATTCGAAGAAATACCTTCGTGATTTTGGTATAGTCTCACCGTTTGTCGTTCTTTGGACAATTTCCACTTCATCTCTTAAGGAAATGAAGTTGAATTTTTCATTCGTGATGTGTTAGCAGATCATGTGATAGAATGATGGGTCATTCCATCTGTCTCAAATAAAAGGTTAGAAAAGTTATCAAAAAATACATAAGTCTATCTATAGTGAGATTAATCATATATTGTTCCTAAGATGGACTTATACTTCATATATCGTACTACTTAATATAATAAAACTAGTTTCTACTAAACAGGGACTTCCTGTAGGCCAGTGGTAGGCGATAAAGGCCTGTCACACTTCGGTTGTGGGTTTGATTCCCACATCATTGTCCGACGCGATGGGTTGTCACCCATCCTGTAGGTTGTCCTTTTTATAAATCTATATTACTATAATATCCCATCAACAATATCAAAAAAGTATTATCCTTAAACAATACTAACTTATGTCCAACATAATCCATTCCAATCTTTAGGCTTATCTAAAATACTTCGGTCCAAGCTCATAGTATAATGAAAATGATCACGTGAATGCCATCATTTATCCCCCATATATCATAAGATATATCTTGTTGGTCAAATTACAAACATGTGAATACCTTAATCATATATTCTCTTGAAGAATGAATATTTATTGAACCTTAGTGAAAACATGAATGCAGTTAAAAGTTAACACTTTCCACATACCAAAATCCTCAAAATTCTATATCCTCAAACCATGATATCACTTAGTCCTTATATCAATCATGAGCTCATGAATACTATCAAACATATTATATTCTCTTTATCCCTTCATTATGTGCATATCTTTTTCTTTCCAAAAATATTTCAATCACTTTTCATGGTTACCGATGCCATAAAATTATTGAAAACCACAATAGACCAAAACATAAATATTCCAATATTCCACGATACTATATACAATATTATTTAGGAATCCCATTACATAAACACTTAATCATTCCATCACATCATTGTCATATTCAACATCGCCAATGGTGATCACATGTGACTTCCATTTTTCCTTTTCCTTAAGTGGTTGCTCATGTCGATCATCACTAACCCTTGGATTAGGACATTTATTAGCATAATGCTCCATTTCCTTGCACTTGAAGCATTGAAGTGTTGTTGGTGCGTTCTCTGCAGTCTTTTCTTTATTCACATCATTAGAAACCCTTTTTCCATTACTTCGACACTCAGCTATTTGATGACCTTCTTTTCCACACTTAAAACATTTTCTAGTCCCTTTAAGACAATCTCCACCATGCTTTGTTCCACACTTTGAGCATAAGGAAACATTCATCTTCTTTTCACCATTATTACGAGATTTCTCCTTGAACTCCATCTTTCGTTTCTTGTCAAAACTATGAGATGGATAAGTAGCACCAACTTCCATTTCTACCTTGATAGCACAATGCAAAATTTCTTCATAGCTACTGAAATCTCTTATAGCTAATGCCCTTCGAATATTTTTTTTTAAGCCACTGAAGAATCGATCAACTTTACATTCAGGTTGGATGATAAATCTAGATGCATACCTTGCAAGCCTTGTAAAATTCGCTTCGTATATACCAACAGATTCATCATCCTTTTTCTTTAGTTCAAGAAACTCCTTCTCCATCTTTGTTCGAAGAATACGAGGGAAGTACTTTGTGAAAAATAAGTTCTTGAACTCGTCCCATTCCATGGACACAATTCCATCTCTTGGCCTCGTATTCTTGATAAGATTCCACAATTGATCAGCATCACCTTCCAAATGATACACTGCGAAGATGACTTTATCATGTTCAGAACATTGAAGAACTGAAAATATCCCTTCAGTAGTACTAATCCATTGTTCAGCAATAACTGGATCAGAAGAACCCCTGAAAGAAGGTGGACGTTGCCTCATGAAGGACTCAATAGAATATTGTTACCTTCTCTGCTAATTTGGAAGTCCAGAATGATTCATAGCTTCTGTAAGTATAGCAATAATATTTTTCACTCCATCTCCCATAACATTTGTTTGTTCAGTAGGATAATCATTGCATTGTCCACTGCATTGATCAACACGGTTCCTTTGGGTTCCAGCCATCGTCTAAAACCCAAAAAGAATAGTGTGAGAGGAAAAAATCATAATAAAGGGGGAGTAACTTAAATATCTAACATCTTGGGTTTAATCTAATATCGTTACCATAGTTCTAGGACTATATCCTATACGTATACTTATCCTTAGGGACATCTCTAGACATACCGTAGAAATATCCCTAGGGATCTCACTAACGTTTTCGCATCCTAGTTTCCAAAGGTTGACTAAACCTTTCCTCTGATACCAACTGTAGAGACCCTAAGCTTAACTTACATAAACATTACATTACTTTTTCGGAATACTTAGTACATAACAAAAACACACACACAAGGACTGTAATAGTTTAGTGTCTTTGGAAACTCGGAATATAATCTTCTAATCGTGGTGAAAGATCTTAAACATCTCCCATAAAGATCTTCTTTCTTTTTTAAACCTAAATCCTTTCTTTAGGTCCTGGGGAAGAGAAAACAAAAAAGGGTGAGCTCAAATGCTCAGTAAGGGTAAACAAAAGAAATATCAATCACGTCATATTCATAAGAACATATCTTTTGGAAATCTTAACCTGCAAAAGAGATCATAATTTCATAACATGGGATAAATCATAGTAGTGAAATGTAATCCCAATAATCATAACATAAAACATGAAACTTTGTGGCATCCACACATAATCATAGAGAATCATTTCATATTAGTCAAGACTCATTGCCAAGACTATCTTAGTGGACAAAGTCCCTTTCTGAACCGAGTTCACTCCTCGTTTCAGTCCTGTTTCACTGAACCGGTATAACCTACAGTTCCAGCCATGTCTATCTCATGAGATATAATATCTTTACCCAATGCATTGGAGGGAGATATAGGTCCCACCCATCTCATAATTATACCATTCTTATGTGTGCCACAAAATCATAAATCATACATTATTTCATAACCCTTGTAATAAAAATGGGAATCTTAAACATCGTGACATCATAAATTCATATAAGATAAAGGAATTCATAAATATAATTCCATCACAACATAATCAATGTAATAATAGGGATAGAAACGTAACCCTTTATTATCTTAGATGGAAAATAATTTTGATAAAACACTTGAACTCCATTCTTGAGGAAAATATCCTTTCTACATCAAAAATACTTTTCCTTTCTTAACATGTCATACAATTCTAAACTAAAAGAAGTTGATCAAAAATAAACTTGAAAACTTATAAATGAAGCTTCTTGTAAATAATGTTTTAAAAATACATTCATTCCGTACAAGTTAAAAAACATTCTTCATACTTTTTTCGGAAAAGTCAAAAAGTACCTCATACGAAAAACGACAAAAGATTCCTTTCATATCCTTTACTAAAAACTCACCGAAGGGTAAAATTGGATTTAAACAAGTGTAGGTGGATGGAAATAATCTTAAATATTGAAGAAACGTGGATGTGGATGATAAAATACACCCTAGTAAATACCAAAGTATAAACAATCTCGGATAAAAATGAGATTGTGATATTTCCCTTACCTTAGGTCTGATTTGCTTCATATGTGTCCCAACCTCCTCTTCTTTGAAGCGCCTCTTTGAGACCTCCTTTTAGGGAACTAAAATTGGTATTTGAGGAAGAAAAAAACCTCTAGGATGTTTCTAGGGAAGTGGAGAAGGGAATTTTTCAGGGGTTGGCCGAGCTTGAAGGCTCAAAGTGGTGTGAGGAAGAGAGGGAGGAGGTTCCCTTTTATAAGGGAGGAGAGGGGTACCTTTGGAATAACTAAAAATATTATTTTATTATAAATCCAAATTTGGTTTTAAATAGCTCCAAATTGATTTATTTCGAATCTATGGTGGGGATGGGTCGAAATACTCTCATCCAATAGAATTTAGACAAGTTTAGGTTCCTATTTTAACCTTATCATTTAGATTTAACATTAAATTAAATAATTTTACTTTTATCGTGTCTTCTTGTGTTCTTATACTATATGGTTAATAAACTTATTATAAGCAGCCAAACGAACCTCAAGTTGTTTATATTTAATATATATAACCTTATCTAAGTCATTTGGCCGAACCTTAGATTTTTAGGAATAAAATAACAATTACTAATATAATATTTGTTTTAAAAACTATTTTATGTCAATTTTGACACTATTTAGTAATTGATTTTTGTGAAAATCATAACAGAATAATTAGTTTGAAAAACGTTAATTAAATCAATACTAACATGTCATATTAACCTGGAAAATTAGTGTAACTCATAAAAAGTCTCAAATTACATTTATTTTGGTGTTTATAACATCAATTATGTCAATATTTCATTAATAAGATAATTACTGCATCATCTTTGTGTCAAAAATAAATTAAATTATTTAAGTCTAAAAATTACAAATAAAATATAATTATGTAGTAAATCGTTTTATCTTTCTAATGAATATTTATAGCCGAATTTAGCTTATGTATATCCCCATATTAAAAATGCTTTACTTATTAAACTTTGATTTTAACTATTTTAACCCTTCTTTAAATAAATTAATAATAAATGTCCTAATCTAATCCAAGTGGGCCTAAATGGTCATATTTTATTCCTAAGGTTGTTTTTGTTCTAATTAAACTTTTCCAATATAATTAGGACATGTTTTAGGGTAATAATAATATCATTTTTACCCTTAATTACCCTATTTACATTTAACCGTCGTAAAAAAAGTAAAAAGTTACTATTCACCAAAAATTATTTTCATATCATTGAACCAAATTTTAGTCCTTGATATAAACTGTGTCTCTCGGATTTTCAAAATTCCACTCACAGAAGTGGTAAAATTATGTTTTATAAAAAATTCAGTTTTTTTAACTACCACTTAGTGGTTTCACTATTCATCAAAAATTGAAAGTTTTCAGAAAAATACCAAAAATTAGGCCTAATCTATATTTGATATTATGAATTCTAAAATTATGTCTATTTTACCAAATTCAAAACATATTAGTGACATTAATTAATTTAAAAATTAATTCCCGTCATCAAAACAAATAGCGTGTTCTTAAGAGATAATAACTATCAAAAGATTGATAGTTGTTTATGTCTGGTTTAAATGTGAAATTACATCCAATAACCAACATTGTATTAAATTGTAAAAATATATTCTAAATATACTTTAAAACCAATCAAATTAATAATTTATCACTATTAATTATTTCTATTAAAAAGGGTGTTTTTAATTAAAATTTAGTAATTTTCACTATTCATCAGAAAATGAAAGTTATCCGAAAAGTACCAAAATTTCACCCTAAGCTAATTTCGATATTCCAAATCCAGAAATGAAGTCCATTTTGAAAAATAAAAATTAGAAAATTTCAAAAAGTGGTTATTACTATTCATAACGGCTAGTTTTAATAATATTTTAATAGCATATCGTTGTTTAGTGAAACTCGGTATTGTGTACTACACACGCTATCGAGGAAGGTCGTGATTGCGTGTGATGGAAGGTAAGTCAAGGATGCGTGTTGTGCAAGCTCCTTTTAGTGTAGCGTACAACACAAGACATTAATGAAATTAAAAGGAATATTTTTCATAAAATATCGGGGTGTTACACAACAGGATTAAAATTAAATCAATTACTGCAACTTCTGTGTTTTGAATTTTGAAAAATGGATTCCATATTTGAATCCATTGGGTCCAAATTATGTTAATAGGTTACTTTTATGTATTTTATATTATGAATAGTAACTACGGTAATTTTTCTTCACTACAGTTAAAGGTAAATCAGGTAATTAAGGGTAAAAATAAGATTATAAAATTACCCTAACATCTATCAAAATTCGATTAGATGACTAAAGGTATATCCATATCACCTAAGTGTTGGAATGTATTCATTTTATGAACTTTTACCATGAAAATAATTTAATTATTATTAAAACCAAAGAAAGTGACAACATGTCACTCTCTTAAATCTTATAAGTATAATAATTTTAATTTAGTGAAAAACATCAGGAAACATCGAACATGAATAGTATCCAGAAAGATAATAAAATTATATAAATCATATGAATTTATTTATAATTTTTAGGGATTAAATAATTATCATTAAATGTGACACAATAGTGATGTTGAAATTATTTTATTGATTGAAATATCAAATAAATGTTTTTAAAAATATCAAAATAAATATTATATGAACTATTTAATGTGCTCCAAAAATTTTATAGAAAAATATTACATGTTATGAATCTATTAATATTTTATTTAGAACATATCTTCTGTGTGTATTTTATTTAAATTCAAATAAATGAATAGTGTCAAAATTGACACTATTGTTATTTTATAAAAATAACATAATATAAAATTGTTTAAAAATCAAAAAATGATTTAAATATTATAAATTAATATTTTTATGGTCTAAAATGTCATAAATTATCCAATTATGGACAATTCACAACACATAAGTAATTATTTATAAAAATTTAAAATTTAGAATCTTATTACCACAAATAAAATTAAATAGATTAAATAATGATAAATCAAGTTGATAAGGTTTAAAACAAATTTACAACATGTCTAAATTTTATTGGTTGATGAGATTACAACCCTATCTAATCTAATATTTGAATATGAGTCATTTTTTGGAGGTTTTTAAGTGGGGTTTGATGTATTATAAATTAATATTTTTGACGTTTCCAAAGGTGCCCCTCTCCTCCCTTATATGAGGGAACCTCCTCCCTCTCCTCCTATAAAAATTTTGAGCCTCAATATTGGCCAAACCCTACCCATTTCTCTTCTCAACATCTCTAGTTATATCATAGAGGTTCTGGTATTCTCAAAATACCAACTCTAGTGCCCTAAGAGGAAGTTTAAAAGAGGCGCGTCGAAGAAGAGGTAATCTCTTATACCGATTCTTTCAAGTTTATTTTTTATTCTATTTCCTCTTCTTTATTTGTATCATTATAAAGTAATAACATAAGTAAAACTAATATATGTATATGTTATTATAAATATAACACAACTCCATTTCACCTTCTATCCATCCTACGGAAAACGAATTCACCATGTGTGCGTACGTATGGAATACCGTCTCCACGTCGTGGTGTAATATGTTTTTCCACCACCACATTACTTGGATGGGTATAATGGTGTAAATAATAACTATATATGTTTATTATAACATCATATTCATTCCGATATATTATATCATCCACTCCAATTCCATTCAATAATAATAGAAACAATATCATCACTCGTGCGTACGTATAGATTACCATCTCCACGACGTGATGAGATTCATTCTCCATGTTAACCATTCAAGAATGATTATAAAGTATATATAATGAATAATAATGATATATATGACAAAATAATGCTACTGGATTAATGTATCTATATATATATATGTCATCTACTTACTTCCATTCAAGTCAAAAAGGAAAGGAAAACAGCGTTCATGCGTACGTACGACCTACCGTCTCCATGAACAGCGTGTTTCATTTCATTTATCTATCTGTCATATATATATATACTGAATATAAATGACATATAAATTATGCTTTAAATTATGGAAGTAATTAAATCATGATATAAGTAATAATAATATCAAGAACAACAATTCCGAACACGTAAGATTAATGAAACGAATATTACCCAAAACATTGCTTTAACATGTAATTTGAAAATAAACGGGTAATATAAAGACCTAAGTGAACCATATATGATATCATACGAATGAATATGATTCTGGAATAAGTCAATTAAATTATTTAAATCATTATACAGGAGTTTTGGATACGTACAAATCATATCGGACCTAAGGTAAGGAATAATTATTTCAATCTCATTATTATCCAATATTGTTTATTCGTAAGTATTTACTGGGGTTATATTTTTCATCCTTGTCCATAAAAATGTTTTCATAAAGTGTTTAATATTATTCCATGTATTTTTAAAGTACTTTTTACCCCTCTTGACTTTTACTTTGTGTTATGGAAGGAATCTTTCTCTTTTTTACCATATGTGGTACTTTTGGACTTTTCCGTTAAAAGTATGTGGAGAATGTTTTTTTTTAACTTATACGACACGAAAAGATCTTTACAGTTTTATAACGCCTTATTTTCATGAAGCATACTCTACAAGATTTCATGAATATTTTCAAAAAAATATTTCTTTTAAAATGGCATGGAATTTTTTGAAAAGAAAATGATTTTGAAGAAAAAAAGATATTTTCCTCAAGAATTCATTTCAAGTGTTTTATCAAAACCATTTTCCATCTAAGATGACATTATTTCATATTTTCATGTTTCAAGTATAATGTCTCTATGATTTTCATGGTTTCACTTTTCTTATGATGAAATGATATCCATTTTTTTGTATGGATTATTTTATGATGGGATGATGTTTATTAAACCCATTTTATTTTATGGGTTACTTTGAACGATTTATGTGTATTTTCTGGAACAAGTAAGAATGATTTCACTAAGATATGGGTGGACCTATATCTCCCTCCAATTCATTTGGTAATGATTTAAATCTCATGAGATAGAGATGGCTGGAATGGTAATTTAATCTGGTTCAGTGATACAGGACTGGAACGAGGAGTGAACTAGATTCAGTAAGGGACTTTGTCCACTAAGATGGTATTAGAAGCAATGCCTTGGCTACTATGGAAATCATATCATGTGATTAATGGTTTTCCATAATTAAATGTTTTACTCCAATGATATTTTATCATGATTAATGTTCCTTTATGATCTATGCCTTATGTACTGCCAAGATTTATTTCTCAAGATTTTGATATTTAAACTTTATGTTCTTTTTCTTTTTTAGTTCAGATGTATATGATTTTTTTATTTTCTCCATGCTTACCCTTACTGAGCATTTGTGCACACCCTTTATATGTTTTTATTTTCCCCATGATTTAAAGATTGTTTTTAGGTATGAAAACCAAAGGGGAAGATCTTTATGGGAGATGTTGAAGATCTTTCACCACGATTAAAAGATTATGTTCCGAGTTTCCAAAGACACTAAACTATTATGGTCCTTGAGTGTTGGTTCTTGTTATGTATTTAGTATTCTGCAAAACTAATGTAATGTACATGTACGTCATGCTTTGGGTCTCTACAGTTGGTATCAGAGGAAAGGTTTAGTTAACCTTTGGAAACTAGGATGTGAAAACTTTAGTGAGATACCTAGGGATATTTCTAAGGTATGTTTAGGGATGTCCCTAAGGATAAGTACACTTATAAGTTATAGTCCTAGAATTACAGTAACAATATTAGAATTAATCCTTGGATGTTATATATTGAAGGTACTATCCTCTTATTCTATTGTTTTCCTAGCATGATTTTTTCCTATCACACTGTTATTTTTGGGTTTTAGATGATGGATGGAACCCGAAAGAACCGTGTTGATCAATGTAATGGACAGTGAAATTATTACCCTCCCGAACAATAAAATGTTATGGGAGATGGAGTGCAAAATCTTTTTATTATACTTACACAAGATTTGAATCATTCTGTACTTCCAAATGAGCAGAGAAAGGAACAATATTCTATTGAGCCCTTCATGAGGCAACGTCTACCTTCTTTCAGTGGGTCTTCTGATCCACTTGTTTCTGAACAATGGATCAGTACCATTGAAAAGATATTTTTCATAATTATTTGTATAGATCATGAAAAATTCATTTTGGTTTTTTACTGGATAGAAGTTGAAGTAGACCAGTGGTAAACTCTAATTAAGAATACAAGGCCCCAAGATGAAATTGAATCCATGGAATGGGATGAGTTCAAGAACTCATTTTTCAGTAAGTACCTCCCTCGTATTATTAAAACAAATATAGAAAAAGAGTTCCATGAGATTAATCAGAAGGATGATGAATCTGTTGGTATATACGAAGCGAATTTTACAAGTCTTTCAAGGTATGTATCTGGATTTATCATCCAACCGGAAAGTAAAGTTGATCAATTATTCAATGGCTTAAAACCAAGTCTTCGAAGAGAATTAGCTATAAGATACTTCAATACATATAATGAAATTGTGCGTTGTGCTATCAAGGTAGAACTGAAATTTGGTATTACGTATCCATCTAATGGTTCTGACATGAAATGAAATATGGAGTTTAAGGAAAAATCTCAAAACAATGGTAAAAAGAAGGTGAATGTTTCTTTATGATCAAAGTGTGGAAATAAGCATGGTGAAGATTGTATTAAAGGGACTGTAAAATGTTTTAAGTGTGGAAAAGAAGGTCATCATGCAGCTGAGTGTCGACGTAATGGGAAAAAGGTAGATAATCATTTGAATATAGAAAAGACTACATAGAACGCATCACCAACACTTCAATGCTTCCAGTGAAAGGAAATAGGGCATTATGCTAACCTATACCCTAATCCAAGGGTTAATGATGATCGACATAAACAACCTCTTAAGGAAAATGACAAAGGGAAGTCACATGTGATCACTATAGTAGATGTTGAGTATGACAAAGATGTGGTGGAATGATTATGTGTTTATGTAACGTGATTCCAAAATAAGGTTGTGGAATCTCATTTATAGTATCGTAGAATATTGGAAAATCTATGTAATGGTTTGTTGATGTTTTCGATAATTATATGGTATAGGTAACCATGAAAAGTGATTGAAATATTTTTGGAAAGCAGATGATATGTTCATAATGGCGGGATAAGAAGAAAATAATATGTTTGATAGTATTCATGATCTCATGATTGAGATAAGGACAAAGTGATATCATGGTTTGAGTGTATATAATTTTTGGAATTTTGGTATCTGGAAAGAGTTAACTTTTTTCAGCATTTATGTTTTCACTAAAGTTCAATGGAAATTAATTTTTCAAGAGAATATATGATTAAGGTATTAACATGTTTGGAATGTGACCAACAACAACATATATCTTATGGAGGACAAATGATGGTATTCACATGCTTGGTAGATGACCTTTCTAGTAGTCATTTTCTTTATACTATGAGATTAGACACAAGTATTTCCGATAAGCCTAAAGGTTAGAATCCATTAATTTTAACATCAGATAGTACTGTTTAAGGCTAGAAATTTTTGATATTATTTCTGTAATGTTTTAACAGTATTTTTTTAGAAAAAGGACAACCCGTGTGATGGGAAAAAACCCGTCGCGTCGGACAAGGTTGCAATAATCGAACCCACAACCGAAGTGAGACATGCCTTTATCACCAAGAACTGGCCTACACGAAGCCCCTTGTTAGTAGAAACTAGTTTTATTTTATTAATAAGATGATAGATGAAGTATAAGTCCATTTGTTGATCCATATACAATTAATCTCACCATCGATGGACTTATGTATATAACTTTTGTTACTCATATGTTTGAGACAGATGGAATGACCTATCATTCTATCGCATGATCTACTAACACTTCACAGAAGACAAATTCAACTTCATTTATTTAAGAGATGAAGTTGAAATTGTTCATGGCACAAACAATAGTGATATTGTACCAAAATCAAGTAAGTATTTATTTCAATTAAATAATTATTCAACTTTACGGAAATGATCTTGAAAACCAAAGACGTTGTCCTAGATGGTACCTTAGATCATCACAAATTTATGGCTTTGTTATTGTTGTCTTTTTTATACCATGTTCTCTACCACTCTCCATCAGAACATGACTGTATGATTTCCCTTCCATATCCATATTTTCACCTATGTTCTCCTATGTGGAAACACAGTGATGAGTTATTTTGGGTAACTATTAAGTTTCATACTTCACTTTTTAAAATTATGTTTTAGTATTCCTCTTTATGATGGGGGTTTCTATGAATGAAACTTTCAAGTAGTAAATGATTTACAACCCTGACGAATTTCGAGAGTGAAATTCATTTTAAGGGGGGTAGAATGTAACAACCTGAGATTTTATGAGAAATATTATTTTTAATTTCTTTGATGTCTTCTATTGTACACTACACGAAGATTAGCTTGTACTATTTGCAACGCCATATTAGCTTGCAGTATACGCACCACTATTCTTGGCTAGTGTTACACACAATTTCAAGTTCATTTTGTGGGAATTATTCTACGCAACATTATGTATAGATTTTTTTTAATGTATAAATGAAGTAAGTTTTTATTATGTTATGTGAAACACCAAAGGGAGCTTCCACTGCACGCAGCCCGAACATGGCTTGCATCACACGCAATCACGATCTTCCTCGATAGCGTGTGTAGTACGCAATATCGGGATTCTCTAAACAATGATATATTGTTATAATATTATTATAAACTAGCTATTATAAATATTATTAACTAAATTTTTAATTTTATAACATTATTATTCATCTTACACATTTTCTAGTACATGGTATGAGAACAAAATAAATATTTCGGGTAAAATAAGTATTTTTCAAAAAATACAGTTTTGTCGCCTTTTGATGGTGCACCCAATTTAAATCTATTTTTTGATATGTTTATAATTTCAAATTGAAAAAAATAAAATTCTTCATTGGAATCAGGATATAAAAACTTACTTTGGATAAATTTTTCATGTTATTCTAATAACTTTCATATTTTAATGAATAGTAAAAACACGCTATATTTTAATTAAAAACAACTTTTTTCATTGAAATAATTTATATGTTTAAATTATAATATTGAATTATTTTAAAATATAAATAGAATATATTTTTACCATTTAATATAATGTTTTTCATTACCATTAATTTTACGGTGAATTCATAGGTAAAAACATTTCAATCTTCGACAATGTTTCAACTTTTAAAACCCATTTTCTAAACAATGAGATTAATATTAAATTAATTACTACAACTTCTGGGTTTTGAATTTTAAAAAATGGATTCCATATTTTAATTCAGTGGGTCCAAATTATGTTAATAGATAACTTTTATTTTTTTTATATTATGAATAGTAACTACGGTAATGTTCCTCTACAGCAGTTAAAGGAAAATCGGTAAATTATGGGTAAAAATAAGATTATAAATTACCCTAACACCTTCCAAAATACTATTTTATGACTAAAATTAGACCCATATCACCTAAAGGTTATAATATATTCATTTTATGAACATTGGACAATGAAAATAACTTAATTATTATTAAAACCAAAGAAAGTGACAACATGTCACTCTCTTAAATATTATAAGTATATTAATTTTAATTTAGTGATAAACTTCATGATACTTCGAAAATAAATAATCTCCATAAATATAATAAACTTATATACATAATATGAATTTATTTATAATTTTTAAGAATTAAATATTTATCATTAAAGGTGACACAATAGTGATGTTGAAGTAATTTTATTTATTAAAATATCAAATAAATGGTTTTAAAAATATTGAAATAAATATTATATGAACAATTTAATGTTATCCAGGAATTTTATAGATAAATATGACCTGTTATGAATCTATTAAATCTTTTATTTCGAACATATATTTTGTGTGGAGTTTATTTAAATTCAAATAAATGAATAGTGTCAAAATTGACACTACTGTTATTTTATAAAAATAACATATTATAAAATTGATTAAAAATATGAAAAATATTTAAAATTTATAAATTAAAATTTATATGGTCTAAAATTTCATAAAGTATCCAATTATATACAATTAACAACACATATGTAATTATTTATAGCAATTTAAAATTTAGAATCTTATTACCACAAATAAAATTAAATAGATTAAATAAAGATAAATCAAGTTGATAAGGTTTAAGATAAATTTACAACATGTATAAATTTTATTTTTTGATGAGATTAAAACCATGTCCCATATAATCTTCGAATATGAGTCATTTTTGGAGGTTTTTAAGTGGGTTTTGATTTATTATAAATTAATATTTTTCTGGTTTCCAATGGTGCCCCTCTTCACCCTTATAAAAGGGCACCTCCTCCCTATCCTCCTCACACAATTTTGAGCTTTAAAGCTCAACCAAAACCTGACCGTTTCTCTTCTAAAAATCTCTAGTTATATCATAGAGGTTCTGGTCTTCTCAAAAGACAAACTCTAGTTCCCTAAGAGGAATTTTAAAAGAGGTGCGTCGAAGAAGATGTAATCTCTTATACCGATTATTTCAAGTTTATTTATTCTTCTACTCCCTATTATTTAGTTGTTTAATTATAAAGTAATAACATAAGTATAAATAATATACTTATATGTTATTATAAATATGAAACAACCTCATTTTACCTTCTATACATCCTACGGAAAATGAAATCATCGCGCGTGCGTACGTACGGAATACCGTCTCCACGCCATGGTGTAATATGTTTTTCCTCCACCACCTTACTTGGATGGGTATAATGGTGTAAATAATAACTATATATGTTTATTATAACATCATACTAATTCTGAGATATTATATAATCCAGTCCAATTCTATTCAATAATAATGGGAACGATATCATCGCTCGTGCGTACGTACGGATTACCGTCTCCACGAGGCGATGAGATTCATTCTCCATGTTAACCATTAAATAATGATTATAAATTATATATAATGAATAATAATGATATATATGACATAATAATTCTACTGGATTTATGTATATATATTTTTTATCTACTTACTTCAAGTCAATAAGGAAAGGAAAACAGCGTTCATGCGTACGTACGGCCTACCGTCTCCATGAACGGTGTGATTCATTTAATATATCTATCTATTATATATATATATATAATGAATATAAATTTTATATAAATCATGTTTTACATTATTAAAGTAAGTAAATCATGATATAAGTAATAATAATATCAAGAACAACTAGTCCAAACACGTACGATAAATGAAACGAATATTACCCAAAACATTGCTTTAACAAGGAATTGAAAAATGAACAGGTAATATAAAGTCCTAAGTGAATCATAAATGATATCATAATAATGACTTTTATTCTGTAATAAGTCAATGACATTATTTAAATCATTATACAGGAGGCTTGGATACGTACAAAGCATATCAGACCTAAGGTAAGGGATAATTATCCAATCTCGTTCTGATCCGAGATTGTTTATTCGTAAGTATTTACTGGGTTTATATTTTTCATCCATGTCCATGAAAATGTTTTCATAAAGTGTTTAACATTATTCCCTGTATTTTTAAAAGTAATTGTTACCCCTCTTTACTTTTACTTTGTGTTCTGGAAGAAATCTTTCTTGTGTTTACCATACATGGTACTTTTTCACTTTTCTGTTAGAAGTACATGGAGAATGTTTTTTTCACTTATACGGCATGAACGGATCTTTACGGTTTCATAATGACTTATTTTCATGAAGCATACTCTACAATATTTCATGAATATTTTCAACAAAATAATTCTTTTAAAATTGCATGGAATTTTGTGAAAAGAAAATGATTTTTAAAAAGAAAGGATATTTTCCTCAAGAATTCATTTCGAGTGTTTTATCAAAACCATTTTCCATCTAAGATGAAATTATTATATATGTTTATGTTTCAAGTATAATGTCTCTATGATTTACATGGTTTCACTTTTCTTATGATTAAATGATATCCATTTGTTTTATATGGATTATGTTATGATGGGATGATGTTTATGAAACCCATTTTATTCTTTGGGTTATGATGAATGATTTATGTTTATTTTGTGGCACAAGTAAGAATGATTTCACTATGATATGGGTGGGACCTATATCTCCCTCCAATGCATTGGGTAATGATTTATATCTCATGAGATAGACATGGCTGGAACGATATGTTAATCTGGTTTATTGATACAGGACTGGAACGAGGAGTGAGCTCGATTCAGTAAGGGACTTTGTCCACTAAGATGGTCTTGGCAGCAATTTCTTAGCTACTATGGAAATCATATCATGTGGTTAATGGTTTTCCACAATTACATGTTTTATTCACATGCTATTTTATCATGATTAATGTTCCTTTATGATATATGCCTTCTGTACTGCCAAGATTTATTTCTCATGATTTTGATGTTTAAAATTTATGTTCTTGTTCTTTTTAAGTTAAGATGTATATGATTTGTTTTATTTTCTCCATGCATTCCCTTACTGAGCATTTTAGATCACCCTTTATATTTTTTTCTTTTCCCCAGGATTTAAAGAAAGGTTTTTGGTATGAAAAAAAAGGGGAAGATCTTTATGGTAGGTGTTGAAGATCTTTCACCACGATTATAAGATTATGTTTCGAGCTTCCAAAGACACTAAACTATTATGGACCTTGAGTGTTGGTTCTTGTTATGTATTAATTATTCCGCAAAATTAATGTAATTTACATGAACGTCAAGCTTTGGGTCTCTACAATATCTTCTTGATTTTTTTCTGAATCTTGTGATATTTTGAATAGTTTATTTTTCTATAATATTTTAAATGACATTTATTTTCTCTGGATTTTAATATGATTTTTTATTTACACCCATGGGTATGGTAATGAATAATTTTGGGTGATTTTTGATGTTTTTCTTCTTTGACATGAGGGTATATTCTCCCCTTAATATCACTATTGACCATCATTGCTATTTTCTACCCTCTAGATTATATAGAGGTGTTTCTTCGGTCTTTTGGAAATCGGATCTATTAAATATCATGTAAACGGGTCTATAAAGATAGAATGTATTAAAAAATATTTATTTTAAATTATCTTTATATTTGGGATAAAAAATATTATATTAGTCAGAACTTGAGATGTTTGCAATGTAGTGTACCTCTCCAGCAGCTACATAGGCTAAATTCCAAGTTAATGGGGAGTTGGGATTATTGTTCTTGGTTTTTTCATTACATTTTTGTTGATTATTACTGAATATAGGGTTTTGTAGTTGGAATAATGATTTTTTGTTTTAATCTTGTTTGAGGATGGAAAGAGGAATATGTAAATTCAATATATTAGGCACATAGGTTCACCTAAAATGAAAATATTTATGTCTTATTTTGACACTTGTAATTGAAAATAAAATAGGGTTTGGTTTTGTAAAGTGTTAATAATTATATATTTGGTGTTTTCTCAAATAAATTATTAATCCAATTCCTATTCAATTCACCTAATGGGTATTAATTTTTCTTCTGTGAATATTCATAGGGTGATTTCATTATATGCACATAGATGTGACCAAGGTCCTAAATGGGGTAGTCCAGTATAAAGATTCCTTGTGAGGATTCGTACCTTAGAGTATGTAATTATCCAAAGTTTGAAATGTATGAAATGTATATGAAACTCCGTAGTGGGTGTATTATCCTATGAGTTTTATGATGATACATGATATTAGAGCATGGATGTTTTTTGGGGAGTTGTGTCATTTTGGAAAATTGGTTATGGACTATGTGGGATCTCATATTGAATTTGAGACTTAAATTATGATATTTGGTAGTCAATTATTATAATTTAATGGTTGGATGATTTCTTATTATTATTTTATATGAAATATGATATATGAGGGTAGACCAAGAGACTTTTTTACTTAATATTATGATTCCATTTGGGTATGAGAAGTGGGTAAATGATTTTTGTTTGAGATTAAGGCACAGAAGGTGGTATCAAGTTTGTAAAATAGGCATTGAGGTTCCTTAGGTAGTTCAAATGTGAAATGATGGGCACTACTTGTGTTGTGATAAGTCCCACATGTATTGGATTAATTTTAATCTTTAAAATTACTTGAATGATCCTATAATTAATAAGATGAACATGCATGTAATGAGTTTTTAGCTGGTAAATTAGGTGTTTGATATTAGGAATGATGGGATAAAACTCAATATGAAACACTTTGACGGAATGGGAGGGTATTACTGAGGGGTATGCATGTTAGATACTTTTTTTGTTAATGTGTGGTGTTAATAACCATTTGATTTTTTTTTTGAATGACAATCTCTTACTATGGGTAAAGAGAGAGAGAGAGATCTTGTTCAACCTATTTGGTAGGGTAATCCATGATACCTAATCTGATCCTACGGTTGGTAAGCATGGTTTTGATTATACTTGAATCATCTTGGTAACATCTTGTACTTATAGATTATTGGGTTTTGGTATATATTTGAGATATAGATATATAGTTGTGTAAGTTACACGAATCTAGAGGTGAGGTCACAAAGAAAATAAAAATTAATTATAATTTTCTTTAATTTCGTTATAGTATGTGAATAGTAACTTTTGGGATGTATATGTTTGATCCCTTGAGATCCACTTGTGGCTTAGGACCTTGAGAAGTGGGAGTATGTTTTGATGAGTTCTAGGGATTCCTAGCTCCTCAAATGTAAGGAGTTGGGTCATATGTTATTGATAGGGCAAGGAAATGATCACATGTTTATGGTGATTGGATTTTAGATATTGGTTTAAAGGTATGAGACACCATTTTTATTGAGGAATATAAAAGGGTGATGTATATAGATAGTATGATGTATGTTGGCTTGAGTAAGAATTGATTTGAGGTATGATCATGGGTGGTGTGACCAGTGGGAACTAGTTCATTAATATATAACCGGCATGCAATATGAGATTGACGAATTTTGATAGAGGGGTCACTAAGTGGTTATGAGAATTTTTCATATGTCAAGACAATCAACTCTCATGAGAGATGATTGGTCACCTATTATAAAAGTAAAGTGTGGTATGGTGGCCATTGTGTCCTTTGAAATTTAAAAGGGTAGATTTGATTAGTGTGATGGATAAGTAATTAAGAGAGTTCCTTTATTATGGTTAATTCGGAATTAGTATGATTTTGACTTTCTAGCCAGATTGTTCAGGGTCTATTATGAGATTAAATGTGAGAGTTATGTGAGAGTGAGAAAGGTTGTAGTTCTTGAGATAATTCTATCATGACAAAGGTTATGTTAGTGAAATTGAATAGTATAAGATAGTATATAAATAGAACATCATGGTATTATTGAACATAATAGTATGGATAAGTAGTGGAATTATTTTAGGGATATGAGCCAGTCTCATTATTGGACTTATTCAAGTTATATTAGTGGGGATCATATTGGATAATTATTGATATATACCAGATTTTTTCTTATTGATTTCAAATAAGGGAGATTCTATGATGAGGAATACAACATGGATAATCTGAGAACCTAGATCGCCTTTTTATTAATTTTCAATAAACGCCAAGAGTGGAGTGTTGATGGAACAAACATAGAAGTTGTTTTGGTTTTTTGATGATGCATGGATGAAAGTAGTTGGGTAATGTGTGTTAGACAAAGAATTCCCAGATATGAGTGTTTATCAATGAGTAGTGAGATAAGTAAATATGTTTGGTTACTAATAGATGTTGGATATGGAATAAAAATTGGTATATTTATAAGGAGTGTGGTTTGGGAAACATGATGATTGAGTAACTGCATCTATGGAATTTTGGTTGTCATGGAAGGAACACAAATAACTATGTTGAGGTGGGGACTTATGTTATAGAAATGGTCTTTGGAGTGAGATGGAAGATTCTATTTGGGATGTCTAGCAGAAGCATTAGTGTGATCTCAAGAGAGATATATTCTGGTGTGCGTCGGTAATATCAACTTTTGGTATTTTGACATAAGTAATTTAAGAATTTATGAATCCCACCATAAGTTCAGAAAACAAATAGAGTTGGTGGAAATAATTTATGTCACAATACAAAGGATGGAAGGTTTTTTAGTAGTGGATATTTTTTGGTTGTACAGTCATCATGAATATGACTAGTGGAAGACATGTGATTAATTCCATGAATTAGAGTTCAGAGACTAGTATGGTTTATGTGGTATAAATGAGGATCCCTTTTGTGGTTATGAAGTTTTATGGTGGATATTATACAATGATATTCATTGATATGGGGTGGTGAATTCATTAGAAATTTTAATTATAAGTACCATAGTAGAATAAATTTTGAAAATTTTGATTCATATCAAAATTGAAAGAGTTTGAACGTCTCTTGGAGGTGTTTTGGAAGTGATCAGAGGCTTGGGTGAGGTCATGGGTGATTTAGTGAGTGTTGAAAATGAATTCTTTCATTAAAACACTTAGGATTGAAATAGAAGTGTAATGGTCCATCCTTGAAGATTAAATTTTGTATTCAAAGCATAATGAAAAAACCACAAAGGCCCATCGGGCAGACCAGGGCCAGTTGGCATAAAAGCTACGGGGGGTGAATGAAATGGGTCATGTGGGAATCCCCTCGAATAATATTTTCCACCACCAGGGTCAGACTCTCCAGGTTGTGAAAATAAACACGTTCTGAACCAAATAAGCTAATTAAAGCCAGGAAATCTGCGACCTTGTTGCCTTCCTGCCAAGTATGAAGCACCCCAATTTGGGCTCTTAAGATGCCACAGAAATCCCTGACCATGTAAGAGACCAACCACAGAATCACCCCCATGCCACGAAGGGCATTAGGAAACACCATTGAGTCGGTTTCAACCTCAAATATATGAAATCCCCTCTGGCTACAAAACCAAAGACCTGCATGCATGGACAAGGTTTCTACCTTAAGGGTTGTCTTCTGTCCAAACCAGATGGAAAAAAGCCATGTATACCGACCCTGCACCATCATGAATGGCTTCGCCTCCCTACATAGCCCCGGACAAACACGAACCATCAGTATTGAGTTTCAGTTCCCTCGACGGGGGTGCCATTGAATCCATCTTCTCGAAGAGGTTACACCTCCCGCCTGAGAAAGGAGGGTCCCTGTACAAGACCTCCGGAGGGATGGAGAATCTCTCCTGCTTCCCAGCACCCTGATCAAGCCTACAATCAGGCTAGTGGTCCTTACAATGATTGCCTGACTCTTGGATGCCTCCCCTTCAAAGATCTTCTTGTTCCTCACCTTCCATATACTCCAACATCTAGCATGAAAAATCACCAAATGAGCCCACATCTCAGCGCCTCCATTACCTACACCCTGATACCAGTGTTCCAAGAATGGTTGATCTTCTATTGATAAAACATTGATAGTTGTGAAGTCACTGATGTGTCCCCAAACCTCACGCTCCAATTCACTTTCAAAAAAGAGATGGCCAGAACTCTCCTCTGCATGTCTCTAGCAGCACACACATCTGGTAGCTAATTGAACACCACATCGATTGATGTTATCGTCTGTTGGTAGGGCCCTATTCATGATCCTCTAAGTGAGGAATTTGTATTTGGAGGGGATACCGTCAGTCTAAAGGACCACATTCCATGTTTTGGTTTTCCCCTGCATGCTTGTACTCCTATGATAATATTTAATAGTAAAAACTCCAGAGGATGAGGGGGTGATGACACATCGATCTGGGTTAGATGACAAATCGATGAGGGAGAACAGATCCTGCTGAATCCTGTTTAGAATGGTCCTGGTGAACTCCAGATACTGACTAGCTTCACGAAAGGAGATGTTTGTGACTGGGCATCCTGGGAAACCAATAATCGAGTCACACCAGTTGTGATGCCAAAATAAGACTTCACCACGTCCAACAATCCAGCGCGCATGCCTCCTCAGATCATTCACGATGGGGCCAAGCTCATTCCAAATTGGAGAAACATGGCCATCAGTGGAAAAAAAAGTCCCCCAAAGAGCTTTTGTGCATGGTTCACCCCCACAATGTACGTTGTTCCAAAACCTCCCATGAAAGCTTCGTGTGCATGTCACGGAGGGTAATCTCGAGGCTATGTACGTTGATCCCCCCATCTTAATCTGTGCATGCCAACCTACTCCATGAGGCCCAATGACGTTTCCCCTAGCCCTTTAATTCCCAAATGAACTTTTCCAAGATCCTGTCGATGCAATTGATAACACCCTTTGGTACCTTGAGTGTCGTGAGGGCGTAAAATGGGGTAGAGAGAAAGATGTTGTTAACCAGGGTAATTCTGCCTCCAAATGACAGAAGGTTTTTCTTCCAGTTGAGAACCTGATATGTGATCCTATTGACGAGGTAGTCGAAGTCGCAGATGTGAGTACAACCAGATGAAAGAGGATACCCAACGTAGATCACGCGAAAGTCCCCCCTCTGCTAATCAATAAGGTGACCCACTGTCGAAGCCCGGCTAAGGAGACATTTGCAGGGCAAGAAGAAGTTACTCTTACCTCAATTAATGAACTAACTGATCCAAAGGAAATACTCCTCCAGTAGCATGTTCATATATCCTAAGGATCTTCTTAAAGCATTCACAAAAATAATGGTGTCATCCAAGAACATAATGTGAGACATTGAGGGTTGATTCGATCTGTGGAAGTAAAGAATCATATGGCCAATGTTCAGGCTATGGTTAATAAGACGGATGAGCACATCCTGGGCCAAAACAAATAGGCTATGTGAAATGGGATCCCCTTGATGAAGGCCCTGGGTCGGTTTGAATAAACCAAATGTATTCCCTAGAAAAGAAACTGCCAACCACGGTGAGCTGAAACAGTGAAACAGAGTGTCGATATTCCATGCAGAGAGCCCCATACATTCCAACTCCTTGTTGAAGAAATTCCATTACACCTAATCATATGCCTTTCTCATGTCAAGTTTGATGACTGAGTTGAGACCGTGGGACTTGTGGTTAATATCTCTAATCATTTTCTATCCCAACGCAATCCTTCCACGGATGCATCTCCCCATCACAAACCCGTGTTGTTCCAATGCAACCCACTGCGGAAGAAATGATACCAGTCGGGAGTTAATGATGTTGTCAAGGATCTTGTACGTAACATTTCACATGCTCATAGGTCAGAACTAGTTGATTGAGGATGGGTTCTTAACCTTGGGAATAAACACAACCATAGTGGCACACGTGACCCTCGGAAGATTCCCCCTGAAGAAGTCTTGAACAACATCTATCAAGTCACACATGATCGCCTCCCATAAGGCTCTATAAAAGGATATGGGGAAGCAATCTGGTCCCACTGATCTATCTATATTGAGCTTTGTCATGGCATCAAAAATCTCATTTTCCAAAGGAAGGGCCCCCAGACCTTCATTATCCTGGTCTGTAACCACGTGAGGGATGGCGTCAATTACAAATTTATGGTATGCAATATTAATACCCTAGTTTGGTATGAAAAAATAAATGAAATATAGTGGACGTCATGATAGGTGAATTAGACCCCTCTTGGTAGGGGAGAGTTATGTATTATGAATAGATAGCTTAGTGGTAGTCTATATTGAATCTTGTGTTACTATGAGGTCTCTTAGTGAGATTATTTATTGGTATGGTGTGTGTTCCTCATCAACTTTTGTTTGTGTGTTTTATTGGGGATAATATAGATGGTATTTATTTATAACTTTAGTTTGATAGGATCAAATAAATTAATTTTTAATGTTAGTTGGATGATGTATCACCCCATTGTGTTTGATTTATGTATAATTATTGTTTTTCCTTATTGTTCAATGTTGTGAGTGGGGATAAATTGAGGAATGTAACACCCTTGAGAGATGGTATTTAAACCTTGGGGTTGGAAATGATATAAAGAAACCGAAGTAGGTCTGGAATATTATCTTACTAAGGGACCAGAAAGGGTTCCATAGTCTTTTGTTATCATGGGAGGTGGTTAAATCATGGGGTGGACATATTTATGGTCCATGTATGAATGAGCTGATGAAAATAGGTAGCATTCTCGAGAGACCATCATTGTAATTTATTTTTATCATGATTATGTTTGAGATTGGTATTTTGGGTTTACTTCCTTTCCAAATGATGTAATATGATGACTGTTACGAGGTGGGTGTCATTCTCCTCGATATTATGTGATGATTATTACAGGGTGGGTGACATTACCCAAAATGTTATGTGATATGTATTACAAGGTAGGTTTCATTCCCACCATTATTACATGAAATGTTTTACTAGATGGGCACTAATAAAAAACATACCTTTAACAGCGCTAGAATCAGCCTTTATCTGTACTGACTATCTTAGCTCGGTTAAAAGTACGTGGCTTTTATCATCTTTGACAAAGGGTATATTTATCTATGCAAATAAAAGCACTGATAAATCATACTTTTATCAATGAAATTATAATTTCTTATAAAATACCTCATTTATCATCTCTTTTAAAAGCACTAATAAAAGTATGATTTATAAACCCTTTTTTTAATAAAAGTATAATTTATCAGCACTTCTCAATGCACTGATAATGATATACTTTATCAGTGCCTCTATGAAAACTGATAAAAGTGTCCTTTATCATATATTTTAAAAGCACTGATAAAGGGTAGTTTTGTCAGTAAATTTAATAGCATTGATAATGGTGAAAACTTTAGTGTAGTGCTGCAGCACACTACATCACCAGAAATAGGTGCAGTGTGCTACAACAACACACTGCATCAAAATAAACAGTAATAAAAAAAATACCAAAATTAGATGAAACACTGAATTTTAATGGAATACAATTTCTAACACAAATACAAGAATGATAAAACACTATTATAGAGTATGTAAGTAGTTTTTTTTACTTAAATCAATATAAATTTTGAATAAAAAGGCACAATTGAAGTCATACTAGTCACACTGTGATTCGAATTGATGTGTGGTTGATTACTACATGTCATAAATGACCTATGGATCATTTTTCTAATGATCCAAAACAATCATAATGTGTTTGCTCAATTTTGAGTATGTGAGTTTTTTTATTAAAATTAATGTCAGTTATGAATCAAAAGACGTTCTTGGAGTCATATCGGTCACACCGTCCATCGAATTTAGGTTTTTTTAATCCTTACACATCAAAAATCATGAATGGATCATTATACTAATGTAAAAATAATAATCTGAATGTCTTTTCTTGATTTTAAGTATGTCAGTTGTTTTTCACTAAAATTAATGTAATTTTTGAATAAAAAAGACAAACACGGAGTCATACTGGTCACACTATGAGTTGGATTGAGGTTCGTCTAAATGATTCAAATCTCAAATGACTAATGGAAGGTATTCCTAAAGTATCAAAATAATTGGAATGTTTTCCTTGGACTTGACAACACCACATGTGTGTTTTACAAAAACGTAATTTAAAACTAAAAACAAGTATATTCATCCATACAGGTGGCATCATTTGTGGGTTTGACGTGAGGATGACTTATTCACATAAAAATTAATTAAAAAATATTGACCTGAATTATCGAGACAAACTGAGTGTGTTTTCTCTGTTTTTAGTGAGTGGCACAACGTTCTATTAAAATTTTAGTTTCAAACTAATAACGTAAATTTCGAGTCATACTAGTCACACTATGTGTCGGATTGAGGTGTGGATGATCCCTATATGTTAAAAATATCATATGGATAATTTTCTTAAAGTACCAGAGCAATCTGATTTTTTTCTCGTTTTTTAGTAAGTCATTTTTTCAGTAAAATTTTTGTCAACTTTGATTAAGAAAGATGTAGTTAGAGTCATACCGCTCACATCATGCATCAAATTGAGGCATGGATGGATGATATAAGTCCTAAATGACTCATGGATCATTTTCCAAATGTATAAAAATAAAAATAATGCATTTCCTTTATTTCGAGTATGCCATATGTGTTTTTTACTAAAATGTAATTTTAAATTGGAAACACACACTTTGAGCCACGCAGGAGGCACCGTGTGTGGGTTAAATATGTGATTGATTCATGCACATCAAAAATGAATTATGAATTTCTACACTAAATTATAAAGACAATATGAGCATGTTATCTTGGTTTTCAGTGAGTAACGCTTTTTTTAATGATGTCTATTTTAAATTCATAATAGACACTTGGAGTCATAACAGTCACAGTGTGCATCAGATTATGGTTTAGCTAATCCCTGCATGTAAAAATGATGTATGGATCATTGTTCTAAAGTACCAAAACAATCTGAATGTGTTTTATCAGTTTTAAGTATGCCACTTTTTTTACTAAAATTTCATTTTAAACTAGAAAGATGCACAATTTCTCTTATCTTAAGTGAAAATTGTTGTGTCCACTTTTAAAAGATTGTTTTCAAACACAATCATGGTATTATCCTTATTCTACTTCATTTCCCATAAATTTTATTATTTGTAATCTATTACTTATTATCATCCTCCACGACAGTCTCCACCTCGGTCTTCACCTCTTCCACCTCCTCCATGTCGATCTCTGACTCTGACTTTTCCTCTGCCTTTACCACCACCTTCACCTGTCCATTTGCCTCCACCTCCACCTGCGCCTTTGTGATTTCAAAAAAAATATTATATACATGTTAGTACTTCTAATCATCTTGATTTCCTACCATACTTTTCTCTTTAATAAAGAGATTAAAAATAATATATAATAATTCTAACACGAATTCCTCACAACCCAAATATCTTAATAAGTTCATAACTGATACTAGATGATAAACATAGTAGTTAATCACCTAAATTTTTTGTTGGCATATATTTTGAAAAAAACTATGATGCCCAATCATCTCTAAACAAATTGATTTCTTCTATTGAGTAACTCTTCTATTGGTAATATTGATAGTACTGAGAAAATATAGACAAACAAATGATTATGAATATATATTTAATGAATTTTTAATTACATTTGGAAATTACCTATTGGGGGAGATAGGTATTTTCAATCTTTGTGATTTATCTAATAAATTTCAAAATATAATATCCACAATCAATTGTATTATCTTGTTTCAGACACTACTAAAACATTGAACATAATAATTAAATTGTTTGGAAATGTTTTTATAGTAAATTATTTCTATATATGCCTTAATTTGTTTCCATTTGTAGTAATCCAGAGGCTTTATCTTTTTGAATGCCAACTAAATGCCATGATCTAGCCGATATTTAGCGATCGACCTGTCATAACAAAATTCCTCATTAAAAAACATCCTGAACATATAATTAGTTGTTTATCAAAAAAAAAATTGTGTAGTGTATTACATATTCACAATACACATCATGTGTGGTCTGTTTGTTGGAAATCCTAGCATTGAATCCAAAAAATAAATATTCAGGCAGTCTATGTTGACTGGTATTAGCATCAAGTGCTTCATAAAAAACAAAAATAATTAAGTCTTGCAAAAAAAATATATTTTATGTGATTAAGTCATAGTGTTTTAACTTTGCAATTTAGGGATCAAAAATATTATGTCGTCTGATTATTTTTTACTAAACTCTTTGAGTAACTCATCTTTTTTATGCTTAATTTATTCCTCATTCAAAGTAATTTCTAGTGTAGAAATGATATTGGGATTAATGTATCCAAATCATTCTTATCAAGATCTTATCTTTATATAGTTTCAATATAAACACTTGTAAAAATATGAATAGCTATTAACTTTAATAAACATATTTAACTCTATATTTGGAGAGATGTATTTTGAAAATGTACCTTATATATGTACTCATAACTGACACACCAAGCCACTCATTCATTGGAATCTCCTTTATAGTCTTCAGACCATTTATTTATGTCAAGTAATCTCCATGTATATATTCTTCATATTCAATGTAATACATAGTTTTACATTTAAATTTGGTCTCTACATGAAGTTTTAATGATTATTAATATTACTCTGGAACTAGCGGGGAGAAGGTACTCTTAGAAGTTTGTTTTGTCTTCTTGGTCTATTGAAATTATTTTATTGATTTGACCATTCATTTCTCAACCTATTTATCCATCTATAATATCATACATCACATCAAAACTTTTATCATCAATTTTTTAGTGTTTTTCATATGAAAATTTTTGGTAAAGATGTATCTCATGTATCATTATAAGATAATATGGCCATGCTATGAAATAACATATAGAAGTTTCAACCACTGTAATATCTAGAACATCAAGTGGAATATAAAAATCATTAGATGGCCCATTAGCTATATAAATACCTCTCTAATGTGATTTTTGGGAGGGGTTGATTGTGTAGTTGTTATCCTAGGATATTATAGATTGTACCCATCCAAATACAGCGGTACATGGATGTTGACAGATAAAAATCACAAACAACTATACCATGTAGATTTTTATTAATATAAATTTATTGAAAGTTATTTGATTTGATTTTAGTAGAATGAGTAATGAAAAAATTTCTTACCATGGGTAAGGCATTGGTTCAGGGGGTGACTAGCATCAAGTATAGTGGGATCATTTGGTTCATGTGAGGATATTTTCTCCACCACTGGTTTTCATTAATCCTTACTTATATATTTTTCTGCCAAATTAGACTACAAAATAATATCTTATAGTGGGCCTATTTGTATCCCCATTCATCTCATTATATTATATGTAACTTCATGTGGTTTTATCTTCTCAAAATATGTTCGAAGGGAGACCCCAAAAGCAAATACTCTAATGCGACCATATCGTTAAGGCCACGTCAAAGCTACTGAAATTTACTTTTCTTCTAGTACGACTATTGTCCATTCATTTTTCTAAACAATATAAAAAATATGAACTTAACTATTTTTTGGAAATATTGTTATAAATCATAAAAAATTACAATTATTTCAAACTTACAAATGTTTCTCATACTTCTTTTGTGTTTTCATCAACTAATATACCATCCTAATTTACATGATCCTCCTTCCATGTCACATCATGTGGGATGTAAGTAGATTCAGATTTTGATTCATCAATCTATAGATAAAAAAAGAACATATTTTGTTTCATATCACAAAATTAAATTTTATTGTTGATTTAAAATACATACCAATTTATTGCCTAATAAAGCATACCACATCCTTCATTTGTGATTGGGGTACGTTGTTTTTTATGAACATTATTTATTTTCATAACTATTTTTTATTTCATAAATTAATTTTTTTTAATAATTTTGGATTAAAAATATCAAATAATATATTATTAACCGAAATGAACATGAAATGATTTATCATTGTGACGATTATGGAAATCAGTCTTTGTTCCCTAATTTATAATGTGTACATAACTAAGTGTTGGGTGGGGATTTATTTTCCCCTCAGAATACCAATGATGTAACTTCATCAGAATAGTCTAGAAGCCACTATGAGATTTTCCAGCATCCATTAATAAAAATTTCTTATGGAAATATTCTAAAATAAAAGATTTCTACAAGGAAAAATTAAAACAAAATCAACGTTTCATTACAAAAGTTTTTAGTAAAATAGAGAAAGTATACTGTAAAATGATTGTTATATCTTTACAATGTATTTCCTTTATTACAAATTAGATGCAATTCCATGATTCAATATGAATGAAGACATTCACCATCATTGTGACCCCAAGATAACTAATGAACATCAAATTTTAGGGTTAGTAGGTTGTCCACATTGATTCAAACCAACCACAAATTTTAAACCCTAACTTCTTGTTGTGGTAGATTTATTCAAGACTATGATGTTGCGTCATTCTTTTTTTCCATAAAAATGTTAGTGATCCCCATATAATTCCATAGTTTCCTTATAAAGAGTCATTTCTTACTCAAGATTGGAAATATCATCATGTTCAGAAGACATTGTCTGCCTGAGTATTAAAACATTTAATTTGTATTGAACATCAGTAAGGCAATACACCTCAAGTATAAAATTCCACAATTACATGCATCTTGCATGAAAATTGTTACTGTCTTGAATAGAGATATAATACATCAATACTACAGTAAAAATAACCTTAAATACCAATATTTAATCTATAGTTATACACATGATTTACTTAAATATCATGATGATGTATTTTAGACTACTCAGTCCCTCTTTCAAACTAGCCTTCCTCCCATCATTGTTCGGGGGGAATTTCATCAATGAACATTGGATCCAAAATGATGGGAGGAATGATAGATTGAAAGAGGGAGTTCAATATATCTTTAAGTGGTGGAAGAAAATCAAGAATATCAAAATTAAAGTGTCATATGAACTTATACTAATGAAATATCTCAAAAAGTATCCTTAATTGATAAGGATTTGTGTACCTCTACTCTAATGGTCTTGAAGAATTGAATCTCACTCCACCTATATTGTACATCACTTCTATCTACTCAAGTATTCCTCGCCTTCCAATTTTGGATATTTTGTTAATCCACCATATGATCCCTCCAATAACATACATCCCTTTAAAGGGTGAATTTTTTAACTTATGATTAGTATTAATATAGAATAATTTTTACTCATACAAATGAAATGAATCTATTCAAAAAAATCCTAAAGTTATTATTATGATATATTACCATAAAATCTTAGAGTAACCATAGATACTTCCCCTCATTGAAAATTATACCACATATCTTGAAGTAGATCTATAATTACCTCTATAAATGTAATTATTTACAAATAATAATGGTATTATTGATTATAGAATATAATATTAGAGACGGGTAAACTAGTAACTCAATCATATTCTATGATGAAACATTAATCATATTTCATGACTGGTCTCACCAAATACAATAGGAGATATCATAATTCTTTTATCATATTTATCAATTGAGGTGAAAATGTATTTGTGTCGTTATCTTCTATTTTCACTAAAACCATGGATATAGTCATATTTTATGATATCATAAATTTTATGAAAAAATGTTGTTCAAACCCTTAGATTTTCTATATGCCATACTATATGATATATAATAGCCATATGCTCTGGGTGAACCAAGAAATCCTTTATATCATAATATATGACATTAACATAATATAATATGACATTTATTTATTTGAAAAACTAATAGATTAATACATTGTGTCCTTGTTGAACAAGTCTCGGATACCACTTATGAGTATTAGGGCATCATCTTATGATCATTAGAGGGATAAAGAACTTAAACAAGGGATGATTTATATCGAGTATAAATGTGAAGGAAAACAAAGAAAAGCAAATATGGCGTACTTGTAGTATAGTATCGGTGGAATTTTTCTTTAAATATCACGGGAATATGTTTCATTTATAACATCGAAGCAGCAAGAAAAGTATTCTAGCCTTTAAAGAGATTACACTATCCTTCAATCACAAATATTTTATTAAGGACCCTTCATCACTGAAGGAGTTCTGGCACATTAAAATAGTTATAAATAGTGATCATAGAGGAATATAGGTTTTTCCATGGAATGAATCAAAGGGTTAATTATAATAGGGGGATAATATCCATTTATAGGGACTCTAAATTTAATAAAGAGTGATTTGAGCATTAACTACCATCTCATTGAAACTGATAATTTCATCACGTCAAAGTACATATTTCATTGAGTGTTTCAACAAATGTTTCAATCCATATATGATATTTCTTATGATTTATAATTGATGAGAACCCATTTGGTATAATCATCCAAATTAATTCATATAATATCATACACTTAATTCCCCACCAAAATCTATGTTGATCAAATTTCGTAGCCTCTAATAAAAGTATATATAAGCATAAATTCCCATTTATGATTCAAGGATATCAGCAAATACAATATCTTAGTTTTGTGCATTTTGGACATGGATAAAAAATTACATGAATTATAGGTCAAGAAGATCCAAACCATCAAAATTATATTTTAATCAACTGTTTTTCTCTCTACGGTTACTCTCCAGGTTAGATGAATTTTCAAATTATTTTTTATCCAATGAATTAATTATCTCTATATTTTCTTTAGTAAATAATAATTCAAATATCATAGTTTTCTTGATCAAATATCCAACCATGTATAACTCACTTTCTTTTGGGAAATACACTCTTCATATGTTGTTGTGTATTCATAAGTCCATTTACCCAATTATTTCTCAACTTTATACAATCTACAAAATTTTAAAAACAATGGGCCTATGTTTCTCCCAAAATAAATTCTCCATCATGATTTTTATCCCATGGTTAAAGTTTAATAATAATATTGGATTAATTAAAAACAAAAAAAAATCTAACAACAAGCATCAATAAAATGATTTTTGGAACGTGATTAATTAATTCAATATTATTTTTAATTAAATTAAAAATTATTCATAAAATTCATAAATCTAAAAAACACATTTCTTGGTTTAATAATTTATATGAATAACCAAAATACAAAAAACAAGTTTTAATTGTTTTTACACTTACCTTGTTCCTTATAGGTTCATCACCCATAAAATTGGGCCACAACTTTGTAACCCCAAATCCTTAAAATCTCTCATAATTAGTGTAGAGACCCAAAGCTTGACGTACATGAACATTACATTACTTTTTCGGAATACTTAATACATAACAAAAACAGACACACAAGGACCGTAATAGTTTAGTGTCTTTGGAAACTTGGAACAGAATCTTCTAATCGTGGTGAAAGATCTCCAACATCTCCCATAAAGATCTTCCCTTTTTTTTCTTACCTAAAACCTTTCTTTATATCCTGGGGAAAAGAAAGCATAAAAAGGGTGATCTAAAATGCTCAGTAAGGGTAATCATGGATAAAATAAAACATACCATATACATTTGAACTTAAAAACATGAACATAATGTTTAAACATCAAAATCTTGAGCAATGACATAAAACATGCAAGTACGTAAGGCATAGATCATAAAGAAACATTTAGAATGAAAAAATAGCATGGGAATAAAACATGTAATTGTTGCAACCATTAAGCACATGATATGATTTTCATATTAGCCAAGGCATTGTTTCTAAGACCATCTTAGTGGACAAAGTCCCTTTCTGAATCGAGTTCACTCCTCGTTCTAGTCCTTTATTACTGAACCGGTTTAACTTGTCGTTCCAGCCATGTCTATCTCATGAGATATAAATCTTTACCCAATGCATTGGAGGGAGATATAGGTCCCACCCATCTCATAATGAAATCTTTCTTACTTGTGCCACAAAATAAACTTGAAACATTCATCATAACCCACAGAATAAAACGGGTTTCATAAACATCATCCCATCATCACATAATCCATATAAAACAAATGGATATATCAACATAAGAAAAGTGAAACCATGTAAATAATAGGGACATTATACTTAAAACATACACATATAAAATAATGGCATCTTAGATGGAAAAATGGTTTTGATAAAACACTTGAAATGAATTCGTGAGGAAAATATCCATTTTTCTTCAAAATCAATTTCTTTTCACAAAATGTCATGCAATTTTAAAAGAAAGATATTTTTTTGAAAATATTCATGAAATATTTTGGAGGAAGCTTTATGAAAATAAGGCTTTATAAAACCGTAAAAATCCGTTCACGCCATATAAGTTAAAAATAACATTCTCCTCATAATTTTGTCGGAAAAGTCAAAAGAGTACCTCGTAACGTAAATAAAAGAAATATTACATACATACCATGTAGTAAAAGCCAAAAATGGGTAAAAAGGAATTTAAACATACATGAATACACTTTTATAAAACATGGACATGGATGATAGCAATAACCCCAGTAAATACTTATGAATAAGCAATCTCGGATAAAAATGAGATTTGCAAAAATATCCCTTACCTTAGGTCCGATATGCTTTGTATGTATCCAAACCTCCAGTATAATGATTTAAATAATTTCATTGACTTATTACATAATCATATTAATTGTTATTATATCATATATGTTTCACTTATGACTTTATATTACCCGTTCTTTTGTAAATTCCATGTTAAATAGTGTTTTTGGGTAAAATCGTTTCATTTGTCGTTCGTGTTTTGACTTGTAATTATTCATATGATTACTTAGATCATGATTACTTAATTCTAGAATATAAAACATGATTTATATATAATATATATTCATAATATACATATATATAATAGATCAATAAATGGAAAGAAATACACCGTTCATGGAGACGGTAGGTCGTACGTACGCATGAACGCTATTTTCGTTTCCTTATTGAATTCAATGGAATTAAGTATATGACATAAATATATATATACATAAATCGAGTAGAATTATTATGTCATATAATTTATGATTACTTATTATATATACTTTATAATCATTCTTCAATGGTTATCATGGAGAGTGAATCTCATCGTGTCGTGGAGACGGTATTCCGTACGTACGCACGAGCGATGATATCATTCCCATGATCGTCGAATTGTATTAAAGTGTATGTATAATATTAAAGAATCAATATAACTTTACAATAATCATATATATTCATTACTTTTACCATTATACCCATCCAAGTAATGTGGTGGTGTAAAATAGATTACACCACAGTGTGGAGACGGTATTCCGTACGTACGCACGCACGGTGATTTCATTTTCCATAGGATGGATAGATGGTGAAATATGGTTATTTCATACTTATAATAACATATAATTATATGAGTGATATTGATGTTTTTACTTCCTATTTAAACAACTAAATAAGAAGAAGTTGGAGAAGAAAGAAAATTGAAAGAATCGTTAACGGATATTACCTCTTCTTTGACACGCCTCTTTGAATCCTCCTTTTAGGGTACTAAAATTGGTCTTTTAAGAAGACCAGGACCTCTAGGATGTTTCTAGGGAAGTTTAGAAGGTAAATGGGTAGGGTTTTTCCGAGCTTAAAGACTCAAATTGGTGTGAGGAAGAGAGGGAAGAGGTGCTCTTTTATAAGGAAGGAGAGGGGCACCTTTGGAAATCATAAAAATATTTATTTATAATAAATCTAACCCAACATAAAAACCTCCAAAAATGACTCATATTAGAATAGAAGATGAGATAGGGTTTTAATCTCATCAACCAATAAAATTTAGACATGTTGGGAAATTATTTTAAACATTATCAACTTGATTTATCCTTACTTAATCAATTTAATTTTATTTGTTGTAATAAAATTCTAAATTTTAAATTATAACAAAAAATTACTTATTTGTTGTGAATTGTCCATAATTGGATACTTTATAACATTTTAGACCAGTTAAATTTAAATTTATAATTTCTAAATATTTTTGTAATTTTTTAAAAAAATTATAATATGTTATTTTTATAAAATAATAATAGTGTCAATTTTGACACTATTAAATTATATGAATTTAAATAAAATATATACAGAAGATATGTTCGAAATAAAAGCTTTAATAGATTAATAAAAGTCCCTATGTATCTAGAAAATTAGTGGAGCACATTAAATAGTTCATATAATATGTATTTTATTATTTTTAAAACCATTTATTTTGTTTATCTCTTAATAAAATAATTACTACAATATTGTTGTATAATTATTTAATATACTTATATGTTGCATAAAATTAAAAAATAAACTCATATGATGAAGATAAATCTATTACCTTTCACAATAATACAAAAACTAAAATTTATCATCTTAAAATCACAATATTTAAATTTTTATATTTATTAAATTATGAAGGTGACAACATTGGAATTATTTAAAATAAAATAATATAAGTGTCATAATCACTTTTATAAGACTCCAAACGGTTATAAATTATGTCATTAGATTCTTATGGTATAGAGATACACTAAAAATAAGTTTTCATCAGGTTTTTGGGCCTTTTAATGGGTATTGTTATTTCAATAAAAACTATATTACTGATTTTTCACTTAATAAATAATTTCTGCATCATTAATGTATCACCATTAATGATAATTATTTAATCCCTAAAAATCTAAATAAATTATCATGATGTAGATAATGTTATTAGATTTCTGTAGACTATTCATGTTCAACGTTTTATGATATCTATCACTAAATTAAAATTATTATACTTTTATGATTTAAGAGAGTGACATGTTGTCACTTTCTTTGTTTTAATAATAATTAAATTATTTTCATGGTCCAAAGTCCATAAAATGAATATAATCGGACCCTTAGGTGATATGGGTCTACTTTTAGTCATCCAATAAAAATTTGGCATGTGTTAGGGTAATTTTATAATGTTATATTCACCCTTAATTACCCAATTTACCTTTAACTATGGTAGATAAAATTTACCATAGTTACTATTCATAATTCCCAAAAATAATAAGTAGAATATTAACATAATTTGGACCCACTAATTCCAAATATGGAATCCATTTTTTCAAATTCAATACACAGAAGTTGCAGAAATTAAATTAAAATTAATCCCCTTGTCGAATGAAAACGGGTTTTTGTTTAAAACATTGCAAAAGATTGAATTGATTTAACCTACGAATTCATTGTAAAATCAATGCTAATGACATAAATTATATTAAATGGTAAAAATATATTCTATTTATACTTTAAGACCATTCAATATTATAATTTAACCACATAAGTTATTATGATGAAAAAAGTTGTTTTTAATTAAAATATAGCGTGTTTTTACTATTCATTAAAATATGAAAGTTATCAGAATAATATGAAAATTTTATCCAAGGTAAAATTTTATATCCTGATTCCAAAGAATAATTTTATTTTGTAAAATTAAACTTATAAACATGTAAAAAACTAAATTTAAATTGGGTGCGCCATCAAAAGGCGGCAAAACTGCATTTTTTGAAAAATACTTATTTTTCCCAAAAAATTTAATTTGTTCTTATACCATGTTCTAGAAAATGTTTAAGATGAATAATAATGTTATAAAATTCAAAATTTAGTTAATACTATTCATAATGGATAGTTAATAATAATATTATAATAATATATCATTGTTTAGTAAAACTCGGTATTGCGTACAACACAGGCTATTGAGAAAGGTCGTGATTACGTGTAATGCAAGCCAAGTCAGGGTTGTGTATAGTGAAAGACTCCTTTTTTGTTTCGTTATAACAGAATCCAACCATTTTCTCATTTATACATTGAATATATATATACTCAATGTTGCGTAGAATGACTGTTATCAAACGAACTTGAAATTGTGTGTAACACAATCTAAGAATAGTGTTGGGTATACTGCAAGCTAATACTGTGTTGCGTATAGCGCAAGATAATCATAGTGTATTGTACAATAGATGATATGAATGAAATTAAAAATAATATATCTTATAAAATCTCGGGTTATTACATTCTACCCCCCTTAAAATTAATTTCGCCTTCGAAATTCGTCAGGGTTATAAATGGTTTTCTACTTGAAAGTTTCTTTAATTGAAACCGACATCGTAAAAAGGAATACCAAAACTTATCTTTAAAAACTAAAGTATGAAATGTAACAGTTACCCAAATAAACTAATCATTGGGTTTCCACTTAGGAGAACATAGGTGAAAATATGGATATGGAAGAGAAATATAACCATCATGTTCTAACAGAGAGTGGTAGAGAACATTTCTGTGAAAAAGCCAACAATCACAAAGCCATAGATTTGTGATGATATAAGGTACCATCTGATTCATCAGATATAAGGTCACTAGGAAAAAAAATTTGGTTTTCAAGATCATTTCCCTAAAGTTTATGAATTAAATGAAATACATACATGATTTTGGTACAATCACACTGTTGTTCATGAATTGAACAATTTCCACCTCATAACTTAAATAAATGAAGTTGAATTTGTTATTTGTGATGTGTTAGCTGATCATGTGATAGAATGATGGGTCATTCCATCTGTTTCAAACAAAACGTTTGCAAAAGTTATAAGTCCCTCATATGGTTAGATTAATCGTATATGGTTCCAAAAATGAACTATACTTCATATCATACCGCTTAATAAAATAAAACTAGTTTCTACTAACCAGGGACTTCCTGTAGGCCAGTGGTAGGCGATAAAGGCCAGTCGCACTTCGGTTGTGGGTTCGATTCTCACAGCCTTTTCTGATGTGAAGGGATGTCGCTCGTCCTGTAGGTTGTCCTTTTTCTAAAACTACATTACTATAACATCCCATTAATAATATCTAAAAAAGTTCTGTCCTTAAACAATACTATCATATGTCCAACATAATCCATTCCAATCTTTATCTAAAATACTTCCATCTAAGCTCATAGTATAAAGAAAATGATTACTTGAAATGTCATCAACCAACCATCATTTATCCCCCATTATATTGTTGGTCGCATTCCAATCATGTGAATACCTTGATCATGTATTCTCTTGAAAAATGAATACCCATTAAACCTTAGTGAAAACATGAATGCTGTCAAAAGTTAGCTCTTTCCACATAACAAAATCAAAAATTTCTATATACTCAAACCATGATATACCTTATCCTTATATCAGTCATGAGCTCATGAATACTATCAAACATTTAATTTTCTCCTTATCCCTTCATTATGCACATATCATCTACTTTCCAAAAATACTAGTACCATTCATCACACACTTTTAAAACTTAAGGAAAGACAATAGTGTAACAATCCTTAGATGTCTCTTTCTTCCATAGTACCATGAGATTACTTATACAACATTACACTTAATAAACATGTAATCATTCCACTACCTCTTTAAACCATTGACCGAGCTTCAACAATTCTTTCATCTCACATATCATTTGTAGTCTCTTCATCATCATCAACATAAATATTACCCATACGACCATACCGATTCTCTTCATGAGACTTTCCTTTAGGGAATTGGTTTGCATAATTCCTGTACATTCCACATTTAAAACATTTAACCATTGTTGATATCATAGCAATACCATTATCCTCATCCATGGTGTTAACCGAACCTTTTCCTTTGCACTTACTGGCTTTATGTCCTTATTTTCCACACCCAAAGCATCTTCCAGTTCCTTTGAAACATTCTCCTTGATGTCTCTTCCCACATAATTTACATGGGGTAAATTGAAATTTCTTTCCTCCATGATCACAATGAAACTCCATCTTTCTCTTATTAGCCGAGTCAGGAAACTTACCAAATTTGAGTTTATTGATCATATTATGAGATTGCTGATTCGGCATAATAATGATGTTTGGACTTCCAAATCCCATTTCATTTGGTTGATCATGAAGAATATCATTCCATTGTCCATCATATCCTCCATTATCGTGAATCATCTTGTTTCCAGCCATTTTCTAAAACCCAAAAAGAATAGTGTGAGAGGAAAAAATCATAATAAACGGGGAGTAACTTCAATATATAACATCTTAGGTTTAATATAATATTGTTACCATAATTCTAGGACTATAACCTATACTTATACTTAACCTTAAAGACATCCCTAGACATACCTTAGAAATATCACTAGGGATCTCACTAAAGTTCTCGCATCCTAGTTTCCAAAGGTTGACTAAACCTTTCCTCTGATACCAAATGTAGAGACCCGAATCTTGACGTACATGAACATTACATTACTTTTGCGGAATACTTAATACATAACAAAAACAGACACACAAGGACCATAGTAGTTTACTGTCTTTGGAAACTTGGAACGTAATCTTCTAATCGTGGTGAAAGATCTTCAACATCTCCCATAAAGATCTTCCCTTTTTTTCTTATCTAAAAACATTCTTTATATCCTGGGGAAAAGAAAGCATAAAAAGGGTGAGCTCAAATGCTCATTAAGGGTAAGCATGGATAAAATAAAATATACCATATACATTTGAACTTAAAAACATGAACATAATGTTTAAACATCAAAAGCTTGAGCAATGACATAAAACATGCAAGTACGTAAGCCATAGATCATAAAGAAACATTTAGACTGATAAAATAGAATGGGAATAAAACATGTAATTGTGGAAACCATTAAGCACATGATATGATTTCCATAGTAGCCAAGGCATTGCTGTCAAGACCATCTTAGTGGACAAAGTCCCTTTCTGAATCGAGTTCACTCCTCGTTCCAGTCCTTTATTACTGAACCGATTTAACTTAACGTTCCAGCGATGTCTATCTCATGATATATAAATATTTACTCAATTAATTGGAAGTAGATATAGGTCCCACCCTTCTCATAATGAAATCATTCTTACTTGTGCCACAAAATAAACTTGAAACATTCATCATAACCCAAAGAATAAAATGGGTTTCATAAACATCATCCCATCATCACATAATCCATATAAAACAAATAGATATACCAAAATAAGAAAAGTGAAACCATGTAAATCATAGAGACATTATACTAGAAACATACACATATAAAATAATGTCATCTTAGATGGAATAATGGTTTTGATAAAACACTTGAAATTAATTCTTGAGGAAAATATCTTTTCTTCTTCAAAATCAATTTATTTTCAGAAAATGTCATGCGATTTTAAATGAAAGAGATTTTTTTTGAAAATAATCATGAAATCTTTTGGAGGAAGCTTCATGAAAATAAGGCTTTATAAAACCGTAAAAATCCATTCACGCCGTATAAGTTAAAAATAACATTCTCCTCATACTTTTGTCGGAAAAGTCAAAAAAGTACCTCGTAACGTAAATAAAAGAAAAATTCCATACATACCATGTAGTAAAAGTCAAAAATGGGTAAAAAGGACTTTAAACATACATGAATACACTTTTATAAAACATGGACATGGATGATAGCAATAACCCCAGTAAATACTTATGAATAAGCAATCTCAGATAAAAATGAGATTTGCAAAATTATCCCTTACCTTAGGTTCGATATGCTTTGTACGTATCCAAAACTCGTATATAATGATTTAAATAATGTCATTGACTTATTAAAGAATCATATTCATTGTTATTATATCATATATGGTTCACTTATGACTTTATATTACCCGTTCTTTTGTAAATTTCATGGTAAAGAGTGTTTTGGGTAAAATCGTTTCATTTGTCGTCCGTATTTTGACTTGTAATTATTCATATAATTACTTAGATCATGATTACTTAATTCCAGAATATAAAACATGATTTATATATAATATATATTCATAATATATATATATAATAGATTGATAAATGGAAAGAAATACACCGTTCATGGAGACGGTAGGTCGTACGTACGCATGAACGCTGTTTTCGTTTCCTTATTGAATTGAATGGAATTAAGTAGATGAAATAAATATATAGATACATAAATCAAGTAGAATTATTATGTCATATATTTTTTGATTACTTATTATATATACTTTATAATCATTCTTGAATGGTTATCATGGAGGGTGAATCTCATCGTGTCGTGGAGACGGTATTCCGTACGTACGCACGAGCGATGATATCATTCCCATGATCGTCGAATTGTATTAAAGTGTATGTATAATATTAAAGAATAAATATAACTTTACAATAATCATATTTATTCATTACTTTCACCATTATACCCATCCAAGTAATGTGTTGGTGGAAAATAGATTACACCATGGTGTGGAGACGGTATTCCGTACGTACGCACGCACGGTGATTTCATTTTCCATAGGATGGATAGATGGTGAAATATGGTTATTTCATACTTATAATAACATATAATTATATGAGTGATATTGATGTTATTACTTCCTATTTAAAAACTAAATAAGAAGAATTTGGAGAAGAAAGAAAATTGAAAGAATCGTTAACGGATATTACCTCTTCTTTGACACGCCTCTTTGAATCCTCCTCTTAGGGTACTAAAATTGGTCTTTTAAGAAGACCAGGACCTCTAGGATTTTTCTAGGGAAGTTTAGAAGGTAAATGGGTAGGTTTTTTCCGAGCTTAAAGACTCAAATTGGTGTGAGGAAGAGAGGGAAGAGGTGCTCTTTTATAAAGAAGGAGAGGGGCACCTTTGGAAATCATAAAAATATTTATTTATAATAAATCTAACCCAACATAAAAACCTCCAAAAATGACTCCTATTCGAATAGAAGATGAGATAGGGTTGTAATCTCATCAACCAATAAAATTTAGACATGTTAGGAAATTATTTTAAACATTATCAACTTGATTTATCCTTACTTAATCAATTTAATTTTATTTGTGGTAATAACATTCTAAATTTTAAATTATAACAAAAAATTACTTATTTGTTGTGAATTGTCCATAATTGGATACTTTATAACATTTTAGACCAGTTAAATTTAAATTTATAATTTCTAAATATTTTTTTAATTTTTAAAAAAAATTATAATATGTTATTTTTATAAAATAATAATAGTGTCAATTTTGACACTATTAAATTATATGAATTTAAATAAAATATATACAGAAGATATGTTCGAAATAAAAGCTTTAATAGATTAATAAAAGTCCATATGTATATAGAAAATTAGTGGAGCACATTAAATAGTTCATATAATATTTATTTCATTATTTTTAAAACCATTTATTTTTTTTATCTCTTAATAAAATAATTACTACAATATTGTTGTATAATTATTTAATATACTTATATGTTGCATAAAATTAAAAAATAAACTCCTATGATGAAGATAAATCTATTACCTTTCACAATAATATAAAAACTAGAATTTATCATCTTAAAATCACAATATTTAAATTTTTATATTTATTAAATTATGAAGGTGACAACATTGGAATTATTTAAAATAAAATAATATAAGTGTCATAATCACTTTTATAAGACTCAAAACGGTTATAAATTATGTCATTAGATGCTTATGGTATATAGATACACTAAAAATAAGTTTTTATCAGGTTTTTGGGCCTTTTAATGGGTATTATTATTTCAATAAAAACTATATTACTGATTTTTCACTTAATAAATAATTTCTGCATCATTAATGTATCACCATTAATGATACTTATTTAATCCCTAAAAAATATAAATAAATTATCATGATGTAGATAATGTTATTATATTTCTGGAGACTATTCATGTTCAAAGTTTTATGATATTTATCACTAAATTAAAATTATTATACTTATATGATTTAAGAGAGTGACATGTTGTCACTTTCTTTGGTTTTAATAATAATTAAATTATTTTCATGGTCTAAAGTCCATAAAATGAATATAATCCGACCCTTAGGTGATATGGGTCTACTTTTAGTCATCCAATAAAAATTTGGCATGTGTTAGGGTAATTTTATAATGTTATATTCACCCTTAATTACCCAATTTACCTTTAACTATGGTAGATAAAATTTACCATAGTTACTATTCATAATTCCCAAAAATAAAAAGTAGCATATTAACATAATTTGGACCCACTAATTCCAAATATGGAATCCATTTTTTCAAATTAAATACACAGAAGTTGCAGAAATTAAATTAAAATTAATCCCCTTGTCGAATGAAAACGGGTTTTTGTTTAAAACATTGCAAAAGATTGAATTGATTTAACCTACGAATTCATTGTAAAATCAATGCTAATGACATAAATTATATTAAATGGTAAAAATATATTCTATTTATACTTTAAGACCATTCAATATTATAATTTACCCACATAAGTTATTATGATGAAAAAAGTTGTTTTTAATTAAAATATAGCGTGTTTTTACTATTCATTAAAATATGAAAGTTATCAGAATAATATGAAAATTTTATCCAAGGTAAAATTTTATATCCTGATTCCAAAGAATAACTTTATTTTGTAAAATTAAACTTATAAACATGTAAAAAACTAAATTTAAATTGGGTGCGCCATCAAAAGGCGGCAAAACTACATTTTTGAAAAATACTTATTTTTTCCAAAAAATTTAATTTGTTCTTATACCATGTTCTAGAAAATTTGTAAGATGAATAATAATGTTATAAAATTAAAAATTTAGTTAATACTATTCATAATGGATAGTTAATAATAATATTATAATAATATATCGTTGTTTAGTAAAACTCGGTATTGCGTACAACACACGCTATTGAGAAAGGTCGTGATTGCGTGTAATGCAAGCCAAGTCAGGGTTGTGTATAGTGAAAGACTCCTTTTTTGTTTCGTTATAACAGAATCCACCCATTTTCTAATTTATACATTGAATATATATCTACTCAATGTTGCGTAGAATGACTGTTATCAAACGAACTTGAAATTGTGTGTAACACAATCTAAGAATAGTGTTGGGTATACTGCAAGTTAATACTGTGTTGCGTATAGCGCAAGATAATCATAGTGTATTGTACAATAGATGATATGAAAGAAATTAAAAAAATATATCTTATAAAATCTCGGGTTATTACATTCTACCCCCCTTAAAATTAATTTCGCCTTCGAAATTCGTCAGGGTTATAAATGGTTTTCTACTTGAAAGTTTCTTTAATTGAAACCCACATCGTAAAAAGGAATACCAAAACTTATCTTTAAAAACTAAAGTATGAAATGTAACAGTTACCCAAATAAACTAATCAATGGGTTTCCACATAGGAGAACATAGGTGAAAATATTGATATGGAAGAGAAATATAACCATCATGTTCTAACAAAGAGTGGTAGAGAACATTTCTGTGAAAAAGCCAACAATCACAAAGCCATAGATTTGTGATGATCTAAGGTACCATCTGATTCATCAGATATAAGGTCAATAGGACAACATTTTTGGTTTTCAAGATCATTTCCCTAAAGTTTATGAATTAAAAGAAATACATACATGATTTTGGTACAATCACACTGTTGTTCATGAATTGAACAATTTCCACCTCATAACTTAAATAAATGAAGTTGAATTTGTTATTTGTGATGTGTTAGCTGATCATGTGATAGAATGATGGGTCATTCCATCTGTTTCAAACAAAACGTTTGCAACGGTTATAAGTCCCTCATATGGTTAGATTAATCGTATATGTTTCCAAAAATGAACTATACTTCATATCATACCACTTAATAAAATAAAACTAGTTTCTACTAACCAGGGACTTCCTGTAGGCCAGTGGTAGGCGATAAAGGCCAGTCGCACTTCGGTTGTGGGTTCGATTCACATAGCCTTGTCTGACGTGATGGGATGTCGCTCGTCCTGCAGGTTGTCCTTTTTCTAAAACTACATTACTATAACATCCCATTAATAATATCTAAAAAAGTTCTATCCTTAAACAATACTATCATATGTCCAACATAATCCATTCCAATATTTATCTAAAATACTTCTATCTAAGCTCATAGTATAAAGAAAATTATTACTTGAAATGTCATCAACCAACCATCATTTATCCCCCATTATATTGTTGGTCGCATTCCAATCATGTGAATACATTGATCATGTATTCTCTTGAAAAATGAATACCCATTAAACCTTAGTGAAAACATGAATGCTGTCAAAAGTTAACTCTTTCCACATACCAAAATCAAAAATTTCTATATACTCAAACCATGATATACCTTATCCTTATATCAGTCATGAGCTCATGAATACTATCAAACATTTAATTTTCTCCTTATCCCTTCATTATGAACATATCATCTACATTCCAAAAATACTAGTACCATTCATCACACACTTTTAAAACATAAGGAAAGACAATAGTGTAACAATCCTTAGATGTCTCTTTCTTCCATAGTACCATGATATTACTTATACAACATTACACTTGATAAACATGCAATCATTCCACTACCTCTTTAAACCATTGACCGAGATTCAACAATTCTTTCATCTCACATATCATTTGTAGTCTCTTCATCATCATCAACATAAATATTACCCATACGACCATACCGATTCTCTTCATGAGACTTTCCTTTAGGGAATTGGTTTGCATAATTCCTGTACATTCCTCATTTAAAACATTTAACCGTTGTTGATATCGTAGCAATACCATTATCCTCATCCATGGTGTTAACCGAACCTTTTCCTTTGCACTTACTGGCTTTATGTCCTTCTTTTCCACACCCAAAGCATCTTCCAGTTCCTTTGAAACATTCTCCTTGATGTCTCTTCCCACATGATTTACATGGGGTAAATTGAACTTTCTTTCCTCCATGATCACCATGAAACTCCATCTTTCTCTTATTAGCCGAGTCAGGAAACTTACCAAATTTGAGTTTATTGATCATATTATGAGATTGCTGATTCGGCATAATAATGATGTTTGGACTTCCAAATCCCATTTCATTTGGTTGATCATGAAGAATATCATTCCATTGTCCATCATATCCTCCATTATCGTGAATCATCTTATTTCCAGCCATTTTCTAAAACCGAAAAAGAATAGTGTGAGAGGAAAAAATCATAATAAACGGGGAGTAACTTCAATATATAACATCTTAGGTTTAATCTAATATTGTTACCATAATTCTAGGACTATAACCTATACTTATACTTAACCTTAAAGACATCCCTAGACATACCTTAGAAATATCACTAGGGATCTCACTAAAGTTCTCGCATCCTAGTTTCCAAAGGTTGACTAAACCTTTCCTCTGATACCAAATGTAGAGACCCTAATCTTGACGTACATGAACATTACATTACTTTTGTGGAATACTTAATACATAACAAAAACATACACACAAGGACCATAGTAGTTTAGTGTCTTTGGAAACTTGGAACGTAATCTTCTAATCGTGGTGAAAGATCTTCAACGTCTCCCATAAAGATCTTCCCTTTTTTTCTTACCTAAAAACATTCTTTATATCCTGGGGAAAAGAAAGCATAAAAAGGGTGAGCTCAAATGCTCATTAAGGGTAAGCATGGATAAAATAAAATATACCATATACATTTGAACTTAAAAACATGAACATAATGTTTAAACATCAAAAGCTTGAGCAATGACATAAAACATACAAGTACGTAAGCCATAGATCATAAAGAAACATTTAGAATGATAAAATAGAATGGGAATAAAACATGTAATTGTGGAAACCATTAATCACATGATATGATTTCCATAGTAGCCAAGGCATTGCTGCCAAGACCATCTTAGTGGACAAAGTCCCTTTCGGAATCGAGTTCACTCCTCGTTCCAGTCCTTTATTACTGAACCGATTTAACTTGACGTTCCAGCGATGTCTATCTCATGATATATAAATATTTACTCAATTAATTGGAAGTAGATATAGGTCCCACCCTTCTCATAATGAAATCATTCTTACTTGTGCCACAAAATAAACTTGAAACATTCATCATAACCCAAAGAATAAAATGGGTTTCATAAACATCATCCCATCATCACATAATCCATATAAAACAAATAGATATACCAAAATAAGAAAAGTGAAACCATGTAAATCATAGGGACATTATACTAGAAACATACACATATAAAATAATGTCATCTTAGATGGAATAATGGTTTTGATAAAACACTTGAAATGAATTCTTGAGGAAAATATCTTTTCTTCTTCAAAATCAATTTCTTTTCACAAAACGTCATGCGATTTTAAATGAAAGAGATTTTTTTTTAAAATAATCATGAAATCTTTTGGAGGAAGATTCATGAAAATAAGTCTTTATAAAACCGTAAAAATCCATTCACGCCGTATAAGTTAAAAATAACATTCTCCTCATACTTTTGTCGGAAAAGTCAAAAAAGTACCTCGTAACGTAAATAAAAGAAAAATTCCATACATACCATGTAGTAAAATTCAAAAATGGGTAAAAAGGACTTTAAACATACATGAATACACTTTTATAAAACATGGACATGGATGATAGCAATAACCCTAGTAAATACTTATGAATAAGCAATCTCGGATAAAAATGAGATTTGCAAAATTATCCCTTACCTTAGGTCCGATATGCTTTGTACGTATCCAAAACTCCTATATAATGATTTAAATAATGTCATTGACTTATTAAAGAATCATATTCATTGTTATTATATCATATATGGTTCACTTATGACTTTATATTACCCGTTCTTTTGTAAATTCCATGGTAAAGAGTGTTTTGGGTAAAATTGTTTCATTTGTCGTCCGTATTTTGACTTGTAATTATTCATATAATTACTTAGATCATGATTACTTAATTCCAGAATATAAAACATTATTTATATATAATATATATTCATAATATATATATATATAATAGATTGATAAATGGAAAGAAATACACCGTTCATGGAGACGGTAGGTCGTACGTACGCATGAACGCTGTTTTCGTTTCCTTATTGAATTGAATGGAATTAAGTAGATGAAATAAATATATATATACATAAATCAAGTAGCATTATTATGTAATATATTTTATGATTACTTATTGTATATACTTTATAATCATTCTTGAATGGTTATCATGGAGAGTGAATCTCATCGTGTCGTGGAGACGGTATTCCGTACGTACGCACGAGCGATGATATCATTCCCATGATCGTCGAATTGTATTAAAGTGTATGTATAATATTAAAGAATCAATATAACTTTACAATAATCATATATATTCATTACTTTCACCATTATACCCATCCAAGTAAGGTGGTGGTGGAAAATAGATTACACCACGGTGTGGAGACGGTATTCCGTACGTACGCACGCACGGTGATTTCATTTTCCATAGGATGGATAGATGGTGAAATATGGTTATTTCATACTTATAATAACATATAATTATATGAGTGATATTGATTTTATTACTTCCTATTTAAACAACTAAACAAGAAAAATTTGGAGAAGAAAGAAAATTGAAAGAATCGTTAACGGATATTACCTCTTCTTTGACACGCCTCTTTGAATCCTCCTCTTAGGGTACTAAAATTGGTCTTTTAAGAATACCAGGACCTCTAGGATGTTTCTAGGGAAGTTGAGAAGGTAAATGGGTAGGGGTTTTCCGAGCTTAAAGACTCAAATTGGTGTGAGGAAGAGAGGAAAGAGGTGCTCTTTTATAAGGAAGGAGAGGGGCACCTTTGGAAATCATAAAAATATTTATTTATAATAAATATAACCCAACATAAAAACCTCCAGAAATGACTCGTATTCGAATAGAAGATGAGATAGGGTTGTAATCTCATCAACCAATAAAATTTAGACATGTTAGGAAATTATTTTAAACATTATCAACTTGATTTATCCTTACTTAATCAATTTAATTTTATTTGTGGTAATAACATTCTAAATTTTAAATTATAACAAAAAATTACTTATTTGTTGTGAATTGTCCATAATTGGATACTCTATAACATTTTATACCAGTTAAATTTAAATTTATAATTTCTAAATATTTTTGTAATTTTTTAAAAAAATTATAATATGTTATTTTTATAAAATAATAATAGTGTCAATTTTGACACTATTAAATTATATGAATTTAAATAAAATATATACAGACGATATGTTCAAAATAAAAGCTTTAATAGATTAATAAAAGGACATATGTATCTAGAAAATTAGTGGAGCACATTAAATAGTTCATATAATATTTATTTTATTATTTTTAAAACCATTTATTTTGTTTATCTCTTAATAAAATAATTACTACAATATTGTTGTATAATTATTTAATATACTTATATGTTGCATAAAATTAAAAAATAAACTCCTATGATGAAGATAAATCTATTACCTTTCACAATAATACAAAAACTAGAATTTATCATCTTAAAATCACAATATTAAAATTTTTATATTTATTAAATTATGAAGGTGACAACATTGGAATTATTTAAAATAAAATAATATAAGTGTCATAATCACTTTTATAAGACTAAAAACGGTTATAAATTATGTCATTAGATGCTTATGGTATAGAGATACACTAAAAATAAGTTTTTATCAGGTTTTTGGGCCTTTTAATGGGTATTATTATTTCAATAAAAACTATATTACTGATTTTTCACTTAATAAATAATTTCTGCATCATTAATGTATCACCATTAATGATACTTATTTAATCCCTAAAAAATAGAAATAAATTATCATGATGTAGATAATGTTATTAGATTTCTGGAGACTATTCATGTTCAAAGTTTTATGATATTTATCACTAAATTAAAATTATTATACTTATATGATTTAAGAGAGTGACATGTTGTCACTTTCTTTGGTTTTAATAATAATTAAATTATTTTCAAGGTCCAAAGTCCATAAAATGAATATAATCAGACCCTTAGGTGATATGGGTCTACTTTTAGTCATCCAATAAAAATTTGGCAAGTGTTAGGGTAATTTTATAATGTTATATTCACCCTTAATTACCCAATTTACCTTTAACTATGGTAGATAAAATTTACCATAGTTACTATTCATAATTCCCAAAAATAAAAAGTAGCATATTAACATAATTTGGACCTACTAATTCCAAATATGGAATCCATTTTTTCAAATTCAATACACAGAAGTTGCAGAAATTAAATTAAAATTAATCCCCTTGTCGAATGAAAACGGGTTTTTGTTTAAAACATTGCAAAAGATTGAATTGATTTAACCTACGAATTCATTGTAAAATCAATGCTAATGACATAAATTATATTAAATGGTAAAAATATATTCTATTTATACTTTAAGACCATTCAATATTATAATTTAACCACATAAGTTATTATGATGAGAAAAGTTGTTTTTAATTAAAATATAGCGTGTTTTTACTATTCATTAAAATATGAAAGTTATCAGAATAATATGAAAATTTTATCCAAGGTAAAATTTTATATCCTGATTCCAAATAATAACTTTATTTTGTAAAATTAAACTTATAAACATGTAAAAAACTAAATTTAAATTGGGTGCGCCATCAAAAGGAGGCAAAACTGCATTTTTTGAAAAATACTTATTTTTCCCAAAAAAATTAATTTGTCCTTATACCATGTTCTAAAAAATGTGTAAGATGAATAATAATGTTATAAAATTCAAAATTTAGTTAATACTATTCATAATGGATAGTTAATAATAATAATATAATAATATATCGTTGTTTAGTAAAACTCGGTATTGCGTACAACACACGCTATTGAGAAAGGTCGTGATTGCGTGTAATGCAAGCCAAGTCAGGGTTGTGTATAGTGAAAGACTCCTTTTTTGTTTCGTTATAACAGAATCCAACCATTTTCTCATTTATACATTGAATATATATATACTCAATGTTGCGTAGAATGACTGTTATCAAACGAACTTGAAATTGTGTGTAACACAATCTAAGAATAGTGTTGGGTATACTGCAAGCTAATAATGTGTTGCGTATAGCGCAAGATAATCATAGTGTATTGTACAATAGATGATATGAAAGAAATTAAAAAAAATATATCTTATAAAATCTCGGGTTATTACATTCTACCCCCCTTAAAATTAATTTCGCCTTCGAAATTCGTCAGGGTTATAAATGGTTTTCTACTTGAAAGTTTCTTTAATTGAAACCCACATCGTAAAAAGGAATACCAAAACTTATCTTTAAAAACTAAATTATGAAATATAATAGTTACCCAAATAAACTAATCAATGGGTTTCCACATAGGAGAACATAGGTGAAAATATGGATATGGAAGAGAAATATAACCATCATGTTCTAACAAAGAGTGGTAGAGAACATTTCTGTGAAAAATCCAACAATCACAAAGACATAGATTTGTGATGATCTAAGGTACCATCTGATTCATCAGATATAAGGTCAATAGGACAACATTTTTGGTTTTCAAGATCATTTCCCTAAAGTTTATGAATTAAAAGAAATACATACATGATTTTGGTACAATCACACTGTTGTTCATGAATTGAACAATTTCCACCTCATAACTTAAATAAATGAAGTTGAATTTGTTATTTGTGATGTGTTAGCTGATCATGTGATAGAATGATGGGTCATTCCATCTGTTTCAAACAAAACGTTTGCAAAGGTTATAAGTCCCTCATATGGTTAGATTAATCGTATATGTTTCCAAAAATGAACTATACTTCATATCATACCGCTTAATAAAATAAAACTGGTTTCTACTAACCAGGGACTTCCTGTAGGCCAGTGGTAGGCGATAAAGGCCAGTCGCACTTCGGTTGTGGGTTCGATTCCCACAGCCTTGTCTGACGTGATGGGATGTCGCTCGTCCTGCAGGTTGTCCTTTTTCTAAAACTACATTACTATAACATCCCATTAATAATATCTAAAAAAGTTCTATCCTTAAACAATACTATCATATGTCCAACATTATCCATTCCAATCTTTATCTAAAATACTTCTATCTAAGCTCATAGTATAAAGAAAATGATTACTTGAAATGTCATCAACCAACCATCATTTATCCCCCATTATATTGTTGGTCGCATTCCAATCATGTGAATACCTTGATCATGTATTCTCTTGAAAAATTAATACCCATTAAACCTTAGTGAAAACATGAATGCTGTCAAAAGTTAACTCTTTCCACATACCAAAATCAAAAATTTCTATATACTCAAACCATGATATACCTTATCCTTATATCAGTCATGAGCTCATGAATACTATCAAACATTTAATTTTATCCTTATCCCTTCATTATGCACATATCATCTACTTTCCAAAAATACTAGTATCATTCATCACACACTTTTAAAACTTAAGGAAAGACAATAGTGTAACAATCCTTAGATGTCTCTTTCTTCCATAGTACCATGAGATTACTTATACAACATTACACTTGATAAACATGTAATCATTCCACTACCTCTTTAAACCATTGACCGAGCTTCAAAAATTCTTTCATCTCACATATCATTTGTAGTCTCTTCATCATCATCAACATAAATATTACCCATACGACCATACCGATTCTCTTCATGAGACTTTCCTTTAGGGAATTGGTTTGCATAATTCCTGTACATTCCACATTTAAAACATTTAACCATTGTTGATATCGTAGCAATACCATTATCCTCATCCATGGTGTTAACCGAACCTTTTCCTTTGCACTTACTGGCTTTATGTCCTTCTTTTCCACACCCAAAGCATCTTCCAGTTCCTTTGAAACATTCTCCTTGATGTCTCTTCCCACATGATTTACATGGGGTAAATTTAACTTTCTTTCCTCCATGATCACCATGAAACTCCATCTTTCTCTTATTAGCCGAGTCAGGAAACTTACCAAATTTGAGTTTATTGATCATATTATGAGATTGCTGATTCGGCATAATAATGATTTTTGGACTTCCAAATCCCATTTCATTTGGTTGATCATGAAGAATATCATTCCATTGTCCATCATATCCTCCATTATCGTGAATCATCCTGTTTCCAGCCATTTTCTAAAACCCAAAAAGAATAGTGTGAGAGGAAAAAAATCATAATAAACGGGGAGTAACTTCAATATATAACATCTTAGGTTTAATCTAATATTGTTACCATAATTCTAGGACTATAACCTATACTTATACTTAACCTTAAAGACATCCCTAGACATACCTTAGAAATATCACTAGGGATCCCACTAAAGTTCTCGCATCCTAGTTTCCAAAGGTTGACTAAACCTTTCCTCTAATACCAAATGTAGAGACCCGAATCTTGACGTATATGAACATTACATTACTTTTGCGGAATACTTAATACATAACAAAAACAGACACACAAGGACCATAGTAGTTTAGTGTCTTTGGAAACTTGGAACGTAATCTTCTAATCGTGGTGAAAGATCTTCAACATCTCCCATAAAGATCTTCCCTTTTTTTGTTACCTAAAAACATTCTTTATATCCTGGGGAAAAGAAAGCATAAAAAGGGTGATCTCAAATTCTAATTAAGGGTAAGCATGGATAAAATAAAATATACCATATACATTTGAACTTAAAAACATGAACATAATGTTTAAACATCAAAAGCTTGAGCAATAACATAAAACATGCAAGTATGTAAGCCATAGATCATAAAGAAACATTTAGAATGATAAAATAGAATGGGAATAAAACATGTAATTGTGGAAACCATTAAGCACATGATATGATTTCCATAGTAGCCAAGGCATTGCTGCCAAGACCATCTTAGTGGACAAAGTCCCTTTCTGAATCGAGTTCACTCCTCGTTCCAGTCCTTTATTACTAAACCGGTTTAACTTGACGTTCCAGCCATGTCTTTCTCATGAGATATAAATATTTACTCAATTCATTGGAAGGAGATATAGGTCCCACCCTTCTCATAATGAAATCATTCTTACTTGTGCCACAAAATAAACTTGAAACATTCATCATAACCCAAAGAATAAAATGGGTTTCATAAACATCATCCCATCATCACATAATCCATATAAAACAAATAGATATACCAAAATAAGAAAAGTGAAACCATTTAAATCATAGGGACATTATACTAGAAACATACACATATAAAATAATGTCATCTTAGATGGAATAATGGTTTTGATAAAACACTTGAAATGAATTCTTGAGGAAAATATCTTTTCTTCTTCAAAATCAATTTCTTTTCACAAAACGTCATGCAATTTTAAATGAAAGAGATTTTTTTTTGAAAATAATCATGAAATATTTTGGAGGAAGCTTCATGAAAATAAGGCTTTCTAAAACCGTAAAAATCCATTCACGCCGTATAAGTTAAAAATAACATTCTCCTCATACTTTTGTCAGAAAAGTCAAAAAAGTACCTCGTAACGTAAATAAAAGAAAAAATCCATACATACCATGTAGTAAAAGTCAAAAATGGGTAAAAAGGACTTTAAACATACATGAATACACTTTTATAAAACATGTACATGGATGATAGCAATAACCCCAGTAAATACTTATGAATAAGCAATCTCGGATAAAAATGAGATTTGCAAAATTATCCCTTACCTTAGGTCCGATATGCTTTGTACGTATCCAAACCTCCTATATAATGATTTAAATAATGTCATTGACTTATTACAGAATCATATTCATTGTTATTATATCATATATGGTTCACTTATGACTTTATATTACCCGTTCTTTTGTAAATTCCATGTTAAAGTGTGTTTTGGGTAAAATCGTTTCATTTGTCGTCCGTGTTTTGACTTGTAATTATTAATATAATTACTTAGATTATGATTACTTAATTCCAGAATATAAAACATGATTTATATATAATATATATTCATAATATACATATATATAATAGATTGATAAATGGAAAGAAATACACCGTTCATGGAGACGGTAGGTCGTACGTACGCATGAACGCTGTTTTTGTTTCCTTATTGAATTGAATGGAATTAAGTAGATGAAATAAATATATATATACATAAATCCTGTAGCATTGTTATGTCATATATTTTATGATTACTTATTATATATACTTTATAATCATTCTTGAATGGTTATCATGGAGAGTGAATCTCATCGTGTCGTGAAGACGGTATTCTGTACGTACGCACGAGTGATGATATCATTCCCATGATCGTCGAATTGTATTAAAGTGTATGTATAATATTAAAGAATCAATATAACTTTACAATAATCATATATATTCATTACTTTCACCATTATACCCATCCAAGTAAGGTGGTGGTGGAAAATAGATTACACCACGGTGTGGAGACGGTATTCCGTACGTACGCACGCACGGTGATTTCATTTTCCATAGGATGGATAGATGGTGAAATATGGTTATTTCATACTTTTAATAACATATAATTATATGAGTGATATTGATGTTATTACTTCCTATTTAAACAACTAAATAAGAAGAAGTTGGAGAAGAAAGAAAATTGAAATAATCGTTAACGGATATTACCTCTTCTTTGACACGCCTCTTTGAATCCTCCTCTTAGGGTACTAAAATTGGTCTTTTAAGAAGACCAGGACCTCTAGGATGTTTCTAGGGAAGTTGAGAAGGTAAATGGGTAGGGGTTTTCCGAGCTTAAAGACTCAAATTGGTGTGAGGAAGAGAGGGAAGAGGTGCTCTTTTATAAGGAAGGAGAGGGGCATCTTTGGAAATCATAAAAATATTTATTTATAATAAATCTAACCCAACATAAAAACCTCCAAAAACGACTCATATTCGAATAGAAGATGATATAGGGTTGTAATCTGATCAACCAATAAAATTTATACATGTTAGGAAATTATTTTAAACATTATCAACTTGATTTATCCTTACTTAATCAATTTAATTTTATTTGTGGTAATAACATTCTAAATTTTAAATTATAACACAAAATTACTTATTTGTTGTGAATTTTTCATAATTGGATACTTTATAACATTTTAGAGCATTTAAATTTAAATTTATAATTTCTAAATATTTTTGTAATTTTTAAAAAAAATTATAATATGTTATTTTTATAAAATAATAATAGTGTCAATTTTGACACTATTAAATTATATGAATTTAAATAAAATATATACAGAAGATATGTTCGAAATAAAAGCTTTAATAGATTAATAAAAGGCCATATGTATCTAGAAAATTAGTGTATCACATTAAATAGTTTATATAATATTTATTTTATTATTTTTAAAACCATTTATTTTGTTTATCTCTTAATAAAATAATTACTACAATATTGTTTTATAATTATTTAATATACTTATATGTTGCATAAAATTAAAAACTAAACTCCTATGATGATGATAAATCTATTACCTTTCACAATAATACAAAAACTAGAATTTATCGTCTTAAAATCACAATATTTAAATTTTTATATTTATTAAATTATGAAGGTGACAACATTGGAATTATTTAAAATAAAAAAATATAAGTGTCATAATCACTTTTATAAGACTCCAAACGGTTATAAATTATGTCATTATATGCTTATGGTATATAGATACACTAAAAATAAGTTTTTATCAGGTTTTTGGGCATTTTAATGGGTATTATTATTTCAATAAAAACTATATTACTGATTTTTCACTTAATAAATAATTTCTGCATCATTAATGTATCACCATTAATAATAATTATTTAATCCCTAAAAAATATAAATAAATTATCATGATGTATATAATGTTATTATATTTCTGGAGACTATTCATGTTCAAAGTTTTATGATATTTATCACTAAATTAAAATTATTATACTTATATGATTTAAGAGAGTGACATGTTGTCACTTTCTTTGGTTTTAATAATAATTAAATTATTTTAATGGTCAAAAGTCCATAAAATGAATATAATCCGACTCTTAGGTGATATGGGTCTACTTTTAGTCATCCAATAAAAATTTGGCATGTGTTGGGGTAATTTTATAATGTTATATTCACCCTTAATTACCCAATTTACCTTTAACTATGGTAGATAAAATTTACCATAGTTACTATTCATAATTCCCAAAAATAAAAAGTAGCATATTAACATAATTTGGACCCACTAATTCAAAATATGGAATCCATTTTTTCAAATTCAATACACAAAAGTTTCAGAAATTAAATTAAAATTAATCCCCTTGTCGAATGAAAACGGGTTTTTGTTTAAAACCTTGCAAAAGATTGAATTGATTTAACCTACGAATTCATTGTAAAATCAATGCTAATGACATAAATTATATTAAATGGGAAAAATATATTCTATTTATACTTTAAGACCATTCAATATTATAATTTAACCACATAAGTTATTATGATGAAAAAATTTGTTTTTAATTAAAATATAGCGTGTTTTTACTATTCATTAAAATATGAAAGTTATCAGAATAATATGAAAAATTTATCCAATGTAAAATTTTATACCCTGATTCCAAAGAATAATTTTATTTTGTAAAATTGAACTTATAAACATGTCAAAAACTATATTTAATGTGGGTGCGCCATCAAAAGGCGGCAAAACTGCAATCTTTGAAAAATACTTATTTTACCCGAAAAATTTATTTTGTTCTTATACCATGTTCTTGAAAATGTGTAAGATGAATAATTATGTTATAAAATTCAAAATTTAGTTAATACTATTCATAATGGCTAGTTCATAATAATATTATAATAATATGTCGTTGTTTAGTAAAACTCAGTATTGCGTACAACACACGCTATCGAGGAAGGTCGTGATTGTGTGTAATGCAAGCCAAGTCAGGGTTGCGTATAGTGAAAGACTCCTTTTTTGTTTCGTTATAACAGAATCCAACCATTGTTTCATTTATAAATTGAATATATATATATATATACTCAATGTTGCGTAGAATGACTATTATCAAACGAACTTGAAATTGTGTGTAACACAATCTAAGAATAGTGTTTCGTATACTGCAAGCTAATACAGTGTTGCGTATAGTGCAAGATAATCTTGGTGTATCATACAACAGAAGATATGAATGAAATTAAAAAGAATATATCTCATAAAATCTCGGGTTATTACATTCTACCCCCCTTAAAATTAATTTCGCCTTCGAAATTCGTCAGGGTTATAAATGGTTTTCTACTTGAAAGTTTCTTTAATTGAAACCCACATCGTAAAAAGGAATACCAAAACTTATCTTTAAAAACTAAATTATGAAATATAATAGTTACCCAAATAAACTAATCAATGGGTTTCCACATAGGAGAACATAGGTGAAAATATGGATATGGAAGAGAAATATAACCATCATGTTCTAACAAAGAGTGGTAGAGAACATTTCTGTGAAAAATCCAACAATCACAAAGACATAGATTTGTGATGATCTAAGGTACCATCTGATTCATCAGATATAAGGTCAATAGGACAACATTTTTGGTTTTCAAGATCATTTCCCTAAAGTTTATGAATTAAAAGAAATACATACATGATTTTGGTACAATCACACTGTTGTTCATGAATTGAACAATTTCCACCTCATAACTTAAATAAATGAAGTTGAATTTGTTATTTGTGATGTGTTAGCTGATCATGTGATAGAATGATGGGTCATTCCATCTGTTTCAAACAAAACGTTTGCAAAGGTTATAAGTCCCTCATATGGTTAGATTAATCGTATATGTTTCCAAAAAAGAACTATACTTCATATCATACCGCTTAATAAAATAAAACTGGTTTCTACTAACCAGGGACTTCCTGTAGGCCAGTGGTAGGCGATAAAGGCCAGTCGCACTTCGGTTGTGGGTTCGATTCCCACAGCCTTGTCTGACGTGATGGGATGTCGCTCGTCCTGCAGGTTGTCCTTTTTCTAAAACTACATTACTATAACATCCCATTAATAATATCTAAAAAAGTTCTATCCTTAAACAATACTATCATATGTCCAACATTATCCATTCCAATCTTTATCTAAAATACTTCTATCTAAGCTCATAGTATAAAGAAAATGATTACTTGAAATGTCATCAACCAACCATCATTTATCCCCCATTATATTGTTGGTCGCATTCCAATCATGTGAATACCTTGATCATGTATTCTCTTGAAAAATTAATACCCATTAAACCTTAGTGAAAACATGAATGCTGTCAAAAGTTAACTCTTTCCACATACCAAAATCAAAAATTTCTATATACTCAAACCATGATATACCTTATCCTTATATCAGTCATGAGCTCATGAATACTATCAAACATTTAATTTTATCCTTATCCCTTCATTATGCACATATCATCTACTTTCCAAAAATACTAGTATCATTCATCACACACTTTTAAAACTTAAGGAAAGACAATAGTGTAACAATCCTTAGATGTCTCTTTCTTCCATAGTACCATGAGATTACTTATACAACATTACACTTGATAAACATGTAATCATTCCACTACCTCTTTAAACCATTGACCGAGCTTCAAAAATTCTTTCATCTCACATATCATTTGTAGTCTCTTCATCATCATCAACATAAATATTACCCATACGACCATACCGATTCTCTTCATGAGACTTTCCTTTAGGGAATTGGTTTGCATAATTCCTGTACATTCCCCATTTAAAACATTTAACCATTGTTGATATCGTAGCAATACCATTATCCTCATCCATGGTGTTAACCGAACCTTTTCCTTTGCACTTACTGGCTTTATGTCCTTCTTTTCCACACCCAAAGCATCTTCCAGTTCCTTTGAAACATTCTCCTTGATGTCTCTTCCCACATGATTTACATGGGGTAAATTTAACTTTCTTTCCTCCATGATCACCATGAAACTCCATCTTTCTCTTATTAGCCGAGTCAGGAAACTTACCAAATTTGAGTTTATTGATCATATTATGAGATTGCTGATTCGGCATAATAATGATTTTTGGACTTCCAAATCCCATTTCATTTGGTTGATCATGAAGAATATCATTCCATTGTCCATCATATCCTCCATTATCGTGAATCATCCTGTTTCCAGCCATTTTCTAAAACCCAAAAAGAATAGTGTGAGAGGAAAAAAATCATAATAAACGGGGAGTAACTTCAATATATAACATCTTAGGTTTAATCTAATATTGTTACCATAATTCTAGGACTATAACCTATACTTATACTTAACCTTAAAGACATCCCTAGACATACCTTAGAAATATCACTAGGGATCCCACTAAAGTTCTCGCATCCTAGTTTCCAAAGGTTGACTAAACCTTTCCTCTAATACCAAATGTAGAGACCCGAATCTTGACGTATATGAACATTACATTACTTTTGCGGAATACTTAATACATAACAAAAACAGACACACAAGGACCATAGTAGTTTAGTGTCTTTGGAAACTTGGAACGTAATCTTCTAATCGTGGTGAAAGATCTTCAACATCTCCCATAAAGATCTTCCCTTTTTTTGTTACCTAAAAACATTCTTTATATCCTGGGGAAAAGAAAGCATAAAAATGGTGATCTCAAATTCTCATTAAGGGTAAGCATGGATAAAATAAAATATACCATATACATTTGAACTTAAAAACATGAACATAATGTTTAAACATCAAAAGCTTGAGCAATAACATAAAACATGCAAGTATGTAAGCCATAGATCATAAAGAAACATTTAGAATGATAAAATAGAATGGGAATAAAACATGTAATTGTGGAAACCATTAAGCACATGATATGATTTCCATAGTAGCCAAGGCATTGCTGCCAAGACCATCTTAGTGGACAAAGTCCCTTTCTGAATCGAGTTCACTCCTCGTTCCAGTCCTTTATTACTAAACCGGTTTAACTTGACGTTCCAGCCATGTCTTTCTCATGAGATATAAATATTTACTCAATTCATTGGAAGGAGATATAGGTCCCACCCTTCTCATAATGAAATCATTCTTACTTGTGCCACAAAATAAACTTGAAACATTCATCATAACCCAAAGAATAAAATGGGTTTCATAAACATCATCCCATCATCACATAATCCATATAAAACAAATAGATATACCAAAATAAGAAAAGTGAAACCATTTAAATCATAGGGACATTATACTAGAAACATACACATATAAAATAATGTCATCTTAGATGGAATAATGGTTTTGATAAAACACTTGAAATGAATTCTTGAGGAAAATATCTTTTCTTCTTCAAAATCAATTTCTTTTCACAAAACGTCATGCAATTTTAAATGAAAGAGATTTTTTTTTGAAAATAATCATGAAATATTTTGGAGGAAGCTTCATGAAAATAAGGCTTTCTAAAACCGTAAAAATCCATTCACGCCGTATAAGTTAAAAATAACATTCTCCTCATACTTTTGTCAGAAAAGTCAAAAAAGTACCTCGTAACGTAAATAAAAGAAAAAATCCATACATACCATGTAGTAAAAGTCAAAAATGGGTAAAAAGGACTTTAAACATACATGAATACACTTTTATAAAACATGTACATGGATGATAGCAATAACCCCAGTAAATACTTATGAATAAGCAATCTCGGATAAAAATGAGATTTGCAAAATTATCCCTTACCTTAGGTCCGATATGCTTTGTACGTATCCAAACCTCCTATATAATGATTTAAATAATGTCATTGACTTATTACAGAATCATATTCATTGTTATTATATCATATATGGTTCACTTATGACTTTATATTACCCGTTCTTTTGTAAATTCCATGTTAAAGTGTGTTTTGGGTAAAATCGTTTCATTTGTCGTCCGTGTTTTGACTTGTAATTATTAATATAATTACTTAGATTATGATTACTTAATTCCAGAATATAAAACATGATTTATATATAATATATATTCATAATATACATATATATAATAGATTGATAAATGGAAAGAAATACACCGTTCATGGAGACGGTAGGTCGTACGTACGCATGAACGCTGTTTTTGTTTCCTTATTGAATTGAATGGAATTAAGTAGATGAAATAAATATATATATACATAAATCCTGTAGCATTGTTATGTCATATATTTTATGATTACTTATTATATATACTTTATAATCATTCTTGAATGGTTATCATGGAGAGTGAATCTCATCGTGTCGTGAAGACGGTATTCTGTACGTACGCACGAGTGATGATATCATTCCCATGATCGTCGAATTGTATTAAAGTGTATGTATAATATTAAAGAATCAATATAACTTTACAATAATCATATATATTCATTACTTTCACCATTATACCCATCCAAGTAAGGTGGTGGTGGAAAATAGATTACACCACGGTGTGGAGACGGTATTCCGTACGTACGCACGCACGGTGATTTCATTTTCCATAGGATGGATAGATGGTGAAATATGGTTATTTCATACTTTTAATAACATATAATTATATGAGTGATATTGATGTTATTACTTCCTATTTAAACAACTAAATAAGAAGAAGTTGGAGAAGAAAGAAAATTGAAATAATCGTTAACGGATATTACCTCTTCTTTGACACGCCTCTTTGAATCCTCCTCTTAGGGTACTAAAATTGGTCTTTTAAGAAGACCAGGACCTCTAGGATGTTTCTAGGGAAGTTGAGAAGGTAAATGGGTAGGGGTTTTCCGAGCTTAAAGACTCAAATTGGTGTGAGGAAGAGAGGGAAGAGGTGCTCTTTTATAAGGAAGGAGAGGGGCATCTTTGGAAATCATAAAAATATTTATTTATAATAAATCTAACCCAACATAAAAACCTCCAAAAACGACTCATATTCGAATAGAAGATGATATAGGGTTGTAATCTGATCAACCAATAAAATTTATACATGTTAGGAAATTATTTTAAACATTATCAACTTGATTTATCCTTACTTAATCAATTTAATTTTATTTGTGGTAATAACATTCTAAATTTTAAATTATAACACAAAATTACTTATTTGTTGTGAATTTTTCATAATTGGATACTTTATAACATTTTAGAGCATTTAAATTTAAATTTATAATTTCTAAATATTTTTGTAATTTTTAAAAAAAATTATAATATGTTATTTTTATAAAATAATAATAGTGTCAATTTTGACACTATTAAATTATATGAATTTAAATAAAATATATACAGAAGATATGTTCGAAATAAAAGCTTTAATAGATTAATAAAAGGCCATATGTATCTAGAAAATTAGTGTATCACATTAAATAGTTTATATAATATTTATTTTATTATTTTTAAAACCATTTATTTTGTTTATCTCTTAATAAAATAATTACTACAATATTGTTTTATAATTATTTAATATACTTATATGTTGCATAAAATTAAAAACTAAACTCCTATGATGATGATAAATCTATTACCTTTCACAATAATACAAAAACTAGAATTTATCGTCTTAAAATCACAATATTTAAATTTTTATATTTATTAAATTATGAAGGTGACAACATTGGAATTATTTAAAATAAAAAAATATAAGTGTCATAATCACTTTTATAAGACTCCAAACGGTTATAAATTATGTCATTATATGCTTATGGTATATAGATACACTAAAAATAAGTTTTTATCAGGTTTTTGGGCATTTTAATGGGTATTATTATTTCAATAAAAACTATATTACTGATTTTTCACTTAATAAATAATTTCTGCATCATTAATGTATCACCATTAATAATAATTATTTAATCCCTAAAAAATATAAATAAATTATCATGATGTATATAATGTTATTATATTTCTGGAGACTATTCATGTTCAAAGTTTTATGATATTTATCACTAAATTAAAATTATTATACTTATATGATTTAAGAGAGTGACATGTTGTCACTTTCTTTGGTTTTAATAATAATTAAATTATTTTAATGGTCAAAAGTCCATAAAATGAATATAATCCGACTCTTAGGTGATATGGGTCTACTTTTAGTCATCCAATAAAAATTTGGCATGTGTTGGGGTAATTTTATAATGTTATATTCACCCTTAATTACCCAATTTACCTTTAACTATGGTAGATAAAATTTACCATAGTTACTATTCATAATTCCCAAAAATAAAAAGTAGCATATTAACATAATTTGGACCCACTAATTCAAAATATGGAATCCATTTTTTCAAATTCAATACACAAAAGTTTCAGAAATTAAATTAAAATTAATCCCCTTGTCGAATGAAAACGGGTTTTTGTTTAAAACCTTGCAAAAGATTGAATTGATTTAACCTACGAATTCATTGTAAAATCAATGCTAATGACATAAATTATATTAAATGGGAAAAATATATTCTATTTATACTTTAAGACCATTCAATATTATAATTTAACCACATAAGTTATTATGATGAAAAAATTTGTTTTTAATTAAAATATAGCGTGTTTTTACTATTCATTAAAATATGAAAGTTATCAGAATAATATGAAAAATTTATCCAATGTAAAATTTTATACCCTGATTCCAAAGAATAATTTTATTTTGTAAAATTGAACTTATAAACATGTCAAAAACTATATTTAATGTGGGTGCGCCATCAAAAGGCGGCAAAACTGCAATCTTTGAAAAATACTTATTTTACCCGAAAAATTTATTTTGTTCTTATACCATGTTCTTGAAAATGTGTAAGATGAATAATTATGTTATAAAATTCAAAATTTAGTTAATACTATTCATAATGGCTAGTTCATAATAATATTATAATAATATGTCGTTGTTTAGTAAAACTCAGTATTGCGTACAACACACGCTATCGAGGAAGGTCGTGATTGTGTGTAATGCAAGCCAAGTCAGGGTTGCGTATAGTGAAAGACTCCTTTTTTGTTTCGTTATAACAGAATCCAACCATTGTTTCATTTATAAATTGAATATATATATATATACTCAATGTTGCGTAGAATGACTATTATCAAACGAACTTGAAATTGTGTGTAACACAATCTAAGAATAGTGTTTCGTATACTGCAAGCTAATACAGTGTTGCGTATAGTGCAAGATAATCTTGGTGTATCATACAACAGAAGATATGAATGAAATTAAAAAGAATATATCTCATAAAATCTCGGGTTATTACAATTAGGCCTTCAGAATCTATAATCTAGTATATGATATAAATTTAATTTGATAAACTACCAAGATTTTGGAACCCTATATTATTCAAATGAAGAGAAAACTAAGGGGGGCATGGGTGGTCTCCTTGTCAATGTTGGTAGGAGAGTAAACCATCAATGTGTGTCTCTAGGGACACAAGGGTTGGACACTATAATACATATTAAAGGAGGAAATGATGAAATATAACCACACTCATTGCATTTTAGTAGCTACAAGAGAGATGTTGCAATTTTAATGTTTAATAACAACACAAAAATAGAAAATGTGGAACTGAAAATATCAAAAAGCGATAGAGTAAGAGTAGAAAATAACATACTTTGGATTATAGCATTGATTAATCTGAAGGAATGTAGAGGAGTCATGCCAGTAGTAGAGAAGTTCTTCAAGGGATTTAGAATCTCGGGGGACTGAGTCATGGTTAGGATTGTTTTAAATAGAGCAGGGACACTTTTAACCATGCTTTCAGAAAAGCACTGACCAAGATCCCTTTCATCAGTGCTAAATTTATAAGCACAGATAAAATGAATATTTAACATCACTTTTTAGGGCTGATAAATCTCGAGATTTATCAGTGCTAAAAAGGTGCTGATAAAAGAAATATCTATCAGTATTAATGTTTTATCACTGATAAATATATATTCTAATAGTGCTTTTTAGCACTGATAAAGATTAATCTTTATCAGTGCAAAAAAATGTTGATAAAAGTTGTATAACTATAATTATTTAAATAACTTTATTATAATTTTATAATCATTAAAATAATTTCATATAATTTTATAATTATTTAAATAACTTTATTATAATTTTATAATTATTTAAATAAATCGATTATAATTTTATATTTATTTAAATATATATAATTATTTATTTATAATAATATAAATACTTATTTAAAACATAATAATTATTTATTGATAATAATTATTTATTGATAATAATTATAAATACAGAAAATATAAATTTATTGATATATTTATTTATAAATATTTATTTAGAGATATAATATTAACATTATTATTGGATATATAGTATTAAATACATGAATTTTAAAAAAATGAGTGAAATTGAATAATTTAAAATGAGTACACTTCAAAAATATTGAAAAATGGATATGTTTTGTTAATTAAATATAAGTTATTAAAAAATATGTGTGTCTGTGTGTGTGTGTGTGTGTGTGTGTGTGTGTGTGTGTATATATTAAAGTGGATGAATACAAAATGAAAATACTAAAACATAGTAAATAAATTTATATAAATAAATAATATAACATAATCAAATTTAAAAATAAAATAAGAAAATAAAAAACATTAAAAATGAATACCATAACTATAGTATTGGAAAAACAGTTGACCGATTAAAAATACTATATATATTAAATATATCATGTTAAAATGAAATTTTAGAATATACTAAAATTTGAATAAATTACATAATTATTAGGTGTATGTATTTCTATATATTACAGAAATATATTTATGTGTTCATTTGTGTATATAAATTCATTAATATATGTGTGTCTGTGTGTGTGTGTACATGAAATAAATGAAACACACAATGTTTGATATAGGATAAATTTAAAAATCAAAAAACATTAAAAATGAATAAGACGTTAATATATTTTTAATTAACATGTTATATATATTATACTTATTCATTTTATATATCTATACTTAATATATATTGTTTATTCATATTTACAATGTATATATATTAAGTTTATTTATTTTTATAAAAAATTATTTATTTAATAAACTGTTTCATATTTTTCTTAATTTACTCTTTTTTTATTTGTTTGATTTTTCAATTAATTTCGTAACTTTATCAGAATTAAAATAGTGCTGATAAAGGGAAACTTTTATCATCACTAAAAAAGTGTTGATAAATATCCCCTTTTATCCTTTCGAAAAATAAAGCATTGATAAAGGTTTCCTTTATCAGCACTAAAATAAAGTGTGGGTAAATGTTATCTTTTATCAACATTGCTGATAAAGATGAACTTTATCAGTGAATTTTTCTAGTGATGATAAATGTTATCACTATTATAGGAATGTTTTCTAGTATTGGGGTTTTATTTTCCATAATTTTGTATGATGAGTCTTATGAGGTGGTCACAATTCCCCTTAATATTATATGATGGGTATTATGGGGTTGGAATAATTACCCCTGGTATTATGTGATGGATATTATACAGTGGGTATTATTCCCTCATGATATTATATGATGGAATATACGCTAACCACAAATTGCACGGAGATTATGGTTTATTGATAGTATTATGCTAATGTTCTTTTCTAATCCTTGATATAGTTATGTGGCATGTTCAGATACATATAACACTAGTTAAAGTATGATTGTTCAATCTTATGTGTCACCTTAGAACTCAAGGACCAAATGTAATCTATTGTATTACCAATTGGTTATTTATTTATTAATTTGATCATATCACATTGTACATTAACAGTATTTATTGGTTATGTTAGGGAAACCATTTGTAGGTGATTAATGAGTTATACTCACACCCTTATCTAGAAGTCATGGAACATTGGTACATGTGCAGACCTCCTGATCATATGTACATGTATAGAAGAGGCCATGTGTTTTATGATTGTGTTGGATATCTTTGATGGAGTTAGTATTTGGGACCAAGTCATGTCTTGGGACTAGGTTCTAGTTCACATTTTTATTTACATTTGGTTTGGGTTGTATATGATATAACTATGAGTGATCTTTTTGGTGTCTATTTGACTCATCTAAAATTTTGTATAGTTCATTTTTTTATATTATGTGATATTTTGTTTATTATGATTATCTTTGGATGATCAATTTTATATACTCTTTGAGGTATTGTGGCGATTGATTAGGGGTTATTTCCTCTATTTTTTCTTTAATGATATCATATTATATTCTTTACATGGTATAAATTCATACCACCTCTATGAGTTAGTAATCTATATTATACTGGAAGGGTCACATAATGTTATGTGGTGCTTCCATCCAATTATTATAGAGTTAATTGGGTTGGTACATTACATGAATAATTTATCAAAACTACACATCACTCCAAGGTGAACGACATATCACTGACACTCATAACATAAAGAATGATATACAAATAGAAATGCTAAGGGTGGATAATTTACCACTTAGAAATAAACATGATGAATGACTTATCACTGGTATTTAATAGGGTAGAATAATTATGCATCACTAATTTAAGAATTTAACAAAGCGATGGATCAAATTTTTAAATAAAAAAGTGAAAAATTAATCCCTCCACACTTACCATCACATTGACTGAGTTTTCAACCATCACCAAAGATTATGTTTTCTACAACCTACCCATCTTACAAGGTCTAAGCTAACAATGCCATTATCCATCCCAAAGTCTTAATTAGAAGGAAAATTCATCACAAGATCACCATGTTCCCAAGTTTTATTCTATTAATGAATAATATAATTCACCAAACATAGAACGTAGATTCATAACATAAATAATGATACCCCTTTTGTTTTACATTTCATACAATAATTATCACATTCCTAATGAATCATGGTTATTAATGTCTAAAAACATGGCTATTTAAGATTAATGAATCCATTAAGAGCTATATTGACCATATATATCTCTCAAAAATCAAAAAACCCCTAATGTACTTCCCTTCCCAGCCATAATATAATGCCATTATAATTCACACAACATACAATGAATGAAAAAATGATAAAACATTAGAATTTCTTGGCACCACCTACCTCAATATAGCCTGATCCACTCCCAAAGAATTGTCATCTTGTTTATACCTAACCAAAATAAATCCTAAAAACTACAATATTCACAAGAATTAGGTATTTCTGGTAAATATTAAAGAAACAGATAGATAAATAGTGATTATTTGGAATAAGAGTATTAACCTTACCCACAATGACCACATAGAATAGATGGAATTCTGGTCTAGTAATAAATAAGGGAGATTTCACATATAATTAGAAATGGAAAAGGGAGAGTAGATGGATATTTCATTCGACTACTTGGAAGGAAATGGGGAAACCTCCATTCCATGTATTAATGCCTCTTATTGTTGTGTAATCTTCTTTTAATTACCTAAAACATTCTTATGTTAAGCCCAAATCCACAAATATTAACCCCAAACCTCCATAAAAACCTTCAATAGGATAAATCAACCAAAGTTTGTATTTTTTGGTGAATCTTAAATCAATGTCATGCTTTGAAATAAATGGGGTGTTACCTATAGGTTGTATCTCACTCTTCGACTTCTTTTATATTAAAATTTCATTATCCATTTTTATTCATTTCCAAACTGTATTTTCATATGATTTTAAAATTTTATAAAAATATAAAAATAATAAATATTCAAATATTAGATAAATAATAAATAGGACAACATTATTATTGAACCAAATCTATCTCGAGAGAAATATCCATGAGGTCAGTTGTTGTGCTACCCATGGGTGTTATAAATTTGTAAATTTTGTTGACTTCCTTTTATTAATAACATTTTTAGTGACATTTCTAGGGATGTGTGTTCTTAAACTAGGATTATCTTCATCATTTCTTAAAAACCACATGAAAATTTAAAATCAATAATTATAGGGAAAAAATATAATCAACCATTTTAAAATTGTTGGTGAAATTGAATTCTAGGATAGAAAAAATAGATTAATCAGAAAAAACATTATCAAAATTTCTCAAAATAAAAATCAAATTCATATGAAAAATACACATCACAAAATTTATGAATTAGTGAAAAAATTAAAATATTAAAAAAAATTGAAAATAAAGGTATTTCATAACTATATGAAAATTTTGTGTTCTAGGATGAAGTTTATGATCCCATAATTCATTATGATGAACCTATATAGGAAAAATTTAGTCATTTTCATTTTTTATTGTATTTCTCTATTTATTTTAAATTAGATATAATTTAAATTTATTTTCATAGTAGATATATTTTTAGAGATCAAAAATTGGTAGAACAGTACTTAAATAACATAACACAAGCTAAAATGACACTCGATTTTCACAAATATGTACATGTTGAACTAGTAATGGATTTTCTCATCTTTACCATGGGTAAAGTAATACATATAGAGGTATATTTTTAAGAAATTATTAAATGGGTTGAATTTTATACTATAAATCAATAAATTCTCTTTATTTTATTTTAAATTCAACCATAAATTTATGTTTAAATTATTCAGGAAGTTAATTCATTCTAAAATCTATTTGATCATAGTTTTGAGTAAAAACTGAATAATACCCCTATCTCCGTGTATTTAAAATTTATAGATAAATATTGGATTCTCCAAAAGAGAAATTATGGGTAATAATACACCAAAGTTGATATGGAGGACCTATAAGTAGTCAAAAGACCTAATAAGGGACCATTTGATCTCCTAGTGTGCCTTGAATAATCTATTAATAGAGGATTTAAAGGGGATGTGGAGGCCACTATTTATATCATTTAGGAAAGTTGCTGTATATTAAAATATGTGTTGTAATTGTCTCTATTTTGGTTTGTTTGGATACATTAAGGAAAAACATGTGGTAGTTTCTACTTTGAAAACCAAACCAACTAATAAAATAGGTTTGATGAATTGGAATTACCCAACTACATAATGTTTAACTACAAAACTATTTTTGTGGGTTGAACCCAATATATTTCCATCCCATTTTATTATTCCTATTATAAATACAACTTTTGCGTGGGTAGCATAGAAATTCACCAGACCTCAACCTTGAATCCTTGTATATTTGAGGCTTATAACTAGGAACGAGGGACACAGGTAATACTATAGGGAGGTTATACCCTCAAATAAGAGTAATAAATAATAGTCAAAATAATCAAAATCAAATATAACCATATAATAAAAAGGATGTATAAATCATGAGAAGTACTGATAAAAAATATAAAAAACTCATGTTATATTAAAATAAATATTATATATGCCATGAAAGTTATATCCTCCATGGGAAGATAGTATACATCAAAATCCCAAAAAACAACAATTATCCATTAGATAAGTCCCTAGAAATGGTCATGAGTCTTGGAATTATTCCATCCCCTCCATCCATCATATACATTTTATATCAACTATCAATTATATGGTATTTTATCTTATCGTGTCCTTCAATCATGAATCCTGCCTAGGTACCCATGGTATCTTCAGTAGGGTGTGAGTAAAACTCAGTAGGCCACTACTAATTGAATCTCTAAATATATCAAGTCTGAAATAAAGTTCACAATTATGTATCATAATAGATAAATAAATGCATAATTAATTAATAAATCATCATCAATCCAAGGACTTCAAGGGAGAACCAGTGATTGACCATACCCTCTTTTGAATGTCACATATGCCTCTGAACGACTTTCACATCCACCCAGGAGAAGAAATGTAAATCCCTATACCCTTTTGATTAACTCATGGGGAACCACTTACTACCCAGATAAAATCAAATAAACCCACATGGGGAACCACTTCATACCCCAAATCCATGAATGTAATAAATAATGGGAATGACATCATGCCACAAAACCAAGAATGTAACACCTAGGTAGAACCATGTCCTACCTTAGAACCATGAAAGTAGCACCTAGGGGGAACCACATATTGCCCCAAAACCATGTTAGTGTCACCAAGGATGAATGATTTCCTACCTTGTAACCATAATTGAAACCCAAAAGATGAAATTTATCTATCCCCATTACTATTAAATTAATTATTTAAATTTTAGAAAACCATAATTTTATAATATATTTATATGCCATGCTAAATAAATACTTCTTATGTTTAACAATTTCATTTTCTTTTTGTATGATGTCATGGTTTTTTTAGGGAACCCCACTGGTTTCCTTCCAAAATATTAGCATTTCATTAATTTAAGTCACACAACATATAAATACAAAGCGTTTTAGTTTCCAAATTTTCATAGACTGTTCATGTCCTAAACAAATGAATTTTCCATTTTGAACAAACTTATAAATTTTTTTACTTTTCAGGTCAAGAATCGTTAGTTTAGCAAGTTGATGCATCATACACACAAGTAAAAATAGGAAAGTATATAGATATAATGTAAGGATAACCTATATTAAGAATAAAGAATAATACTATAAAAAATACCTTGATTCAAACTAAAACCTATTGAACACTAAATTCAGCTCCAACCCACTCAAGATAGGTTTCTAGAATGGAAAACTTGGAAAAAATGATAAGGTGGTATAAAGGTATTATGAGGTCTCAGATTTATCAAAATATGGTTGATTGAAGAAAAACACCATAAATAGAAAATGAATAGGTAGAAAGGTAATATAATTACAATTATGAGCTACAAATTATTCCAACATTGAGTTAATATCATGGTATAAGGATAGTAAAGAGATTATTGTTCCAGTGTTTAATTATAATTTCACCCAATTTTAATAAAAACATGTTAATGAATGAGTCATGGAAGTACCATGAGGTTCATGGCATGACCCAACCCTATGAGGCTCTATTGTGTCATGGTCCCTATGGGTCATGGAATAGAATGTTCCAATAATAGAGCTCATAACTCTATCAAGACATCATTGTAAAAGAGAGGTTAAACCACGCACTGTGAGACTCACCATCTCTAAGAATCACATCCCATAACCTAGCTATCACATTTTGATCACTTTCATGCAGTAGAATTCAAGCTATACGCCCCCCTTATACTTTCTAAAACAAAACCTAAAGACAATATCAATTACATAAAAGAATAATAAATTGAAAATTTTAAATATATTGGAAAAAAATTAAATATTTCATGCCTCAAAAATGTATTGTGAATTTAAAAACTCCCAACCATATAGATTCCCATTCTTGAGCTACATTTCTAGATGTCAGTATAACTAATAAATAAATAATACTAACCAATTTACTTCAATATAATACAATTACTATCATATAATATCAAGGATATGATCATGATTCTCATTCACTCACACAAGAGTATCCATATTCATGCACATATTTCTCTTGCTCGGATCCACTATATGCACCAAATGATCTCCAAATGACGCATCAACCTCGGGATCAAAGTTATCAATGTTGATCACATGATATTGATCAGGTTAGTACCACTAAAGTTGATAAATATTAAATAAATCATGCATAGTTATTAAATTTTGTCAGAGAGTCAATCAGTATGGACTTGTGAAGGTTCGGGGTGTAGCATAAGCATCTATGTAGGCATGCCTAACTGAAGTTTTTCTATAATATTTTATTAATATGAGATGTAAATTTACTATTAAATTAATTAAAAATATAATGAGTTAGATATAAATTTTCATAAGAACAATGTAACCAAAAACACAGGATCACCACATTGTTATTTATAATTAATTATGGAGTAAAATAATTACCTAATGATGAATTATTTTTTCATTGAAGCGTCTAAAAAAGTCACTTTGTTGTACCATTAATGTTTCATAAGAATAAATTTTATATTCACTCTATTGGTGATTAAAACATGTATCACAAATCTCATAGGGTCACTATATGAATCTCCAGGAGAAAGCACGACAAACTACAATGCTTGCGTAGTTCGTTCTTACTCACCATGAGAATCACCTTCAATAAGTATTATACTTTATCTATCATTAATATAGATACATGGTGGAGTAGTATTTCTCTCCACTTTTAATAGTGTTCATGGAGTGGGGATCTCTAGAGACAGAGATAATTCTACAGATGTCATTGTGTACAACCAAAACAAATGAAAACCCATAGGGTTAGAAATAATATAAACTGGATTATATTGTTCCTGGATTATAAAATAATAATTTCATATGCACCCTTATGTTTAAATTAATCACCAAATATCTCAACTTTTATAATAATAAAACTATTATTATTTTTTCTTGACATGCACAAAAAAATTTAATTAATTATTTATTATTTATTCAAATAATATTTTATATATATTATTTATTATCAACCCATTAAACACGGTCCATCATTCTTACATAATATTTTTATATCCTTTATTAATGAATATATTTTTAATAAACCACTATATTATTCATTAATAAATATATATTTATTATATTCACTTAATATAAAATAAATATTTATTAAATATTCTTATGAAAAAATATTGTCTTGAATAAATAGTGATAGAATATATGTGAACAAGCTAACATGAATACTTATTAAACCACATATAGGAATAGTATTTATTAAAAATTTAAAATAATAAATACTATTTAGCATTATAATAAATTTTTGGATAATCTTAGTGTGTTACCATTTGGGCCTATTTTATAGTGACATTAAGTGAAGCCACCAAAAGCCTGTGGTTAGGGTCTAGAAATACTCCAAGACACCCAAAAAGACAGAAGAAAATTTCTAAATGATATACCACTAACTCTTACTTTGTTATATAACCACTTTATCATGATTCCTCTAATAATAAAGTTTTAATGCGGTGGTCATTAACCTATGTGCTTGATGTCTCTTTGTGTTCTTTTATAGAAATGAACTTTTCTATAGAACACTATAGAAATGGATTTATTTAGGATGAATAATTCCCATAAAAAGTCCTAAGATATCAACTTTTGTTACAGAATAGAAGGTAGAAATCCTTTCTCACAATATTCATTAATGAATTATTACTCACAATTCACTCAACTCATCCTACTTCACCTTGAATAAATCTCAACATATTTTTCATCAATAAATAAAAGTACATGACTATCAATATTCTTTAATAATAATTTTATATAATTCTGATCAATACACATATTCATAGATTGTAACATCTAATGACACGTATAAATGTATACTTCTTATTTGCGGTTCACATCCTCAAAATCCCCTAAACTAGAAATTACCAAGGGTGTGAATCATGAGACAGTTCCTAAAGGTCTCATAAGTCTCCAACCCTAACAATCTATATCATATTTATCCCATATAATGATATAATTAGGTTAAATAATGTATATTTAAGAATAATATCATGGAATGTTTCGGTTCTCACCATAGTGGGGAATGATAATGACCTTTTAGTGCAACAATAGCTCTTTGAAAAATGCCACATACTATGTCATGAAGAATATAAATCATGATGTGATATGAAATTTAACAATATTCAAAAATATTAATATAGATAGTCATAAATTACTTATAATTTGTTTCTCAGGCCCGAACACCAAGGGACACATAGTTTTACTTGATCTAACTGCTAATAACCATCAGTCCACTAGCTCTCAAATGATACTCCTACATCTACTGAGATAATTATTTAGTCAAGTTTTTTAAAAAGTTTTGTTCCATGAAAATGTTTCTTACAGCAACTTCAATTCATTTGAGAAAAATTCTACAAGAGGTTATACTTCCATAGCCTATTATTCATCTGTTGGTGTGACATTGGATCTATCCTAGGGGGACACCACTATAGTATTATCCCATTATATTATGATCGGATCATTACAAATAAGTACTAAATCAATATCCTAGAAAAATTTGTGTATCTAATAATACTCTTTTTATATATAAAATTTCACTATATACTCAAAATCTATTGTAGAATTGCTGACAACTAGCTACATTGAAATATTCTAACTCACGGTTCCTCTGTGGAGACTGAATACATATATTGACTGCAACTACAAATCATTTGGATCTATTGGAAATCGATAACCGGTATAACCACTAATTAATTTCTCGTAATCTTCTCAATACACCAAAAACATATCCATAGTTTTTTTGTATATATTTATGAATAGCCTAAATAGTATAACAATTTTGTTCTCCTAGATTATATTGATATCTTCCAACCATACCAAAGGGATAGGAAACATCAAGCCTACTACATAACATGGAATACATGATTGATCATATCATATAAGAATATTGGATAATACTCATTCTAATTTTCTCCTCTTATATTTGAGGAGACATTTTATTAAAAATATTAATATCATCTGGCCATAGAATCAATAATCTCTTGGATTATTACATACTAATTATATTTATTATATGGTCATTGTATGTACCTTGAATTAATCTAAGAAGACTATTGGGTTTATCATGATTGAAATTGTTCCCAATAATATAAGCTAATTCACATAACTCATTCAAGGGGAATCACATGTTCAACCATTACTTATCTACTTTAAAAATTGATATATAATTTCCAATAAGTAATATGTCATAAATATATACTATTAGAAAATGACCACACTCCCACTAACCTTCTTGTAACCACATATTTCATATTCATAATTCTTGAAACCAATTTATTTTATAGATTCATCAAAAAAATTCTATGACCTAGATTCTTTCTTCAATCCATAAATGGATCCCTCCAACTTGTCAATGATTTTGGCATTTCCAGGAGTTATAAAACCTTCCATTTGTGTAATATATATATATAATCTATGGGATATTACCATTAAGGGAAGATGTTTTGATATCTATTTGAAAATTTTAAATGTCATGGTAAATACTATAGAAAAAATAATTCTGGTGGATTTAAATATGGAAACTAGAGAAGGCGATTCATCATAATAAATTCCTATATGTTTTTTAAACCCTTTATCGACTAGAATTTGATTATAGGTACTTTAATAATTATGTATTGTTTTATATTGAATACCTAATTTCACCCAATAATAATTAAATATACGGATAGATCAATTAGAACCCAAACATGGTTCTAATACATGGAATCCATCTCAGAATTCATGGCTATTTTCTCACTTGTAGCTTCTAATATCTCTACTTCCTCTTCATATGAGGGACTTTTGTTATTGTCAACCAATAATGAGTCACCATCCTCAGGGAAAATAAAACTATATATTTTCATTATATTGCATCAATGGTTATCCTATGTTGTACTTGTGTTACAGGAACAACTTCTTCAATGGGTATAGGTGGAATCTATTCTCGTACCAACACCTGTGTGTCTTGAGCTACATCTTCATCTAAGTCCATCTTTCTCTAACTATCCTTATTTAATATCTTTTCCCTTTCAAGAATGACTACTTTTCCTAAAAATAGACTTTCTTTTATGAGGGGTTGTATAGTTTGTATCCCCTTGTTTCCTTAGGATACCATATAAAGATTCACATTGTGCCATTGGATTATAGTTTTTTCCTAAAATTCCCTTAACAAAGGCTTTGGAAAACCAAAAATGAGTGTGAAAAAACTATAATTCGATTCCATAAATTATTAAATATGGTATTATATTTTCCATCATAGTTGGTACTCATTTTAATGTCCACTCCACATTTTTTATTGTATGCCACTAAAAGGTTAATGGAATATCTATATGAATCATCATCGAAAATACCAGGTCAAGTATGGTACAGTTCCTCCATTCATTAAAACCACACCACTATGGTGCGTAAGGTGGAGTAAGTTGAGATAGAATCTAAAAATACAAAATAAATTCATTAAATTATAGGTTAATATATCCACCACCTTGATCAGATCAAATTTTATTTTCACTACTGTAAATCTGACCTTTCCCAATGCTTTTATACCCCTTTTCCCAATGGTTTTCCAAAACCGTTGGGAAAGGGTAGTCTTTACCAACAATTTGGCCAATCTATGGGGAAAATTACACTTTGTGGCCACTTTTCCTAACGTTTTGGCCAAACCATTGGTAAATGGTAGGCTTTCCCAACGGTTTCCCAAACCATTGGGAAAGGTCCACTTTGTGGCCACTTTTCCCAACGGTTTGGCCAAACCATTGGGAAAGGGTAGGCCTTCCCAACAGTTTTCCAAAACTATTGGGAAAGGTCACTAATATATCAACATCACTCCAGAATCCAGGGACCTATACCAACGGTTGTCAAAACTGTTGGTATAGGTCTATACCAACGGATTTGACAACAGTTGGTATAGGTCCCTTGATTTTTTATCGGATTTTCTTAACGAGAACATTCTATACATAAAAATTTAAAATAATTATGATAATACATATACATATTTATGAAATTCTGTTCACAAAATTCATGTTAGGTTAGTGGTTAGGTTGTTCAATGATAAACTAGAGGTCCTAGGATCAAATCCCAGCGAATGTTTTTTGGGAAATACATATACCAACGGTTTTATGGAACCGTTGGTATAGATTTTCATATTACTTATACCAATGGTTTTGAAAACCATTGGAATAGGTCTATACCAATAATTTTTAAAAAACCATTGGTATAGACCTATCATAACGGCTTACTTTCCCATGGTTCTCCAAACTGTTAGTATAGGCTATACCAACAGTTTGAAGGCCTATACCAATGGTTCCAAACCGTTGGTATAGGTTAGTTTTCCCGTAGTGTTTTCTTTTTAAAAAATTGATTCTATACTTATTTCATGAATTTTTTGACTTTATCATTGCCTCAGATTTATACATCATCAAATATACATATCAATATATACCCTTATAATCATACTAAGTTATGAAGAATGAATAACTACATCTGGATTATATTGTAAAATTTCCACATACATTAGTGTGTACCAATACTAGATTATTTATTGACCATTCACATCATCCATCAAATGGTGGATTGGTCATTTTTTCTTGCAAACTACCGAGACATATTTCTAGTGGTTTTACTCAAAAGAGTATAAATAAACACCTTAATACATATTTTTAATATGATTCTTGTTTATGCGACCATGATGGTAATGGAATGGCTAGGTGTTATATGAGTCATGCAATCATTATTCATTATCAATATTCAAATTTGGTTTTTTTAATTTTATACAAAAATACATATATTTAGTTGTGTCATACCATAAAAAGTGTTTTATTTTTTAAATTATCATTATTTATATAAAAATTTTAAAAAAATATATCTATGTAAGGGTAAGAAAAATAGATAATTTTTTCATCAACACTTGGCGCAAAATAATAATTCTTTAAAAAAATAATGTCTGCTGGAAATGGAAAGTGGTAGTCCCATGTATAGAAAGAAGTAAGTCTAGAACCATTGGATACTTTAATAGCCATATATAATTTGGAAATAGTATGGAATATATTTTTTATTGTATTTTGATAAATATAGTAACAACATAAGCTATAAAAAATACCAAATGTGTTGATATTGAAATATTACACTCGATAACGAATGAAATTTTAGCTTCCCCTTGATTCTGGGTGCAACTCCAATTTTAGTGGCCTAAAGTGCCACTTAAAAGACATAATTATTATATTTAGTTCCCTTTACATTATATTATATTCTTCTAAAAAGGATTGTGTTCAGGATCTTTAGACCTAGAGTGAGTCTTGGGCCCATTTTCCTTGTTCTTCCTTTTCTTATTCGCCTTTGGGACTACTTGTTTTTTAATCCCCATGTCCTTTTACAATTGTTGAATGAGAATATGAAGTTATAGTAAAATATTATCAATAATTTCCATGTTGTAATTCATAGAAAAACTAGATAAAAATATAGGTAGTGAGGAAAGGATGAGATCTTTGTATAGCTCATCAAGCAAATTTAATTCCCAAAATGTCTAAGTCCTCTATGTGGCCAATAAATTTGACTACATAATGTACACAAAGATCAAAATCTCCATCATTTCACAAGAATAGTTTTGTATATATCTCATCTATTTTCTCTCACCTTATCTTGACAGATATCATGAAGATGAGACATCATGAAATATGCATCTATATCCTCGCATTACATTAAAATCTGATTGGACAAGGAAGACAGAATGAAACATTAGAAATTTGTGTCAATGTATAAATGTTTCTTATAGATATAAAATTTTTCCTCGATATCATATTTTATTTTTTATTTAGGACACTTTTTTCTCATCACAACTTATATCACACTAAAATTAAAAAAATATGTACATTGTATTTGATATCGTATATGACACACAACATCGATAGTAGAAGAAAATATAACACCCTGAGACTTTATAATATATTAATTTTTAGAAATATTAAATATTTTAAATATATTTCATTACATTAAATAATTATTTTATCTTGTGTTACACACAACACTAAGTTTGTCTTAAATTATATGTAACACTATGTTTAGATTGTGTTACACATAACACAAAGTTTTAATGAAATGAGAAATATATGTAAAATATTATTACTTAATATTATAGTTATAAAAAATACATTAACTTGAAATTTATTAATATTAAGAACTTAAATATAAAAAATCTGGTTATATATTTATTATAAATAAAATAAGAATCATTTGAATGAAAAATAAATGATCTCCTAAAACAGTGTTTTTCTAAAAGGTCGAGTAATCACAATTTGAAAAAATAATTTAGAATTAATTTTTATTACTATTAGAAAATTTATATGAAAAAAAAATTATTTTTTAAATAAAAATATCAAAATTATCTTTGGATAATTTTTTTGGGATTTTTCTGAAATTTTTCATTTTGTGATAAATTGTAAAAATTACTGAATTTTAATTGTAAACTGCATATTTTTTAAAATTATATATAAGGATAAAATATATTTTTAAGTTTTTTTAATGTAAAATTAGTAAAATTATTTATCAATTAATTAAATTTATGTCATTGGAATCATTTTCATATTGAAGTTTGATATAAAAAAATTTCAAAACTTTGGACATTTTCTCTTTAAAAATCTCATTGCTCATCATGTCTGTGGAATTAATTTTAAATTAACTATTGTCACTTATGTGAATTGAATTTCGAAAAATGGTTTAAATATTTGAAATCATAATAATTTTTAATCTCTAACATGTTCAACTTAATTTTTGACACAAATAAAAATTTAAAATAGTTTGAATTAATTACAACTATATGGTAAAAACTCATTTACCAGGGGGTTAAACTAAGAAAATATGTGTTAAACTAGCCTAAAAACATTTTTAAAATATATTTTCTATCCAAATTTAGTTAAAATCACATTTAAGTATCGATAATAATCTATTTTACCCTTTTCTCATGTGAAAAACATGGTTAAATATTTTTCTTTCCAAAAATTACAGGTATGCCACGCACCTCAGTTATAAAAGGACACCCCCAATCCTCTCTTCTTCACACCTTCATAACCTTTTGGTTTGTACAATCTCTGCCCAAAGAACATATATGACCCCCCCCCAAATCATGAAATTTTTATTTTGGGAAGAAATCCACCTATAAAGGCCTTTGGTGCAAACCAAATAAGAATGCATGAAGTAGAGGTAGCATTCTTCAACAATCATTTTTATTTTATTTCTCCATTCACCTCAAAATATTATTATTAAGACATAAGGATATAATAAAATTTGAATCTTACATATAATGAGATATTTTTGAATTAATATAATGACCTAAGAAAATCCTAACTTCTCTTAAATGGTTTATCAAATCATCATTCCTATGTATGATGGATTACCACCTCACGAACTTATGTTATTCATGTTATCATTACCACCTCTTGTAATTTTTAATGATTATTAATCTAAATAATATATATGATATTTATAAAATAATTATACCTATTTAGTCATTATGACAAATATTCCAATTTGAATTTCTATTTTATAGGGGATGTGATAATGTCTCTCATGTTTATCATGGACTACCACCTCACGTTTTGATGTGATTAATCTTCATTTTTGATGAAAATAAATATTTGGTGGGGTTAATGGATTCAAAAAAATCTCATTTAATTCTTTATTTTTAATGGATTCTAAGTGGTTATTTTCATAGAGTTGGAAGCACCCAGTGGTTCCCTTATTCAAGATGTTTCATGAACCAACATTACAATGGCATGAAGTTTCTTGTGATATGGACAAAAATGATTGGGGAATAAAATTAATGGACAGATTAGGATTTCTACCTCATCACACCCTTTTGGGGGAGATAATTCCCTACTCTATGACCCTCTTAGGGATTTTATATATATTCTTGAATCCTTATTTAATTCTCAAGTATGACACTTGTCTCTGTTGAATTAAAAATAAATTATTAGCATGTTTTAATGTTATAATCATATGTATATATTTTTTGTTCTTCATCAATTAAAAAATATGTATTTATTCACTTTTCTCAATAAAAAATACATTATTTCATAAAAATTATATATTCCTTGGGTGTTTATTATTAAAATTCTGGTTTTAAGCCACATAGTGGGGAGATTTGATGTTTATCATAATCTATGGATATAGAAGTTGATTGGATGTCTGGATGACGCCCATAATATGGGTTTCCTAATTATCCTCATTAAAGGTATTATAACCCACAAAGTCTGGTTCCACTTAACAAAACACATCATACCTTTTACGATCATGTAACAAGGACCTAACCTTGAAATTTAATGTTGTTTGGCAAGGACATCTAGGTGAAAGGTGCCTAGTCATAGTTTGTTTTGGTTCTTATAACAATGAATTCCAAGTAAAAATTAGTGGATTTGGACTCCATAGTTATATGTGACCCCATGGGGTATTTGGACTTGAATGCATTATAGTACATTTAGGGTGTTGGGTTTGACCCTGAGGAAGGATTCTTAAATATCCCTTTTGTTCAAGAATCAAATCCAACATAGATCAAAAAGGTTTGAGGCCCCAATACTATAGATTTACTTTTAAGGTTTCTCTTATATGGAATGTGGCCCTTTTATGGGATCGTTTTGAGTGATTATACTGAATTGGAGTATTCCCATAGTGTTTGACAGATGGATTTTTGGATCCATGCCGATGGAGGCTCTCTAAAGGAAGGCGAGAGGAAGATATGAAAGAGGATTCTATAGTAGTACATTCATCTAGATGTGCATAATACATGATTTCAGATAAATTATAAGACTATTTGATTCATGGTATGATTTGAGAAATAAAAAGATGATTAATATCTGGAAAACTTCATGAATCTTCCTTCATTGGTGGAAGTGGTCGAGGCTATGAGAGAACAAGAAAGGGCATTGGGTTTCCAATCTCTTCCCATTTTGGAAAATAGTTTAGTCATATATGAATACTCATCTAGTAATAACCCATAACTAAAATCTCAGGGTATTACTCCAGGAAGAAATCCCTACTCTTGGTTCTAGAGAATATAAGAGTATAAGCCACTAACCCTCGAATGTGAAATCAAGTGTTTCCTCTCCCAAACCTCCTGAAAGTGTGGGACTCTATTCTTAGAAATGGTGAGGGTAGGACATGGTTTTAGACTTAATATATGAGACCTGAAGTACCCTGATTCTTCCCCCAGGGTTGGGGTTCTCATGACTGAGGGAATTTAAAAGTACCTGAACCCTGAGGACCCTAACCATCAGATAAGACAAGTGTGGGAGACCTCTGACCAAAGGAATTTATAACTGAATGGGAAACATGATGGTTTTTATCTCTCCATGATCATTCAAGTTTGGAGGCTATGTTGGAGGATTCAATTTTTCCCCCTCATATGAGGGATCCAAAATAAAGGGATCCTTGTCATTAGTTTATTGAAATAGTTATTGGAGGGTGTCTCACATAGGCCATGACTTGGTGAGTAAAAGGTGATTTCCATAGGGTAGAACTAAGAGTAACTGGAATGGCTTCATTCAAGGTATTCCTATCTGAGATGGAGGTTCTTTAGGTGATAGAAAACCTGGGCAACAACGCTTTTGCAATGTCATGCTCTAGGCACTAAGGGATGCCTTAGGTCTCCCTAGAAGGGTCATTAATAGGTCCTCGGTTTGGAGAGGGACCTTTGAAAAAGTTATTATCGACTAGGGGGAGGGGGTCCTCACACATATGTATTGTGTTTTAGTCACTTGAGGGATTTTGATCCCATTATCCACATCAATTCCCTATTATCTCTAGTTCTGGAGGGCTATCTGAGTGATTTTTTACAGCCTAAGTAAAGGGGTTTCATGACTCAGGAACTGAAGCATGTTCTATTTTCATAGTACTCAAATGAGGAACCAAAAGGTCCTATTTACAGGTCAATATGGGACCATGGTATAAGGAAGTCACCCGCACCGGTACTTCACATAGGTTTCCCATGTAGAAACCTCAAGGAGGGGTGGATGGTCCTTCATATCTGCATAGGTATGGCCTATGTAGGCTTTCTGGCACATAGGTTGGATGCACATAGGTTGACTTGGGTGATTTCCTTTGATCCTTATTTGGGATCTTCACGTCTCTAATACTTGAGGTACTTTTAATTAATAAAATTCATCCCATGTGACAAAAAAAGTTTTAACAAATCCCGCCCCCTCGAGATTGGATCTGATTGGGAGAAGAGTGTCTAGTCTAGTGGTAGAGGGAGGAAAATATTCTATAGGTCAGGTAGGTAGACCACATAGGTCATCCTCACAGGTCTATGATGCTCTAGAACATAGGTAAGCTATATCTATAAATAGACATGAACATCTGGTGAATTATTCCTTCTAATTTTCTTTCTTTTTCTCTCATCACATAGGTCTTCTATACAGTCTTTCCATGTTTTTTGTTAGTTTACATATTCTAAAGAATATATTTTGTGCATGATCTTGGTATGACTTTTTCCATGCATAATAAAGCCTTGGGTGAGTGAACTGTGTGAGATCACCTAGGAGAGGGGCCTACGTGAGGTCACTTGTCTAGGTCACTTATGCGAGTGACCTGTATGAGGTCCTCTTATTTGCCAAAAATTTTGAATTCTTCCAACCAATATTTTATCTTTAATAAAAATATTGATGTTTCCTTTATGGTCTCCAATGGATGATCTATTATCACATGAACTAGTTATTTTGTGTGTCTTGGAGATGCTTGAATATGTTGGGCTAGATTACAATGACATGTGTGACTCCACTCTCCTATAAATAGTAAATAACTTTACATAGTACCAGTGTGAGTATCTGCAGTGTGACTATATTCCTATGTATGATCATGGATTTTTGAGAGATTCTCTTATCCAGAAGGCTCATAATTACTTTCTAATGTCTTGGTTCTTAAGAATATTCCAATTTTTTATATCCAACATCTCCTACAAGGGAATTTTCATCAATAAAGGAACATTTTATACTACATTTTTCATGTACCACATATTTTCACTTAGATATAAATCCTCACACAATTGATTTGAAACCTCATTTATATGAGTCATCCTTTTTTGCTTCCATGACAGGACAGTCACAAAATAGTAAATAGGATTGGGGCTCCCGCACTAGGGAAGAAGTCATTCCTGAATGGATGTGGGTATATTGGGTGTGCCAAAATTGTGCAGAATTAAACACTGAGTTGAACTATGTCAGTATTTATGTGTCTGTTTTGGTGACATAAAAAATTATTACAAGAACTCAAACATCATCTTTTTACTATTGAGTGGATGGATCCCTATGAAAAATTCTTTTCATATGATACATGGGTATATTGGAATTAGCTTGTGGGACATCTATATGATCCCCAGATCCCCTATCCTTGGGGATATGTATGAAAAGATTAAATTTCCAAAGGAAACATGGGATTCTAATAAAAAATGTTGGCTTCGACCCATGAACTATTGAATTTGGCCTAGAAGATTAAGAATGGGAGATCCTCATCCATGAGGAGATATTGATCATGAAAAAAGGATGAAGGCCTTACTAGAGCTAAAAGGAAAAGGTCCCACTTGACATCAAACTATGGGATTTGTCACTTAATTAAATCAGAGAACTCATGGAAAATTCTTGCTGACATTAGAGAAAGGATTATATACCCATTAGGGTTATAAGGTCATGTCTAAGGTTTTTTCAATGAAGTGTATAGCTTTATTCTGCAAGACATGGATAAATATATATCTGATTTCGGTCAACAAATCAAATTGTGGAATGAGAATAGGGACATTTTATATAGCGTTAAAACTAGATGAAGGGAGCCACAGAGGGTTGGATTCCCTAACCCTAATGAAGATATACTAGTTTTTACTACTTGTGTACACAAGAAAGGCCCCATTTAGATTTTATAGGCCTTTTCATGTGTTTTGGGGTAATATTTTTTTATAAATCATCTCTTATGATGTTCTAAGTGGATTAAAGGTCCCAAGAGGCTGGTTTCATTCATTTATTTAGGTTTTTTCCAGTATCCAACCATTATCCTTGAATCACAACAAAAACCTAGGGATTCTAAACATATCTCTAGAGTTCAACTTCTTATCTTATGGATATATAACTACTATGAATCTCATTGATAATGGAAAAGATAATTACGATTTGATGTATTACATGATTGCATTTAGAGACAATTTACTAGTGACCTATATTGATAGTGGGATCATATGTAAGGCATATGAACCATATTAATTTACCTGCCAATTCAAGTGTCTACAGCAGTTGAGTGTATCTCTTGTGAGAATAGAGAGGCTTGATAGGGTTTCAATTTCCAAATATGTGGGGTATCTATTACAGTCAGCTGCATTGTCATCAAATTATATATGATACATGGTGATCCCCTCTTGGGAATCATAACTCATGGAATCAGAGACATGAGGTTATATTTCTAGGATGTGTATGCATCTTGGAGTTGGGGGATATCCCTGAACCCTTTCATATTCACTAAATAAAATAATGAGGTGTGGAATTATGTTTCGGAAATTGAAATGTTGATATATTCCACTATTGATCAAATCTGGGAAACAAGGAGCATATGGCGTACTGGATCTAGCTGTTATTAAGGGGACATCCGGTTGGTCTGAAGAGAAATTGGAAGACTATATCGATGTTGATGAGGTATCTCTCTATTTAATTCTTTTTTCCCTTCCATATCCACAATCAACAGTTTTTATGGGATTTATATCATGGTTGGAAGTAATAGAATAATAAATATTATTAATAGTTCCCAATTCCACTAAATATAGGCACATGGGAACCCCTATCAAAGTAGGGTAGAGTCTCTTGAGTCCTCTTATTTTTTCTTTAGATCATGGGATGATGGTGAAGAAGATTATAGACGTTTATTATCAACTACCACCTCAATTTTCTACTATTGAGAGGACTAACATGAGCCCCTCGTCATATCAATAAAATAAATAAAAGAGGTTGGGGAATTAAGTCATGAATATACACTAAAATAAACATTTTTTCCATCAAATAATGTAATGACTCTCATAAAATAACCATGATTACCATGATTTCCTTCTGTAGGATCGTATTCACTTTCATCCATTACGGTTTCCCACACTGATCCTTAAAGGATCTTGGGGGACATCTCAAATGAGTTATAAAATCATGTTAATGATAAATCCCATTAATAGAATAAGTTAAGGGAGACAGATTCATGTTAATTCCCATTACTGTAGAGAAGTTATAAAGTCCTAGAATGTCAGACACACAGCAAAAGGTTTCATCTTCTAGTCTCTTACTTTTAATCCTCACTACATTTCAGATCCATTGCATACACTGGAGAACCCTGCAGCAACAAACGCTAGCCCTTCCTCTATTATAAAAGGGGATGGGAGGCATCTTGGATGGTCCAATTAATGTGGTAGTGCTGATCCTAACCCTGTAGGTATTTAGTACACTATGCATGGTGAGAGTTTAGTAGAAACAATGATGGTTGAGAAAATTCTGTCTTGATCCCCACAGCTTGGATACCCCTACTAGTGAGGATACTATGAGACTTGAAGAAATTTATAAAGAAATAGGGGGACGTGGGATAGGTTAAAAACATTAATATTCATTCATATCTAAAAGAGTTTAGGGACTTTATTAATGGATTATACATATTTTATTTTTACCTTTCTAGTGTTTTCAAACATAGTGGACATTTTTTCATTTGATTTTTTACACCAGAGATGAAATTACCCATCTTTGTCTGAAGAAAACATCACCAAAGAACTTCATGACCAAGGAATCTAAGTATATCTTACTCCAATTTTGTAGGTAGTAACATATAAGAACCTCAAAGTGAGAGACTACCAAGAGGCCTTGATCTCGGTGTCTGAACAAACTCAATGGAAGGTTCCATCTCAAGATGTTCTTACTCAGAGTACTAAAATGAGGAGTACTGGGGAGTCCTTAATCCTAATAGTTGATCCAATAATGGGTTAGTTTTATTTACTAATTTCATTTATTTACTAAATTTATTCTATGATAATCCCACAATACTGATTATGGGTTTAATTTTATATCCAGTGACATCAACTTCATCGGTTGAGCATGATAGAGAACCTTCCATTCCAATTCATCCAATACTGGTTGGAATAACTGATGGTTTTTAGAGGGAGTTAAACAAATTGACTCATTGAGTGTACTAATAACAAAATAAATCTTTCCATCTAAGATAATCTCTGAGTTAGTCATAGTGACATAGTATTCCTTTCTCCCCACATGACATATGGTTTAGGGAGACACTAGAAGATAGTCTTGAATACACATCTTGAAAAACTACCATCATGACTTCAACAAATTCCAAACATGTTTTCCAATTTATAGTACATTTTTTTTATTATCGAATGATCCACCATGTTGTGAATTCAATCTTCCGACAATGGGAGGAAGATCAAAAATAACAGTAGGCTGAAGTACGACTAGCAATTCAATTTTAAGATATCATAGCTACTACATCGCAAGATGATATCAATCATGCTAAGTAGATGGATGAATATTGTTATTATCTTGAAAAGAGATTTCTCCAAATGATTCACTATTGTACTCCTCATGTATTAATCACGTTTTAATTATCACAAATACTATTCAACCTAGTTAAATCATGTAAATTATATCAAAACATGTGTATTATTGTTTAAGTATTCTCATGTTTTAATAAGAACCATTCAAGATCTTAATTTCTCAACATTCAGTTTAATTATTTTATATTATCCTTGACTAACTTTATAATGAATTCTCTGAAAAATGATTAAGTTTAATTATTTCTATAAGTATCAATCCTTATGTCTGAATATAGATATTTTTCTAAGTCCAAGACACTGTGAAGCAGACACCATGAACATTCAGACATCATGACATCTAGACACCGTGAACATTCAAACACCATGAACATCCAGACACTGTGACATCCAGACATCGTGAACAAGAAGACACTGTAACTATGAGACACCGTGAACAAGACATCGTGACATCCAGACACTGTGTAAAGGAGACACCATTTCCATGACATACTGTGACACTATTTCCTAATATATTTTTTTTGTCTTTTAATTTAATCTATAACGGACATATTTGAAGACATTAATGCACTGACATAATTAAAGTTTCTTTATAGACGTATCATCAGATAGTATGAGGTACGAGGTGCAAAATACATGCAACCTATCGGCCCCAACACATGCACTCCAAGAGAAAAGAGTAGTGCAGCCTAGAAACAGGTAGTAGAAGAACATGTAAGAAAAGAACGACACAAGGAACAAGATGGTGGGATTGAATGAGAGAACAATATACATTTTAGAGAATTGGCACATGCAACTCAATTCTACAGAATAACACTTGAAGAAAACTGGAATCCTGAGAAAAACTTAGCACTCTCAAACATCACGAAGAAAACAAGTCGGATCTGTCTGACACACGTTACTCTGTTTTCCAGATGAGGACTCAAGTTCTACATCTGGTTCATCTCAGAAGTCCAGAGCTGCAAAGTATAACACTCAAAGAAATTCTAAACCTATCTCAATAAAAATTCTCTATTGTGTATACTTTTATTAACCTTAGAGTAGTGTCAATTTCTATATAATAACACACTCTGTCTCCTACATCAAACTGAAGGATACAAGATATCCTTACTCAAACAATCATTTACTCTTGTGTATACCCACAGATAAGTGTGGAAGAGGTCCCTATGTGGCCTGGTAGTTTGTACCCACAAAGAAATGTGTAAGAGGTCCTTGTGTGACCTAGAAAATCCTGTGTACTATTTTTTAACCCTGATATAGGTTGTGGATCAAGTTTATTTATATAAACTTCTTGGTGGAAGGTGATCACCAAGTGGAGTGGATTAGGTCTCGGCTTGAGACTTAACCACTTGTTTCATATCTATTGTGTTGTATAATTTAGTCTTCTATGTTTTAATGTTTTTCTATATAACTCAGAAATCCCTAAATTCACTTTGATATTTAATATTGGAAAGAATTTATAATTTCTTTTTCTTAGTAAAATCACTTCAAAAGTAATATTAATATCTAATATTATTGTTACTGAGATTTAATCAATATTCTTAGTAGTTATTTAAATAGCCAAACCTTTATAACTATATAACTTGGATAAATTGGGCTTTATTTAACTTGAAGTGGAAATCCTTTTAAGAACATTTTTTTATATAAAGAAATTTTTATAGATACATAATTCACACCTCCCCTCTTGAGTAATCTACTATGACCAACATTTGGTGTCAGAGGTTGTTTATTAGGACTCTATTTAATCGTATTCAACTGTGATTGTAGTTGTACTTTAAAGATCTGTAAATTTCTGTTAATTCTAAACTTCTATCTCTTTAAACCTATTATGTTATTATGGATAATATATTGGAAGGTTCTGCAACAAACAGACCACAATTCATTAATGGAACCAACTATGCTCAATAGAAAATTAAAATGAAAATGCATTTAAAGAATATGCATTTTGAAATTTCTTCTTCCATTATAAATGAATATAAGATTTCTGCTACTGATAGAATCACATGGGATGAAAATACCAAAACTTCCTATAATAACAATTTCAAAGTAATGAATGATTTATACTTATCCTTAGGAGATGAGGAATTCAATAGAAATTTTCTTTTAAAACTACCAATGAAATTTGGGATACACTGTCTATATCACATGAAGGAACAACTAGTGTAAAAGAAATGAGACTTAATACTTATACTATCAAATATGATAATTTTAAAATGAAACCAGATGAGCCTATTTTTGACATGTATCTTAGGTTCAATGAGATTGTCAACACAATGACCTCGCTTCGAGGAGAAGTCACTGCCAAGGAACAAATCATGAGAACTCTTAGATTTCTACCCAAACGATGGAGGGAAAACTCTATATCTATAAAACAATCATGTGAAATTAGTAGGAAACCCATTAATGAACTCATTGGGAAACTAATGATGTATGAAGAAGATCTGAAAGTCAACAAGGAGGAGGAGGATAAACCAAATACAAAATCTGCTACATTCAAGACCACCACCTCTAAACACAAAGGCAAAGGGAAACTAGAAGCTTCTGTAGAAATTTCCACCAATGAACAATTGTCACCTGGTAGTGATGAGGAGATGGATCAACTAGCCAGAATATTAAAAATATTTTACAATAAGAATAAATTTTTCCGAAAACCTAGCTTCAGGGTAAAATATGACCAAAAAGGAAATTGGAAGAAGGACTAGAAAAGAAGTGGCAAGGATGATGAAATTGGCTACTATGAATGTAAATGAAAAGGGAATATCAATGCTGAATGTACAATGATCATGTATAAAAATAAATATAAGTACAATGATAGGAAGTATAAAAAGGAAATGAAAGAAACCTAGAATGCATCTGAGGATAGTTTAAGCGACTCAGAAACATCACATGATGAATAGGATAACAAATCCAATATGTGTTTCATGAAAAACACATTTGAGGTAACACTGGAATCCTCTGTACATGATTCATATTATTCTAAAGATGAGAGTTACTCTGAGAACATGACAAATGAAGAAATGTTTGAATATTCTAACATAATTGAAGAAACATGCAATGAACTAAAAGAAAAATATAAATCATTGAATAAATAGTATGCTCTCATTGTGACTATTAAATTTGAACTCACAACTAAAAAAGAGAAAAATTCTCAACTACTCAAAGAGAAAAATGAATAAAAAATGTCTAATGAGCAATTGAATAATGACCTTGAAAATTTTACCAATGGGAATAATACCCTTACTAAAATTCTAGGAAAAAAATTGCCCCTAAATACCAGACTGTCATTGGTTATCAACCTTGAAAAGGAAATCTTGGTATAATAAATTTTGTTTCAAGATCTAGGTGATATAGTTTTACTTCCAATTCTGGAAAAAAATTATCTAATTCAAGTTCTGATACACTGTCTACTGTTTCAATTTTTTCCAAACCAAATTGAGTTTATTTTTCAAATACTATAATTAATGCTTATAAGAAACCTATGAGGAAAATATGGGATCCCAAAGCACTTATTACTAATATTAATGGACCCAAACATGTATGGGTTCCAAAATATTTTTTCACTTAATCATTTTGTAGGAATGTTTCTTAGAGAGTTCTTCTAAAATTTTATGTTACTTGGATAGTGGATGTTCAAGACACATGATAGGATAATACTCATTCTTCAAGAATCTAATAAAAATAGATGGAGGACATGTCACATTTAGTGACGATGCCAAAGGAAAAATTATTGGCCTCATCCAAATCGGTAACTCTAACTCAGTTTTAATTTCTAAAGTACTGTTAGTTGATGGATTAAACTATAATTCTCTTAGTATCTCATAATTATGTGATGATGGATTTAATGTTAAATTTGAAAATGATGGTTGAAATATCTTTAATTCTAACAGTGAATTATTGTTTTCTTCTTTAAGAAATGAAAATGTTTAATCTATTAAATTACATTCCTTAGCCTCTCAAAATGCTTCATGCTTAAGTTTATTTCATAAAGAGTCTTGGATATGGAATAGGAGACTAGGGCACTGTAATATTCACTCCCTTAGAAAGCTGACAAGAAAAAGATTAGTTAAAGACCTACCCAAATATGAGTTTTCAAATTACAAAGTATGTAATCCCTGTCAAAAGGGAAAACAACACAAAATTTCCTTCAAATGAAAGAGAGAAGTGTCACCTTCTCAACCTCTCTAACTAGTTCACATGGATTTATTTGGACCATCTAGAGTTTCTAGCTTAAATGGGAATCACAATGTTTATGTTCTTGTAGATGAATTTTGAATATATACTTGGACCTTCTTTATGGCTCACAAGAGTAAAGCTAGCTCTTATTTTACTAAATATATCAAGTCTGTAGAAAGTCTAAGTGGACTTATAATTAAATTCTTCATAAGTGATCATGGTTGTGAGTTTTAAAATCAAGAGTTTGAATCCTTTTTCTCACAAAATGGTTATAATCACAATTTCTCTACCCCTAGAACACCTCAACAAAATGGAGTTTTAGAGAGAAGAAATAGAACCCTACAAGACATAGCTAGAAAAAATATTAAGGAATATGACCTATCTATTTATTTTTTGGCTGAAGCTATCAATACAGCATGCTACATAATCAATAGAGTGTTGATCAGACCCATTATTAAGGGGACTCCTTATGAGTTAGGGAATAATAGAAACCCCAAAGTTAACTACTTAAATGTTTTTGGTCACAAAGTCTATATCCTTAATACTATGGAAAATATTGAAAAAAAATCATCCAAGAGTGATAAAGGTATCTTTTTATGATATTCTATATCTAGTAAAGCCTATACAGTGTTCAATAAACGAATTAAATTTGTGGAAGAATTTTTTCATGTTAAATTTGATGAAACAGGTCCACATGAGCCTAAAACCCCTCTAGAAAACTTGGAGGATGATGTATCAAATCTGAACATCAATTCAAAATCCTCAAACACTTTTGTGAAAGAATATTTGAAAACATCCATAACTATAAATTCCCTAGAATCAAGTCACAATGAACTCGGTCCTATTGATGGACCTGAAATAACTAGTCCCTCCTTTTCTAGAGCTATTAGAACTCTTAAGAACCATCCTTTAGATGTTGTTTTTGGAGACCTAGAAAAAGGAACACAAACTAGAGCCTCTCTTAGAAATCAAGTTGAACATTTTGTCTTCTTTTCACAACATGAACATAAAAACAGTAATGATGTTTTCAATGATGAATTTTGGGTGATGGCTATGCAAGAAGAACTTAATCAGTTTGAAAGGAACATAGTTCGGAAACTTTTTGAATGACCTAAGAACACATTCCTCATATGAACTAAATGGGTGTTTAGAAAAAACGTAGATGAGGATGGTAAAATAGCTAGAAACAAGGCTTGATTGCTTGCTCAATGCTATAGTAAATAAGAAGGAATTGACTATGAGGAGACTCTTGTACCGGTAGCTTGATTTGAATCCATCAGAATCCTAATTTCCTATGCTACACATCTAAATTTCAAACTATATCAAATGGATGTTAAAAGTGCCTTCATAAATGGGTATATAGGTGAGGATTATTTTGTTGAACAACCCCGAGATTTAGAAACCCTCATTTTCCAAATCATATTTTTAAATTATCCAAAGCTTTTTATGGTTTAAAACAAGCCTTAAGAGCCTGGTATGATAGGCTGAGTACTTTTCTTATTTCCAAATGTTTTAAAAAAGGAATAGCTGATCCTACCCTTTTTATAAAATGAATTTATAATGATGTTTTAGTTGTTCAAATCTATGTAGATGACATTATTTTTTGATCTTCAAAAAATTCTTTATGTGTTGATTTTTCTAAAATGATGCAAAATGAATTTGAAATGAGTTTAATGGGTGAACTAAAATTATTTATCTGATTTCAAATCTTTAAAACTAATTATGGAATTATTTCAACTCAAATTAAATATACTAGAGATCTTATAAAACGTTTTGTGTTGAATAGCACTAAAATTAGTTACACTCCCATGAGTACCACTTGAAAGTTGGATCTTGATGAAGATGGAAAATCTGTTGATCAAACCACTTATAGAGGAATGATTTGTAGTTTACTCTACATGACAGCTAGTCAACCTGACATTATGTTTATTGTGTGTATGTATGATCATTTTCAAGAAAATCCTACGGAATCTCATTTAAATGTTTTAAAGAGAATTTTCAAATACCTCAAGCATACACCCAATCTTGGACGGTTCTATCCTAGAGAACAACCATTTAAATTAGTTAGTTATTTTGATGCTGACTTTGATAGTTATATGTTAGATAGAAAAAGAACCTCTGGAACATGTCACTTTTTAGGCAAGTCACTAGTATCATGGTGTAGTAAGAAACAAAATATTGTAGCATTATCTACTACCTAAGTTGAATACATAGCTGCTGGTAGTTGTTGTGCACGAATTTTTTGGATCAAACACACATTACTAGATTATGGATATCAATTCAGACATGCACCTATAAATTTTGACAACACAAGTTCTATTAACATCTCAAAAATTTTATTTCAAATTATAGGACAAAGCATATTTATGTAAGACATCACTTTTTGAGATATCACTATCAAAACGTTGATATCACTTTGGAATTAATTGGTACTGAGTATCAGCTTGATGATATATTTACCAAATATTTAAATTCTGAAAGAATAGACTACATCATACCTGAATTAGACATGATAAATCTTAAGTAAATGTTTTATTGTTTTGGGATTATGGTCTCAAAGTTAGTGCTTCATGACTACTGTCTGACAGTTACTGTCTCACCTTAAAGTTGACGTTTACTATCTCACCAAAAAATTTATGTTTATTGTCTCATCGTAAATTTGATATTTAATGTCTCACCATAATGTTGATGTTTATTGTCTCACCATAAATTTGATGTTTATTGTATCACTATAATTTTTATGTTTACTGTCTCACCATAATGCTCAGTTACTATCTCACTGTAACATTCATTCTCTGTCTCACCGTAAAGACCCTATATGATCTCACCATAAATATTTTTTGTGATTTTTATATTTTAATTAAAAATCATATCACGGTAATTATCCTTTTCACCTTTTTGTTTTCCCACACTTTTAATTTTGTGACGTTTGGTATTTCTAAATGATAAAAATAAGGAAGTATCATTTTTTCTTCACGCGATCTTTCTTCTATTCACTCATCTGTCACCTATCTTCAAACTCAAAACCCTTCCCTCTCTCTCGAACCTTCGTTGGATGCCCAGGTTGAAACATCGTTCATTGTTGACTCCTGAGAAACGTAGTGCAAAGAAGAAGAAAATAGCACCCAAGATAGCACTCGAGTGTCCTCTAAACCCAAATCTGGTAAACTGAGTTTTCGTACATGAGAAAGAGGTTTTCCCTAAATTCCATTTGTCTAGTGAGTCTCTGGTTCTGAATGTTTTAAAAGAGAAAGGCTGGATATAGTGGTTTGCGAAGGAAGATAGACATGTCTATCTTAAGTCAGTTTCTCTGTTTTATCAATATGTCAAGTTCTCATTTGAGTCTGAAGATTGATACATTGTGAGAATCTTGATCAATGGGAGTAAATGATCATTCACTTAGAGGTTATGGGTTGCATGCATTAGGATACCTCATGAACGCATCTCTGAGGATTATCTGTGAGGACCTCCACCTTCAACCAAATTATTTGATCTGAAGGATGCTTTGAAAGCCTTAATTGGAAATGGAACCAAGAGGAGATCCATTTCTGCTGAACCAGATAGAGAATGAAGGATTTTGTTCAAGTTTATTCAGAATCTGGTTAGCCCCAAAATAGGTGGTTTTTCTATTTTTAAATATCAGGATGATTTTTTGATCCACCTTATAAAAAATGGGCATAAGATCAACCTTTGAAAGTATATCATACACCATATGTGTGAACTGATTAAAGACATATCCAAGCCAGCCTCCCTGTTTTACTCTCGGATTATCTCAGCCATGCTTCTTTCCAAAGGTATGATTGGACCTAATGAGGAAGTTATAAATAATTGTGAGTACCTTCTTTCAAAATTCATTATCCATAAGATGATGATAATTTGGAACCATTGGAAAAAGGCATGGGTAGAAGACAATGATAGAATTTATGAAAAATTCAATCTTATGGAACATCCCTCAAGACCAAGAGATATTTGTGATCTTGGTTTGGAACTAGATGTGGTTGTTGATTATTATTCTGAAGAAGAATAAGAGGCTAATATGCCAACCAGGGAAATTTTTTCTATTGAGGAAGACAGTACTATTTTCCCTCTTGTGGAAAGTGAAAAAGAAGTCCCTGCACCTACAGATGTTGTTAATCTAGAAGATCAACTCGTGGTTGAAATAGAATCTGTTACCAAAGAAACTGAAAAGAATGTTGTGGAAGAACCTATAGTGGAATAGCTACCTATTATGCAAGAGGATAACCTTGAGGAACTCCCAGTGGAACAATCTATTCCTGAAATCATTCCTTTAGCTGGGGAAAGAATGGAGCTGGCTTTTCAGGTGGCTAGGCAGGAAATAAGAGAAGAACATCGAGATGAGTTTGTGGAATTAGATAAAGATCCTAAGCCTCTCTATCCTGAGAAGGATTCAACTATTGAGGGGGATCAACCCCCAAATATGGAATCTACTGAAGTACGAAACCAAATTATTTCAAGTCCTGTAGACCCTCGATATAAGTTCCCTAGTTTCTAGGATGTGGATGACTCTCAGCAAGTCTCAAGAAAAGGGCTTTACCTTTCCTCCTTTTTCTAGTTGAAATCGGTCTCTAATATTGCCCCGGAAAAGGAACTTGAAACCATGTCAATACTTTTTTTCGAACCTTCATCAGACCAAACATCCTTTGTGAGTAATAATGTTCTAATATAATTTGGTTCTACCCGTTTATCTAGTGTTGAAAAAGTCATGAATTCTCAACCTGCACTTGTGACACAACTAAGTGAGAAAGATGCCTCTTTACTATTGAAGAAAGTTATTTGGAAAATAAAACCCAAAATGCTTAATGAGATTCAGGAAGTAAGAGTTGAGAACAGACTTCTTAGTGATGAAGTGAAGACTCTGAGAGGTATGATTGAAGAAATTCAGAAAGAGATGCATTCGAGATCAGAGCTTGTTTCTCATTCTGTAGAACTGGTTTTTCCTCAAATCCAACAGGATGTTGTGCTTTAGACTCTTCCTTACATAGATTCCTTAGTTGAAAAGGTCACTGAAAGGAACAAACAGATTATGAAGGAGATGAGAGAGCTTGTTGTAAATTTTAACAAACTCACTGATGAGTATACAAGGTGTCTTCAAAAAGTGCTGAATCAAATGAAATCTCTCACCACCACGGTCAATGCTTCTAAAGACTCTGTTCAATCCTCTAAACCCTCTTTAGATAGTAATCTACTCATAATATTGGCCAAAGAAGAGTTTCAGTCTGTGCTTAGTGACTTCAATAACGATTATTTCTTTGTAGTTATCAATAATAGTGATTGAGTTCTTGACATGGTCCAAATCCATTCTAAAATTGCTAATGATTCCCAGCAAGATATTTCTAAGAATGTGGATTTATACTTAAAAAGAATATTCTCCATGACTAACATGAATAATCACTTCAATTATCTTGTGGAAAATCTATGGATTCCTCCTGTTACTCAAGCTTTCAAGACAATAGTCTAAAAGCTCACAGAGTTTACTCGGTTGTTGGAATAGTTTATGGATAACAAGGCTGATTTTGAGAAATCAATGCAGTATGGTGGAGAGATAATTGCGAATTTTATCAAACTCATGAGGCCCTATCTTCATCTCCAGAGTATAGCCATTGTTTCTCTTGCGGCTGCACCTCTAAGACCTAGTTTGCCTACTTTCACCTCTTCTCTTGCATCTACTTCCATGTCTATTAGTCAGGCACTAAGTTAGATTAAGCTCATGATCCTTGGTCAATAACTGCCTCGATCATCTACATCTCCTAATCTAGCTCCATATGTTTTTGAAGTCCTTCCTTTACCTTCTCTTTTTACAAGCTCCCTCCCTTCTTATACCTCCACTTCATCTCATATGACTTCCTCTTCTATTGCTGCTGAGAAAGGCAAAGAGAGGGAATACTCCTGAAGAAGAATAGTGATTAATCCTTGATAAGAATGATGTTGATTTTGTTTTGTTTCTTTCTGTTTGTACTGGATCCTATTTTCTTTAATGAAATGTGAACTTTTCAAGACTTATTTTATTCTATATTTTTTATAATCCTAAAAGGGGGAGAAATATTCATATGTTAGACATTTATCTTATGTTATATATTTATCTCTATATCTATAGTTGAATCAAATATACACTTTAAATCTACATGATTTGTTATCATCAAAAAGGGGGAGATTTTTGGACTCCTAATATATTAATAATGTTTTAATGATCACAAATCTTATTAAACCTTGTTAAATCCGGTAAATTATATCAAATCATGTGTATTATTTTTTAAGTGTTCTCATGATTTTGGAAGCGCCATTCAAGATCTTAATTTCTCTACATTTAGTTTAATTACTTTATACTATCTTTAACTCACTTTATATTGAATTATCTAAAAAATGATTAAGTTTAATTCTTTCCACGAGTATCACTACTTAATTCTGAATATAGATATTTGTCTAAGTTTGAGACACCGTGAACATTCAGACCCGATGACATCCAGACACCGTGAACATTCAGACACCGTGAACATCTAGACACAGCAACATCCGGACACCATGAACAAGCAGACACCTGACTATGAGACACTATGACATCCTAACACCGTGTGAAGGAGACACCATTTCCATGACATATTGTGACACCATTTGCTAATATATTTTGTCATCTTTTAATTTTATCTCTAACAGTCATATTTGAAGACTTTAATACACTAACATAATTAATGTTTCTTTGTAGAGATATCATCAGATAGTATGAGGTATAAGGTGCAGAATACATGCAACCTGTCAGCCCCAACACATGCACTCCAATATAAAAGAGCAATGTTTCCAAGAAACAAGTAGCAGAAAAACTTGTAAGAAAAGAATGACACAAAGAACAAGCTGGTCGGCATGAATGAGAGAACAATATACATTTTAGAGAATTGGCTTATGCAACTCAATTCTACTATAGAACACACGAATCATACTAGAATCCCGAGAATATCTTAACATTTTCAAACATCACGAAGAACACAAGCCATATCGGTCTGAATTACGAAACTCTTTTTTCCATACAAGGATTCGAGTTCTGCATCTACTTCATCTCAGAAGTCCAGAGCTACAAAGACTAACACTCAGAACACTTCTAAACCTATCTCAATCTTTATTCCATGTTGTGTATCTTTTTAGTAACTTTTAAGAAGTGCCTATTTCTGTATAATAACACACTCTGTCTCCTACATCAAACTGAAGGATAAAAGATATCCTTTCTCAAACACTCATTTACTCCTGTGTATACCTACGGATAAGTGTGAAAGAAGTCCCAGTGTGGGCTAGTAGTTTGTACCCATAAATAATTCTAGAATAGGTCCTTGTGCGACCTAGAAAGTCTTGTGTACTGTTGTTTAACCCCAATCTAGGGTGTAGATCAAGTTTATTTATATAAACTGCTAGGTGTGAGGTGATCACCAAGTGGAGTGTATTAGGTCTCAGCTTGAGACTGAACCACTTGTTTTATATTTGTTGTACTGCAAAATTTATTCTTCTCTGTTTTACTTCTTTTCTATATAACTCAAAAATCACTAAATTCACTTTGATAGTTAATCTTTGAAAGAATTTATAATTGATTTTTCTTAGTAAAATATCTTCAAAAGTAATATTAATAACCAATATTATTTGTTACTGAGAATTAATAAATCTTCTAAGAAGTTATTTAAACTATCAAACCTTTATAACCATGTTAACTTGATTAACTAGGTTGTATTTAACATGAAGGGGAAATCCTTTTAAGGAAATTTTTTTATATACAGAAATTTTATAGATACTCAACTCACCCTCCCCTATTGAGTAATCTACTCCGACCAACATTTACATTTAAGGAAAATTGGATGTCATGAAGGACGAGATAGTCCAACTCCACCAATCCTTGATGGGGGCCTCGACACAGGAAATAGATTCCATTATAGTGGATCAAGAGAAACTTTATAATGTTGAGGATATTATTTCCACATAATTGGATGTGTTTTAGAAAAATTTGTATAACATCAGATCAAGAATCCAATAACTCAATGCCTATATTGAGGAACACATGTAAAATTTGATGTAAATTCTACAACATGTGGATGTTCCTTCACATTTTATAACTTTAATGAAGATGATTTTTTTTTCAAATCGATTTTTCCTATATTCTTGTCTTCATCATCATGTAATAATAAAAATGTCCCATTTGATTGAATGATGTAATGTTATAAATGAAATTATTGGGGTTAGGGAGCACTCTAACTTTTTCTTACATCTTTGTACCTATGAGTGTGGTTCATTTATTTCTAAGTTCATATGGAAAACCTTAAAAACATTATATCTTTTATTACATTGCTCTAATTTTTTCCTCAGTTTGATATGAAGAAGACATAGTGGCCGAGACTTGTATTTCAATCAGGCTTCCCTTTTCATGTTTCTGAACTAATAAGTTTTGAGACTCTTATCTTTTTATTTCATGATTCTTACATATACCATATAGAACATGGCCCAGCAAGCTAAGAATAAAATTTTACTCAAGGTTACCTTTTTTGGTTTTTAACTTAGTGAGTAATGTGCCCCTTGTTTGGGTAGTTTAATGTATAGAAATCTAGAATAATGTTATAGGTGTTTTAGGTCAAACATCATTGACCATGATTTTTGGAATGACTACCCAAACAAGGATTTTGGGCTGAGAGTGTTCGGATATTCTCCACATACGTGGATGGAAATTTTGAGTCATGATTCTCTGATTCTTGGATCTAAAACAAGATGTGAAAAAAACATACAGGTAAAGATCATATACCATATGTGAAAAGTGGTTTTTAGCATGATGTTATTGTTTGGGATTACAAAGATAGAATAGGACTCTCTCAATGAATAATATACATCAGACTAGCATGCCCTTTTATGTGGGTGACTTATGTGATGAAAACTAGGGTGTATCATGGCATAGTTAGACAATGGTTTCTTCAAGAATTTGACATTCCATTACCGATTGCTAGGTAGTTTGTGAAGATCCATATTTCTCAAGACCAAGAAGGGTAGTTTCCCAATATAATTAGAGTGAGAATGACAAGAAATTATGTATTTTCATTGGACATTAATGGGAGGAATCTCCTATATAAATTTGTATTTTATAAAGGAGGGTACATTCTATTATATAACTAATGTCTAAGGGATAGAACCTCCCTGACAAGGGTCAAACTGTTGTGCAGTTTAATGTTACCCAACCAAAACATGGACCATATAGTTTAGAATCTTATAGCAAGTATTTTTGAGATATAATTGAAGGGAATTTGACTCTAAAAAATATCATTAATTTCACCTTTTCAAGGTAAAATATCCAAAAATGTGACATCAATTTCAATTATGAAGGGGGAGGGGTTTAAGCTATAGTTTGGGTGTTTCTATATCTGAAGAGTGATATGGGATGAAAACATAGTTATGTCTTCCATAGATAGAAAATTACTCTCCTGGGGATGAATGTATATTTGGTTTATAAGATCTTTTGTTGGGAGAAATACCCAAATCCACCTTGGGTATATTACTATATAATAAAAAAGTGTCATCCTCTATATGACATACCCTTTTTGTGGGTGACCTATGGAAATCTAGATGGGGCATATTACTGCATGGTCTGACAATGGCGTCCTCAAAACTCTGGAATTCCACTACTAATTGCTGGGGAAATCTTATGGTGATTTGGATTGTCCCAGACATAGATTTTTTTTCAAGGGAGGAAAATACATAAATATTATATTAGAATTTCAAATCAAGATTATAAATAATGTGGAGAAATACATTCCCTACATTGGTCCGAACCATATGCGGGAAAATATAATTTTATTTTTTATGTTATAGTTGGGTCTGGGGATATGACATGGGAATTGCTACATATCTAATCAGGGTTATAATTAATCCACATGTAGTTTTAGATGATATTCCCCATAATAACAAAATTCTTGTGTAGGTAAGGGTATTTTTTTTAATGCGGGATCACTAATAGAGTGATAACCTATATTGGGTCCTCTTATGAAAATCTAACTCAAAAATTGGAGAGTGGGGGCATTTATCATATTATGGATGGACTAGAATGTAGTATATGGACATCAATTCAAATCTTGTGGTAATAATAATCAATCTATACATACTTCTCAAGGAACTATGCAGTTTAAATTCATGTGCTAAGGACGTGGTTCCCCATTGTGAAATGGAAATGTTCTGGCTGGAACCAATATTAGACACCTGTGTGTCCCTACGTATCTGGCGATAAAATGAATAAATACATAAGTAGTTCTTGAATTTGGGTCAACCATGCAGTTTCACATCATGCAGTAAACACATCTGGTGTGGTTTTTAAGGTCTAGTGACTAGGACTACAGTAACCCTGGTGTGAATTGATATTCCTTGATCATGTGGGAAATACTTTACCATAACTTCTAAGAACACATGATCTTTTCTCAGTGTGATAAATAAGGAGTGAAAAATATTTCTTCCACTATAAAAAGGAAAAAATTATATATATAATTTTTTTGATTTTTTTGTGGATGGACCTAGATTTGGGATCTAAATATCCCTACATATCACTTCAAAGTGAGAATCAAGTTGTACGTAGTTCTGAAAAACTATGTAGTTTAGTTTTATATAGTGAAGAAATCAGTTATGCATTCTAAAATCGAGTGGTAAGGATAACGGTGTATTCCAATTTTATTTTATATGGTTAGATCCATCTTCAATGGAAAATATGAATGATTTAAGGTTGATCAGCCCAATTATTCTCTGGAATACTTCGGATGTGAGGAAAAATATTGTAAACCATAATCTTGGGGTTCTCAGATCACGAGATGTGGTATGGGACAAAATTAAAGTAATGACCACAAACTAATTTTCAAAAAATGTGTTCCTATTATAGTTTTAATGAAGATTATGGATATAGAATAGTTCTCTCCCAAGGACGAATATACCTCTCATTGAAAGGTTATTTTACGTGGGTGACTTACACAAATCCAATTAGGGAATATTACTGCATAGACAAATAGTGGAATCCTATGGATGAGAAAACATTTTGGTGGGATACATATACAAATAAAACTATGTAGTATTAATGTATAGTAAGAGAAAGGTGTCTTTGGAATATAAATTCCAATTACATATGGTCGAGGAATGCTTGTAGATATTAGAAATTTCCTATGAAAAGGAGTATGATGTGTGGAAGGTATATGTCAAAGAATAAATGAATCATTTGGTCCAATACTAGCTATATAGTGTGATGCCACCTTCATAGTATTTTTTTGTTTACATGTGGGTTAGGAATCTTCATTGGTCCATAATGGGATTCCAAAAGAGTTAACCTTAGGTGATGTCTCTTACATAGATCTTTTTTTATCTGTAGAAGAGGAGGATTTTTTTTCTTTTTGAATTGGATGAGGAAATAGGTTCTAGGCATCACTACATATCTCATGAGAATGAGAATAAATATTTATGTAATTTTGGTAAGGCACCATATCTAGTTTTAACCCATACATAGGTAGGGGTGTGTTTTTTATTTTATGGATAGATGTAGGATTAAATATCTAGTCCTCAATACATATCCTGTGATGATAGGAATCAATCCACATGTAGGTATTGAATTAAATGTGTGGTTGAAGATCATCAAAAAATATTATGATCTTCTCAAGAATATATTAAACTGCTACATAGTTTTACATCATGAAACAAATGCATTAACCAATCATTTTTACTTCGTGCATCAACGAAATTTCCATAAAATTTAATGACTTTGTGATTAGGATGTTAGGCTATGTAGTTTAATGTCTTACAACTCAGACTATGATGAATTTTTGTTTTGTTTTATATGACTAGGACCATACGGTCTACCTTTTATGGTTGTTCATATAGGATCATGATGCTATATAGTTTAATTTCTTATAGAAAGGAAGTTTGTGTCATGAATTTTATCATCTTTAAATGTGAATGTAACATCATGATTTTTATTTCCATGCAACAAAGACCAGATATGAATTTTAATTTCATGAAATACAAAAAATTGTGTTCTTGTCACACATAGTATTTATTGAGAAATATTTCATTGGTAGGGGTTGTTATGAGCTCTCCATCTGTCGAAATCAGGTAATAAGATATGTTATAGTGGACCTTCGTTATGGAATAAGGTCACTCCCACTTTGGATCATTATTTGGAGGATTGTTGACTAGAATCAGTAGAGTTATGAGGAACATGAATTGTTCTCTTTATAGAAACAAATAGAGGTGGACCTTATTATTAAAATCCACTTCTATCTAATTTTGATAGACTTCCAACAGATTCATAGAATAAAATATTTTCTCATCGAGTCACTCCAATTCATCCAATAGTTTCTATTATTTATCATCCATGGATAGATGATCACAGATGTAAACACTAGTTGAGGTAAATTGGACCTGAATTGGATGAACTTCTATTATTCTATTAACAAGTGAATATGGGGTTTCTCATGTGGTGTTGTGAGTTGTGTTCTGGTAGTCCCACAAGGAATGAAAGATATTGTCATACCAAAACATTTTATCCTTTTTCAATATATTTGAAAAGGTCATGTTTAAGGCCTCTATCTATATGTTAGATATTATATGATAGGAGGACGATTTGTTGGATCCGATATTATACTATTGATACAGCTTCTTCAACTCAGTAGAATAGAAATATGTGTTGATGTCCAGTAATATTGTATAAGGGACACAAAATTTTGTAATAGTGTTGGATTTCAAACACCATATGATTATTTTGGTCACAAAATATTTTATGGGTATTCCCTCATCCCATTTGGAAAATAATTCAATATCTTTTAGTATATATTTTAAGTTCTTGGTCGTAGAAGGATGATATTACCCTACAATATGCACCCCCCATACAAAAAATTGCTAAGTGTATTTTGATGTATGTAGAAAATTTAGGGGTTTATGGATGAATTTTTCATAAACATTGAATGAATGAAATTTATCGATGAATTCTTTGAAATACTACATTATCAAAGGCAAGAAATATCCATGGATTCTTATTTGATTATAAATCCTAAAACCTAATTGGTGGGAACTAAATTCTCATGTATACACTTCAGTCATGATAATAAATGTCACCTATCATTCAATGTATCTAATAATAGATCCATCATATCCAAGTTTATATTGGACTATTTTGTGATTTGGTATATCATAAAGAGTAATGTTGTTCGCACGTCATTAGATTTTGTCTTTTCTAGATCTATCCAATTAGAGAACTCCATTTTAATGGTAGTACACTATATGTATCATCTAACCAGTCATGGGACTATATGGCTCAGTAAATGGGTTGGCCTCATTGAAATATTCCATCCTAGAAAAAGAAAAAGGAAATATTATTAAATGAATCACAATATTGATAACTATTTAATGTTGATCAGGATCTTCTAGGGAAATGGATGCATTTTCTAATGTATCGGCCTTGTTATTATGCGATCATGGGATATGCATCAGTTTTGGCTCTGAGGTGAACTTTTCCATCAATCCACTGGTATAGTAAGGAAATGGGATCAGTTATTTTTTTTCTAATAGAATAATTTATGTAGATCTGATTGATTACCAACTCTGAATCTCTTTTCACCTCTAGGTATCCCAATGGTATTTGAAGTGCTATTTCTAGCTCTATAATGAGGGCCTAACATTATGTCTCATTGTTTAGAAGACATTATGACAATAGTAATGATTAAGGACAACCTAACTTTTCAAGATAATTTATCATGATGCCGAACCTAATATTTTTTATCTTAGGGTCTCCCATTCTCTTCCTGGTTGGGTTTCTAGATGTGCCGTCAAAATACATTTCCCATGTATGGGGTCCATATTGAATAAAAAGTATCTCTTCATAAAGATATACAATTTTTAAAAAAAATCTTACATAAGGGCGTTCTATAAAAAATATACCAAATATTGACCTTTCGCCACTTTCTAAGGCATTAACTATATGTTAAACTACTTCAAGATAACCACCCATTGTTCCAGACTTCCAATCAAAATTGGACAGATGGGGATTTACTTGAATGGGTTATTATGAGAGACCAAGTGTACCTCATGGTGTTGTAGGTAGTGCCTTATTTTTTAAACTACAAAGATTAAATATAAGCTTCTCTTCTTAATATTTGAATAACAAGTTTTACTGTCAATCATTGTTCGACATATGTAAAAAAAATTCTTTCAACCTCAGTGACTTTATTTTTTCTGAGGAAATAACCCAATGATCATTCCAAGGCTATAAAATATATAATGAGTGTATTCCCATAAAAGGGCATCATGATAACTAATGGGTTCAATAGATATTTATTGAGTATTTAAAATGCTCACTGATAATCATTAATCCAAAGATATGTGACCCCCTTCTTCATCAACTTGGTGAAGGTTAAACACCTTCCTACAAGGTTGGCTATGACGGTCCAAATGTAGGAAAGGATTATTTATGGTTATCTCAAACCTTTTAGGTTTTTCAGAGGTGAGTTATTAATTATGGACCTATCCTTCTTGGGGTCGACCTCAATTCCTTAATGATGTACGACGAAGCTGAAAAACATTCCCGCAGTTACACAAAAATCACATTTAAAGGGGTTTATACTTAATATATTTTTTATATTTTGTTGAAGATGGTCCTAATACCATCAAAATGGTTATAACACTATCGATAGTGAACCAAAAATTCATTGACAAATCAGTAAAAAAATCCCTAAAAAGGGTTTGAAAATGTTATTCACGGCACATTGGTATATAGTGTCACCATTATTCAATCCAAAAGGGAATTACCTAATAGAAAAATACTCCTTGTGGTTCTCTAAAGGTGAAGTATTCTTCATATTCATGGTCCATTCGAATTGGTTTATACCCCAAATTTTCATCCATGAAGGAGAGGTCTTGTTATCTAGTTGTTTCATCAATCAGTATCTCTGTTATCAAGACTGGGAAATCATCTTCTAATCAGTGCCGATTGAGATCCCTAAAATCGATATAGACTCTGATTTTCCCATTATTCTTATTTAAGAAGACTATATTATCTTGCCATGTTGGATAATGGACTTCTAGAATGAAATTTTCTTTGATATTCTTGTTAAATTCAACCACAATTTTTTAAGTATGAGTCTATTGGGTCCTTTTGGTTGCTTATTTGTAACCTCAGTCGTTCTATAGAAATCCCAAGTGGCGGGTGGAAAAATTGGTATCGATGACTATAATTTATGTTTAATTCCGTGAAAACATGTCATAATGTCACTTAAAGAAGGGGGTTCATACTTCTTGTAATTTTAAAAACATTGTTGTGCTAATCAATGTGGGTTGTGGATATTCTCTTATACCCATATTTATTTCTATGAGTTCATCAATGGTGGTAGAAACTCCTTCCTAAAATTATGGATAGGAATCATGAGGTCCTCTTCCTCTTCTAATTTTCATTTCTCTCCCTCTTCTACCTCATCCTTATGGTAAGTAGGTAATGGAGGAAGATCTAGAGGTTTAGGAGGGGAGTTGACAATTTGATATCCAAAAGATAAAGTAAATCCCTCTAACCTGACTAGAAATGTGGGGTTTTTTAATCATTAGAGGGGATGGAGTGTTGGATACATAATGAGTACTGTTATTCTCACTTGGATCAGCTGATGAGTCAAGGGGATTATGGGACTCCTTGTATTGAATGACGGTATTTTTTTCCTTCATTCTAAAAACATTCAGAGATTCTGCCCTTCTCAACACTATTGAGCTTAGTTTTTATGACTGATATCATGATGGTTTTTGAAAATATACCTAAATTTGAAATCTTTACATTTATTTGATGGATAGGAATCACATATTACTCAATAAGATATTTTATTAGATTAGATGATGTCATTTGTATACCATTTGGGGACATGGAATGAGCAACACCATCAGTCATGGGTTGTTTACCTTCCCTCTAGTAGAATCCATCATCAATGTAGTAGGTTCAGAATGAGTTAATTATTGGTTTATTACCATAATAAATCCAAATTTTACCATTAATGAATCATTTGAGAAATTGGTGGTATGATGAGGGATTTTTTCATGTTGATAAAACCAAGGCCTCCCCCGAAGAATATAGAAAGTCGTGTATTTATGAAAAACCAAAGATTATGAGTCAGAAACAAGGTCCCCAAACTAGGCCTTGAGATTGATTATGTTGAAAGGCTTTTTATAACCCTTATCATAACCCTAAATATTAATAGTAGATGGGGAAAAGTGGGCCTTATTATAACCCAGTCGGAAAAGTGTTTAGACCGGAATGATGTTAACTCCTCGGCCATTGTCAATGAAATATCGTCATATATCAACATCATTTATCCTACCAAATACATAAAAAGGTCAGATGTTTCCTTGTATTAATTAATATTCATCTTTATCCATGAAATATATGATCATGTTTAATTCTTTATGATCTACATCTGTATAATATTCTTCAATAGTAGAAAATTCAGTATCAAATTATTGAGAGTTTGACAAAGAATCTATAAACACTTCTTACAGGTGTTTTGAAAGACTCAAAGCATCCAAGATCGATAATTTTCCTTGAATTAGGGCTAATTTCATTAAAACATCATCGTTCTAGGATAATATTTTTCACTTACCAGTTTGACAAATAATCTTTTTAAGGAACATTAGGAACTAAAGTACATGATGTAGGTGGATCATCCCATGAAATAGGAGTAGGAGGAACTTATGTCCTTGGTGGGTTATGAGGAATAGGTCTTCCTAAACCCCGAGGTTTAATAAGTTAAATCATACCCTTTAGCGAATATTCTAAGATTACTAGGTCATGGTGACCCCTAATATGTGGGTGGGGATTTTTTTTTCTCCTTATAAGCTCACTTGAGGGATCTCCCATGCGTTACAGCTACATAGACAGTCCGAGTGGGGATGTGGCGGGAGTATTAATTTCAACCTCTACCATCTCTTCCCCATTATACTAGACCCATGTGGAACTTTCCCCTACTTCCCAAATCAAATTTAGATAATACAAGTTCATATATATACTCATAATCCTATAAGGGGTACATTAAGTGATTAGCATTAATGGAACCGAAGTATTACTCCTCGTCTATCTAGGACTCTGTCTGGAAGGACAGTTCTTTTTGTACCATTTGGTGGCTTGATGCCCATATTTATGGGACTAAATGGATGATGTATAATATATTATAAGACAAATTTAGGCTTGGTATAGTTTCATCTCCCTATGTTTTCTTCTTGAACTTCTAGCCATGTCATTTCATGTATGAATAAATTTTGGATGACTCTAGAACCAATGGAGTTAGTTGTGTCCAAGAGAAAGTAGATGGGGAAATAGTTGGATGTTTTAATTATTTAGGGTGGATAGACTATTTTGGATTGATCATTTTTATGACTATTCAATCACTGACATTATATATACCTTTTTTAGTAACTTTTTTCTATTCACCATCTTCTTCTAAATCAGGGGTAGAAAGACATGCTACATTTGATGGGGGTTTTCCCAGCTTTACCAGTCAAGAGTCCACCATTTTTTATATAATTTAATAAAAAATCATTTTTAAATAGTATTCCCCATTTTTCAATGTAATTGGAAATATTTTTGGAGATCTTTAAGACTAGTCTGATCATTCTACTTGGGATTTGGAAAGTTGAGCATCTTGTTTTCCAAACTTGTGATAATGTACCCAGGAACATGGCCATCTCATATTGAATATGCCTTATTATTTATCTCTACAATATTATTTTTCCTCTCATATATTCACTAATCCTGATGAGGCGATAATGTTTGAAAACACTCAGGATGAGGGGCCATGCGATATGGTGTAGTTTTCTAAGATAGATTTGGGGCTGGGGCTAGCATAAGTGTAATGGTGGTAGCCTCTACATTTCATGTTCTATTATCATGAGCTGGTTTAATTACTATAGACTTTTATTTAGTGTGCAAGAAAGAATCATCCATTTTTTGTTCCAATGTAGTTATATCCTAAAAATCTCCTATGTATTTGATAGAGATATGTTATGTATGCAACTCATTTTTGTGGTTCTATATACAGATATACAATGAATATTCATAAGAAATATATAGGTTTAGGGAGTAGTTAACCCCCCTACATCGATAAATAAAATTTAACACCAAATCATTCTATTGTTATTTTTAATTTGGTTGATTAGGGATTATCCACTTTTGTAGTGCTGATCTAAATTTAAAGAGAAACTATTGATAGAAATCTTCCCATACTATGATTGACCAAGCTGGAAAACTAATATACCATCTGAAGGATGGACCTTGAAGTGTTTTTACAAATATTCTGAGTTTCACTACTTATTTTTGTGAAGTGGTTCTCATCATGGGATCATAGTGAGAAACTAAATGTATCAAATGCTACTCTAGATCCCCCAAACCATTAAAATATGGAAATATTGTTTTCTCAAAATTTGGTGGGGGATAGGTAGGATCCATGCATTATGGGTAATGTCTCTTTTATAGCTACACTCATACATTCCATTATTCTATAAATTTCAACCAAGACATCTGTGACTCAATAGTAACAAGGTTCACTTGATGGATTTCTATTTGAATAGGATATTGAGTAGGGGAATAAATAGGTAAATCCATTTGTGGTGGATCTACCTGTACATGTGTTGGGAAGATCATAAGGGATATCCATTGAGGATGTATCTAATCCAACCTTGGTTTTGTTCCCAAGGGATTAAACTCCTAATATCATGCTAATGTGGGGTCTAAATATATTTTTCATCAATTTAATGCCTTAAATTATTGTTCTGGTTCCAAGTCAGTTGCTGGAGTGATCCCCCTTTTTTTAGGTACATTGGTTGGGAGTGCAGTTTTTAGGATATATTTATAAAACATATCTAGTAGAAATGTTTCCTTATTTTAGTGTTTCATTTATTCTAAACAACGCTTTCATCCATTCCTCTTTATGATAAATTATTCCATCAAGTGTGTGGGGTTCATCCTATGTGAGAGTTATCTTAGGTACAACATTACCTTTACTCATTTATTTGGTGGTTTCTCTCTGTGGAGGTAGTAATGGAGTAGTTAATGGAACTATAAAATTTAGATATAGCCTATGGTTCCAAGCACACACACCTACTTCAACCATTTTAATTAGGCTTCCTTTTTTCTCCCTCTACAAGGCCTCATCCTCTCCTCCGCTAGTTCTCTAGGAACCATTTGAATTAGGGAAATATAAAGGGAATATTTAGAGAATTTTTTCATGTGTGTTCCTAGAGAAAGAAATGGGGAATATGATGGGATTAATTTGTATTATTAATTCTATAAAATTCCCCCTAATTAAGAGAATACTAAATACCACTAATAATGAGGTTTTTAGGTGAAAAATACCGTAACCATGTCAGATGGGGTTGTTCCTTCTCCACTTCCACAACCTTTCAAAAAAAATTGCTGACTTAAAGTGTAGTGTTAAAAAATATCCCATTCATAATGGTTTGGGATTCTATTAGATTTTTGTGGTATCTGATACCATGACTTCTTTCTTGATTTTATGGATTCTTTTCTGAACATGGGTTGGGTTCATTATACAGTTTTTACCAGAGATACCAGTTGTAGAAGATATTTGTTATATTTTCAAAAAAATTGTTATCAAAAGGTTGACTTACCTTAAGTTGGAGGCCAACTTTATATTTTCATATTCTTGATGAAAAGGTCTTTCTAAGGATTTTTCAATTCTTCCTTGATGTTTATGGGAGTCATTTGGATCTATTTATTCTAAGTGTGCCACTTATTATGAACAAAGTCTATTGTTGAGGTTGTTCTGAAGATAATAAATTGCATGACGTCACCTTTTGTTGGCTTTTCTAATTGGGTTGTGTAGTGAAATGAAATGATACATGTTCACCTAATCCTCTAATATTTACATTGTATGGGTCATCTGGGATCAGCTGGTGCAATTATTTTAACACATTAAGTCATGCACCCTAAAGGGATCATTTCTATTTTCCCAATTTTTTATTTTACGCAGTTAAGAGATCCACCAAGTAAATTTGGTGTTGTACCCCATTTATTACCTTATGGTGTCTTGGGTTCTCATCATAAGTCAATACTTTCTCTTTTAAATGATGAATAGTGTTACATATATTCTGGAAAATGTATTTCACACAATCTTTCAAAACCACATATAAAATGTGGAATTCAGGAGAGGACAAAGGCTAGAACAAGATTGGTATGTCATCTTTATCCATATATTTTCTATTGTTCAATGGGTCTTATTTAACTTTATCCATAGGCACCTCAACCTTGGCCAACCAATGTGGACACTTCCCTATGTATTTATCATAAATAGTGAAATCTTTGTGGAATTCCCATGTCATATTGGATGGTAGGAGATCCAAGGCTAGTTCGAAGAATGATCATTTCCTTAGGATGTATTCGGACTCAGAAATTGTTTCACTTATCAATGACAAGGCATCAGTCCTGAATAGCCTTATTTTCCAATGTGCCTCATTGTTCAAGGTCATTATCATCATTAAATTTCCATGACGGGGACCTCCTTGATAATATTAAATTTCACTATGGGGAGGACTCAATCATGGGTCATCATCTGACTGTAAAGATATATCCTACAGTGTATAGCCTTAAAAGGACCTTTAGAGTGGATGATAGAAAGGGGCATACACTATTATTATTTGATTATTTGGAAAAATTGAGGGATTCTGTGGTTTTCATTAGGAAATGGGATCTTGAGATCAAAAATATTCTAGAAATGAAGTATGAATTTATTGTGAGGTTTCAGGGGAGTACCTATGGAACTATTGATATTATTCTAGTAATATAGTAATGAGATATTAGGATCCTGAGATTCTATAAATAATAATTTTATGACTTCAAGAACTCCATCACTAAGAATATTGGGTTCATGGATCATCTTTCATTTTCCAATCATCTTTTGTGAGGATTATTTTGGAATTCCTTCTTGCAAGTGACTAGGGAAGGTTGTTGGGGAAAGTGGATTCCATATAATGATCCTTTTTTGGTTAGCTCATTTGTTTCTTCCAAAACATTCCAATAGTTTTTTTAGAATTTTGTAAGGGTTTTGTAACTACATTTAAGTGTCCATTAGAATAGTTTGATTACATTTAGTCGAAATGTGGGTGTGGACCCTATCAGGTTTCCCTTATATCATGGGGTAACTTTTCCCACGACCCTCATTAATGGGAGAAAAGGTATGTTTCTTCTTCGGAGTGACTTGTTTATGAGTCACCCCAAATTTTAGGATAAAATTGAGTGTATACCCATCTTCCATTTCCATTTCCATTGTTATGACATGGAATGCTAGTAAAATGTTGGCTGAAATTTTTTCCTTCCCTTTCTGCATTTTCAAGATGTATATGGTAACTTTAGTGGATGGAATGTGGATATATTCCCATTTAATAGCTGGAGTAGAGGTGTGTGCTTGTTCCTATCATCTAGGTTTTACTGGTGTATACAAACAGTACTCAGGTGCATGGGTAGAGGTATAGATCTTCACCCTTTTATGTTTGGGAATTTCGGCTAATTTCTCTAGATATTGCCAGACGAGGCTAGTGGTAGGCTTGATGGATGTGGGTATTTGTGTTCATCTACTCATGGATTTCCATCGAATTTGATTGGTGGAATTGACTAATGTGGGTAGTTATTTGGTAATTCTCATAGTTTGCCACAAAATTTTATTGGTGGGATTCTTGGTACAATACTAGATGAGGCTTCGGGCATACCTGGTTGATGTGGGTAGGTGTTTGTTCTAGCTCATTATTTGTCACCAAATTTGAGTAGTGGGCTACAGGGGGAAAAGAGGTATATAGGTGTTTCACATTAACTATTTATTTCCTTCTATAGGTCATCTTGGGTTCCTAGGTAATGATATATATTATTTATAAACCACTATTAAATTAAATTATTATTTTCTTAAGAATTCACAATAGTGGAACAGCCTAGGGAAGATCTCAAGGAGGCTTCTCTCAATACACTGGATTTCCATTATCACTATTATAAACTAACATTAATATTAATATAAATGGGGGTTATATTATTGAATGAATTTAATATAATATATATTAATTAAGATATAAAACCCAAATAAAATAAATAAAAAACACAAATAATTCAGCAGAAAAAACCATTTTTCTCTGGGGTTTTTAGTTGTGTTATAATTATTATTCAAAATGTATTACTTTTTATTTTGTTCATTGTAGATATACATAACTTTTACTTTAAACCCTCTAATTTGAATGGTATTTCCTTACACTAATACATATTCATGAAGGATTAGTCTATTTCACATCAATACATAATCAAAACTCCACCGTATGAATGACTTTGATATCAACAAGAATAAAAGTGACTAAATGAGGAGGAAGAAAACAATAATAGAGAAAGTGGGGATACTGTTCACCATAATCATTTTAAAAAATTCTAATATATTAGAATAAAATATGATAAATAATTATATCATAATAAACTCAAATACCACCACTTCTCCACTCAAACAATAGTGATGTATAGCTCTCTGCAGTCATTGAGATAGAAAAAGTAGGGTGGGAGAAACATAATATTGAAAATAAAATAAAATTGATAAAATAGGAATAAGTGTTATAGTAATATATATTCAATAAAAATTATTACAACATAAAAACTCTACCTTAACCCCCTAAAATGGCTATCCATTATAAAGGGACAGGAGGTGATAATTTATAGAAAAAGTAGTAAAAAAAATTGGCTCCAATTCTATCAGTCGTATGTTAGAGACTTTTGGACATAAAAAATGGTAATATTTATGAATAGTGTCTTCTTGAAACTTGTTCCTCATTGTCTCTCACGTTCACAGACAAAATATCAGGGTTTTTTAAAATAGGATGTTGGAGGTACGTTATATGTACTCCAAGAAAAGACTTCTACCCAGCTGACTCTTCATATTCCAAAACTCTAACTTCTCATGACATAGTGGCCTTAAAAATGTCCCAGACAGGTGTGGTAAAAGTTATAATAGTTATTTGTAGGATTATTATCTATTTCCATGTATAATTTTAGATCCATTTTCCTAGGAATATTCTAAATATATGGTTATATTTGAAATATTTGAGATCTATACACAATTTTCGACTCTTGACTTGTGAGATGATTTTGGGCCTCCAAAGGATGGATTGAGTTCGGTCCTAGAATAATAAAATTAATCCCAGTATGTAATTAATCCAATAAAATTAATTTTATAACTTAAATTTTTATATAAAAATTTACAACTGAAATATATAATTAAAATAAAACTGTTAAATTTCAAAATTTGGCCATTTTAGAAGTTAAGCTTATAATGCTTCTAAAACCATAAAATGTGATAATTAAACATAATATAACTCTATGGTGGGATTAATAACATTTAATTACATTATAGAATATATGAAATGTTATATTCATCATTCCCTAACACTTAACCATTTCACTCTTGGGAAATCATCATATATCCAAATCAAAAACCACACAAAAATCAAAATTGAGAAAACATCCATGATCTTGTCCAAAAAATAATTCTATCATGTCTCTTCTAAAACCATCACATTAATTTTTTCCTCGCATTTAAATTTTCTCAAACTCAAAAATCCATCCATGGACCAATCACAACATACCTCACATTGAATTTTGGTTCACTCTTCACTCAACAGAAATTGAATATTGAGTAATAATTGACCAAGTCAATATTTTATATTATTAAAAATGAGGAAAAGGTACATGAAATGGAATTATAAAAAATTTAAAAAAATCCATGATAGGGGTGGATGAAGTAGTTAAATTCAAGGGTATCCTCTATTACAGGATTTACTGATTCTACTTGGAATGAGCCAACACTATAGAAGATAATAGGATTCCCTTGAGGGGTCGTGGAAGCAAGGAAGTATGCCACATTGTTAACTTTTCTCATGGTATTAAGAACATGCATGTCTTTGTTAATGAGTAACTTTCTATTTTAGAGGATGTGGTACATTTTAAAAGGTATAGTACCTTGATCAAGGAGGGAGTCCTAAAGGATAATAGAGTCAGTTTTAACAACTTCCATCTGGATATTCTTATGCTTACATAGGAGGATGACAAAGTGCAGTGCATATGATTCTACTTGTATAGAGTTTCCACTATTGAAAAAATATGAGAACTAAATGATGGATGAGCCATTGGGGTCCTGGATGTTTCCTCCTCCCCTTAGGACCCCTGATCATTAAATCTAGAGTTATGCACATACGTAGAAAAATAATGAATGTATTGACACTGAAAAATGTTTTTTATTAGAGGTGACATAACCTTTTTCAGTGTGAGGTGTTTGTGGAAAATCCATCATGGGTGCAGAAACGAATAAAATATTTAAAATAATTTTTTGTTTTTATTTTTCCAACACTACGATTGGGTAATTATTAAATAGAAAATTATGAGTAAATCACATAGTTAGCCGCATAACCCTAGAGATTATAGAGGAAAATTAGTGAGATATAGATTGAGAGAGATTCAAAGAATCTTGTTAGGTGAATAGTGATGAATCATGGATCAATGATCAACGTACCTTGGATTCGACGGATCTTACCAATGATGAAAGAAACACGTCATTGTTCATCCTTAAATGATCTAAATCGAGGGATGGCATGTGTTTCAGTTGATTCAATAATTTAAATTGTTTTTTCTGGAGAAGTTTCAATGGTTTAATTCTGTGATGGATTCATTTCTCATTCTAACATAAGCAAACCAAGATCAGCATGAACATCAATCAAGTTTCGTTCCTCTTGATTTGTTGTTCTTTTCTCCCCAATTTTACATTTCACCATTTTCATTCTTCATTGGCTTGGGGTTCAACACATCCCAATAGATCAATCGTTGTGCACCTGATTCTTAGCAAAACAATCTGATATCATATATCTGGGATTGACATGGCACGATGGAGGTGTGATGATGATGATAGTGAAATTTGGATGACAAATGATTTCCAAATTCATGTTCTTTTGCGAAAAATGAAGAACAATGATTTGATCAATTTTGCGAGAAAATATGATGATGGGACACATTTTTCAATAACAGAGAGGTTTGTATGAACTCAGATATGCAATCATTTAAGGTTTTGAGCATCAGAAGAGATATGGTGGCTCACAAAATTGTAGGCAGAAGAGCATGACGGTTGCGTCAGATGCGGAGTGAGACAGGCAGGTCGGTTCATGCTAATGGGACAGTTCAGGCCACTGGGTCGATCCAGGCCAGGTGGGTTGGGTTGAGTCAGGATGGTGGGCTAGGTCGATCCCAATTTGGATCCAAGGCAACCAATCAGAGCCAGTTGTGGTAAACTGTGGGTCACGAAAGCTCGATCTATCATGGACAGAGTGACAGTGCAACACAATCAACTATGAAGGTCAACTGTGAGCTGCAGAAGTTCAAGATTCCACACAGTGTAGTGGTCGAGTGGCCGGACCAAGGGAAGCTGACTATGGAAATCAATTAGAAAAGTAGAGGGACCACCTAGGTCAGTCGTTCTAAGGGATTAGTGACCCCTATTGTTTTCAAAAGAGCAGAACTCCTAGATGGAATGTCTAATCTATGGTCCCTCTATGGAGTTGAGACCCTAACATAGAGAAGTTATTTTTGAAACCAATTTTGGGTTTTTATTTTGTACTAGTATAGGTTGAGAGTGTTACCTTGGTCCATTATTTGAGGTTTTAGTACAACATTACGTATACATCACTAGCTTCCAATCCCCTCTTGAGGTTGAGTCCCAGATATAGTATGGTATCTTTCTGTGGGATTAGAGTGTGATCATCTATCACTTTTAGTGGTGTTTTGTGGAATTCATGTAACCACTGAGAGTAGGGTGTTGTTCCTCCACCAAGTGGGACTCATTAGTAGGGTTAGTGGTATTCCCGAGTGTGTCTAAGAAAGATCCTCTATGTTGTGGGTTGATCCTGATTAGCTATATAGTATTTCCCAATGTGTATAGGCAGGATCCCGTCTTTGTGTATCATAGTCTTCCTTAACCAATGTGTTATCTCTAGGTGGGGCCTAAATGAGCTATACCTCTTGATGAGTGTCTCTTAATATATCATGGATCGATTAGTGTGTTCTCCCAGAACAATCAAGCTTTGAGAAGAATCCTATGACTAATATTTTGGTTGTGGCAGACCTCTTAACTTTATGTCTTGGATTGAGTATATCTTGATGTTCTTGTTATATTTTTTATAGATGTATACCTGTTAATAGATGACTGTACTTTCCTTTTTGGTATTTCTTATAGGTATTCCTTTTTGATTTTGGGGTTTCATAATAATTAGTGGTATACTCACTCAAACATTGCCTTTTTCTGCATGTGTTGTGTCTTGTTCAAATGATAAAACTTTCAACAAAGTTCTTGGAAGACCATGACTAGGTGGGGATTTGTGAGACTGGACAGACTGAGGTGTGTACCTATGGGTTTTTCATACATCGGTCCCAATACCTCTTACTTATAGGTTGTACTTGTGGTTACAAACTCTTTTTAGTGGGCTTCTATTTGGAACTATTTACTTTCTAGTACTTTCACTATTATGCTCTAGTTGTAGGATAAAGTAATTTCTATATATTTTTTCCTTAGTGTTTTTACATTTTTATCATTTGTGGCTGGTAGATGTGTGCATAAGTTCTGGGACATTATGCCATTGCCTCCCTTTTGTGGTATATTCCTACTAGATGTTAATCACCAGCCCCTAGATCATTGGAGGTAATATTGGGTGAAGTCAAGACATGGACCCCTCTAGTACGGGTCATTAAAATGGATACTAAACTTACTGGTTGAGACACATGACCATCCCTAGTCACATTCCTTTCCTTATAGTGGATCAGGTTTCCCCTTCTTCCCATAGTGGATCAAGTTCTTCGAATTGTTACCATAGTATCATTATGATATATAACACTTTACCCAATGCATTAGAGGGAGATACAGGTCCCACCCATGATGTAATATATAACGGTCTCATCCGACATTATTTGGGACACCCCATAGTATAAGTTGTAATGAGATTACCTAGAGTTATTTGGGTCACCCTATCGTGTAAGCTGTAATGAGATTACCCTCCACAATCTATTACACCCCAATATATATGTTATAATAAGCTTACTAAGAACTATTTGGTCCACCTAATCATATAACATGTAATTGGATTACCCAGCGTTATCTGGTCTACCCCATCGTATAAGTTGTATAGGATTACCCAAGCCTATTTGGCCCACCCCATCATATAAGTAGTAATGGGTTTACCCGGTTGTATCTAGGCCGCCCCATAATATAATAAATTTCCTCGAACCACAACATGAATAAACAACAAATAGATTTCAAATCATCATAAAAACATATTAAAACAATTCTTCTTTCATAACCTATTTAACCCATGGAAAATAATACGGTTTCTTATCAGCCTCCTTGAAACGTGATTATTATGTGGAAAAGAAACAGGTTTTATAAAAATATCTTTCAAATATGTTTTACCCAAGGAAACGAAATGAATTTTATAGAACTTATTCCATAAAAACCTAAACCATTCATGGAAATAATATTAATGGTGTCTTTGGATCATATCCCTAGTTAAGCATAAACTATTTCAAGGTATCTCATATTAGGTGAGGAAAGATTTTTAAATATCACATAGAAAAAAAGTTTTCATTAAAAATCACATTAAAAATATATAAAAAATAATTATAAACAATTTCAAACATTTTTTGATGAAAATATCCTTTCTATTTAGAAAAGAAATTATTAAAAATAAAACATTTTCTTTTTAAAATAACATTGAAAATATATAAAGTAATCTTCTAAAAACATTTTAAATACTTTTGAAAACATAAAACATTTTTGAAATACTTTTCATTTAAAAATCACATTAAAAAAGAATTTAAATAATATTTACAAAAAAAAATTATTAAAAAAATTATCCTTGCAAACATTCAAAAGAATATTCAAAGAAATGACGGTTATGAAGATGGGTAAATCCATGCATGTCGAACATTCCTTTTTCATAGTAAAATTTTTATAAAAGTACCTTGATCATAAAATGAAAACGAGTTTCATTTTAAAACCAGTTTTGAAAATAAAGTTAAAACATGGGTAAACATGTATTATAAAAATCATAGTAAAACATTTTTCAAAACATTTTTAGAAATCATGGCTTTGTAAGAACATATATTTCTGAACAAAAAGAGAAATAACGTCGTATAATCTTTAAAACATGTCATGTAAAAAATAGTGGTAAAATGGTACCATTAAATTAATATATCATGAATAAAAATAGTATCAGAAAATTCATGAGGGTTATTGATTTATGGATCATAACATTCCATCAATGGAACAAAAATAATAAACAATCCTAATAAATGATGAGATTGTAACAATAAATTATTACCACTTTGGTAACATTAAATCATAACACCCAAGAAATAATAGCATTAAATGAATCTTAAAATATAATTAAAATAATTATATTCATGATATGAAATTTCAAATTAAATTATATACACCTCATATAAAAATAAAACTGAATAAAATGACATGTATCTCAAAAATTGAAAATTGAAACAAAATTACTTTACTGCTTTGGTAACTCTTGAAACATAAACCCTATGAAACAAATATCATAAAATTGATGTGTAAATAACCATAAATTTTATGATAATAATAATATAATATATTCATGTTTAGTATATACACCACAAAAAAATAAATGAGTGGTGAATAATGCATAAGCCTCATAAAAATAAAAAGTGAGATGAGAAAACTCATACCTTAAGTCATGAATTTATTAATACACATTCAGAAATCCTATATAATAAATATATGTTTATTATAACTCTTACACAGAACCATATTATTATATATCATACCATATGTGATTCACTATTACATTATATTAACTATTTATTAACAATTCCATGTTAATGTTACCTTTTGGGTAATATCTGCTTTGTTTTTCGTATATGTTTTCACGTTCTATTTTTGATCCCCTTAAGTAGATCATGATTTAATTATTTAAATATTATATAAAATTATATAAATATCATATATATGCATTATATAAATATTCATAATAATATATAAAATATAGAAATATGAAATGGAATACATTATTCATGGAGACGGTAGGTCATACGTACGCATGAATATGGTTTTTTTTCCTGTTATTTTTAAAGAAAGAAAGAAAATGATGTATATGAATATATATATATATATATATTCTAATAAAAATTGAATTATTATTTCTTAAATATCATATAAATTTTCTAAACTTATCCTTAATGCATTGAATTCAGAGTGTGAATGAATCACATCATTTTGAGGCAGTGGTAGTCCACCCATCCACAAAAAAAGTTATCGTATTTACATAAAATTGAATTAATAATGGTATGTTTTATATAATAATTCCATAAGAATAAAGGAATAATAAATTTAATATATATCATATAAAAATATTATTACCATAATAATTATCAACCATTATAGGTGGTAATAAAAAAATGACTGACATCATTTTGGGGAGGTGGTGGTCTATCGTACACACAAACGGAAATTTTGTTAACCATTTGATAGAAGTGTGTTTTGGTGTAGTTATAGCCCTTAGAATAAAAATATATCAGTTTATTTAGTATTATAATTTTTCTATATAATCATGTAATAATAAGAACTCAATGTGTGTATAATAAATAAAATATAAATTCACGTTAAAGAATGTTACCTACCTTTTTTCAAGGAAATCCTTTTGGTTTGCACCAAAGGGATTCCTTGTTTGGATTTTTTTCCCATGGGTTGGATTATATGATTATAGAAGGTAATATGGGATCTTAATTAGGAATTTTTTGGATTATCCAAAGTTTATTGATATGTTTGAGTAAGTGATGGGGTTGAGTTCCCTTTTATAGTGGAGGAGGAGTGTCATTCTTGTAAATATAAAAAAGAAAACGCTATTGAGAGGTGTCCATTAAATCATTTTCCACCAATAATGGTCCATATTCTAGAAAATGGATTTCATGGTATAGATATGGAAATCCTATGTCTTTTGTACATTTTTTAGTCCATTTAGCCTTTTAATATTAAGTTTATTAATTAAGTAAACACATTTTTACATTAATCATTCAAATTAATTTTAATTATATTCACTAATATTTGTGATAAATAAATAATTTGAAGTAAATTGAAATTATACGTTGTGATTATTCCAAATATGGGACCAATTTTTACAAATTATAATCATATAATTTGTTGAAATTAAATTAAAATTAATCCCACAGACGTGTCACGACAACAGGTTTTTGTAAGCAAAAATGTTTAAAAGTTTGAAATGTTTTTATATCCAATTTCATTATGAAATTGGTTCCAATGTTTTAAATTGGATTAATTTATGTATAATTAATCTAATTAATCTTTAAAACCAAAATAATATATAATTTCACAATATAAATAAATTAGGCGACAAGACAGTTTTCCATTACAATTCAATAATTTTCACTATTCATCCAGAAATGATGTTTGTCAGAAAATTCCCATAAATTCACAATAATATAATTTTAAAATTATGTATTCAAAAATTAAAATTATTTTATTAAATTAAATTTCTAAACGTTTCTAAATTTATTTATTTTTTATTTTTAATATATGAAAAAAATATTTCTTTTAAGAAAATAGTATTTTCTAACATATAAAGACTTCACCAAAAAATATATGTTTTATTATAAATATGTTTTATTTATATATAAAAATTAAAAATAATATTTACAAATTAGTTATTATTTTTCATCTTACTAATTCTAATATCAATTTTATAACTATCTGAATTAAATAATTACAATAATTGCATTTGTTTTGTTGAAACTTAGTGTTGTGTGTAAGACAAGCCAAGTCTGTCACAACCCGTCCTCGGGACCTGTGCCGTGACTACCCCAAGCCCGCCTTCCGTAGGCCAGGGGCTGGCGACTAGCACCAAGGCATAAATCCCGACAAAAAAAGGGGAAGGCATTGCTTTTATAAAGTAAACAAACACCACAAACTAAGAAAGCAGAAGTAAACACTAAGTAAACTGAGTACAACAGTAAGTGCAGAAAAGTAAGTGGGCCAGAATACAAACCCAAACTGAAAGTAAAGTACAACTGGAAAGAAAGTAAAACAACTAAAAAGAAAAGTATAAATGTCGAGCCATCCACTAGAAATCCCACCTCAAGGGTGGGTACAGATAGTCTCATCAGCTCCACGGGTCCAACAGTCCGCTCCGTGTACGTCCCGCCCAGTGGTCCACCTCCAGGTACCGACTTGCTCCGCAATCCTCAACCACAATCAGCACTGTCTGTTGTCTACATCCAACACAACATAGTGCGGGCATAGCCCGTGCAGGGGTGAGTATACGCTACTCAGTAGGGACCCCGAGACCCCTGAAGGTCTCCCAGAATCCACAAAGGATAATCCACAAAGAAAAGATACAATAACAAAGTAACAACAAGCTCTACTTAGGTATATTCCCATACATATACCTAAGTCATCAATTCTAGTTCGGCTCTAAAATCCGAGCCCAAGTTCGATCATGTCCACACAGGATAGTAAACACAATCTACAAAGGAAAGCACAACTCAATCCACATAAGAAATTACAACCCAATCCACATAGAAAGCAAGTCAATCATATCGAAGATAATGATTTAAAGTCAAGAGTCAGCTCACACATGTATACTTCTTCGTAAGGTGATAGAGATGATCAGATGTAGCCACTGATTCATCTAAGATGGGACCCATGTAGGATACTAGACCAGCTAGGTTGTCAGACCCATGTAGGATACTAGACCAGCCACTCAGTCAGACCCACGTAGGATACAAGTACAGAGTCAAATACTGCCAGAACAACGTAGGATACAAGAACAGTAGTCACGTACTGCCGGACCCACATAGGATACAAGAATAATAGTCATCACTGTCGAACCCACGGAGGATTTCAGTACAGTCGTCATTGCTTCCGAACCCACAGAGGATCCTAGTACAGTCGTCGTCACTGCCAAACCCACGGAGGATTTCAGTGCAGTCGTCATCGTCGTCGCAGGCACAGCCAGCTCTAGGATTCCCGCACACAGCACGCTCGTTTCCGAGAGGGTCCCCTCCACGAGCCAAGGGTTTGAAACATCAACTGACACGTAGTCCGGATTTGATGTATCCCAAAGTCCCGTCTCGTCGATAGGAACTCAACACGACAGACGGCGCGTCAATCAGACGCCCGGTCGGAGAGTTATAGGCTTTTATCGTCCTAGGGGCCCGGTTGGTTTTTACGTCAAAACCAACCCAAAAGTACTCCAACTACATCCAAATCTCGAACGGAGTAAGACAAAATGTCCGTCTCACTAATAGGAATCCAAAAATGTCTACGGCATGTCAATCGGACGTCTGGAGCTCAAGTTATAAGTGTTTCCGCTCCGAGGGCCCGGTTGGTTTCATGTTCGAACCAACCCGTACATGAACAAAGTTCTCTAAAACCTTGAGTTTAATATACCGAAACGACCGTCTCGATCCAAGGATTGCATCGCAACTGACAGTGTTTAATTATAAGGTCTGTAGCCAAAGTTATGGGAAAATGAATGAACCTGTCCAATTTAGGGGGTTTTGGGCCTGGACCGACCCGGCCCGAGACCCCCTGGGTCGGCCCGAACCGGGTCGACCGGACCCGGGTCCGGGACCGGACCATTAGGGCACGGCCTGGCCTGGCTGTCATGGCCCGGCCTAGCCGGTGCGGGCGCTGCGTGCCATGTGAGCACGAAAGGGGCGGAGCCACCACCCCCTTCGAATAGACGGCGGACCCGCGGGGGGGTGGGGGGGGTCTACCTGCTTCATTGACCGGGGGTTTACACCCCCGGTTTTCTAGATACGGCCGGCCGTAACGGCCAGCTAGTGTGTGGCACGGGACCAGCCGGTCCCGCCTCCTGAGCACCGGCTGCCGGCGGCTCCGGCCGCCCTCCCCGACTCCGTCGTGGCCAAAGGCCGCGGTCCTTGTCCGACCGGCGCAGCGTGACGGTGCCGCGCCCCACCGCCACGGCCCCGCTCCAGCCATGGCCTCTTCTTGGTCCTCTTGCATGGCGCGATGACGCCGCGCTTCTTCGCCGTGTTGCTCCTTGTTTCCACGCGGTGCCGTTGCACCGCGCCGCCTTCGTTCGGGCCGCAACGAATACAACCACAAAGTGGGAGGAGGAACGGCCGTGTTCGGGTGGTCCGACCTCCTCCTATTAAATTGATAGTAGGTGGCCAAAATATTTAACGAAGAATTCAAAGGACATTCACAAACAAAATTCAAACCCCTACCTCAAAGAAGTCGTCGAACGAGGATCGTCGCGTAAAATTAACGTCACGAAAGATAGCATCGCGGAACGAGGCTCCGTAAGAGTCGTCGGTGTTTGCCCGATGAAGGATGTGGTGCGTTGTCGTTCTCCAGAAAAGTCATCTTTCCTCAGATGCGAAGAGGAAATAATACGTCACGGCAGTCGTCCCTTTCGGTGATGGAGTCCTTCGTCGTAGACTCGGCGTTCTACGCGAAGAAGACGAATTTCTTCAAGACCGTGAGAGTTCTCTCCTTGTTTCCGCACAACGAATCGACACCCAATAAAATAAGACGTTGTCTTATTTTATTAACACACACACATGCCAACATTAAATTTGAAATTTAAAAAGATCCCATTCAATTAATTAAATTAATTGAAGATCCTTTAACAGTCCAAATAAATGCGAGAGTTGACATGTCATTAAAAAGGGGGGGTGTGGGTGTGTTACACAATTAAATTGTGAGAGGGAGGTTAAAATGAAAATAAGGGGTGGGACTCATGTGGGACCCACATCACTAATATCCTACCTAGTGGAGGTAGGATGTAGTGGGTCCCACTCCAACCTCCAAGCATAGGTTATCACTACATAGAATAGAAATAAAATATTATCTCACAAATTTTTATTTCACTCCTTAGTGAGCCAAAAAATTTAATAACCTCACCCGAGAAAACGCAACTCCATAAAAGGTGTTCCTAAGAAATTATCGGCGCTGTGATTCCATCAGTTCCCTCGGATTTCGATTCCGAGCACCGGTTCAAATGTTAGAAAAACTCGCTCGTTCGTTCACTGAACGTACCCGAGCTAAACATCGGGAATTGATTCCGGGCACACCGGGCCTCGGAATCAGGTGCCGTCAGAAAATGCGTACTCGTAAAATACCAAATAAAATTAAGGAAAATATTTCCCTTGAAATTTATGGGTATTTACATTACTCCCACCTCAGGGATTTACGTCACCGTAAAGATACATCACAAACTAGGGAAAAAATGAGGGTAATGAGCACGCATCTGAGCCTCTCGCTCCCAAGTGCTCTCATGGAGGTTCTCGTGCTGCCATCTGATGTGCACTAGAGGAATCGACCGCCCAAATAGGACCCACTCTTCTCGATCCTCAATATCCACCGGGACCTCCGCAAAAGTCACCCCGTCATCAATGTCTAGCTCCCCATGGTCGATGATATGTGTCGGGCCGTGCACGTACCTCCTCAGCTGAGATACGTGGAATACGTCATGCACCCGGTGCAACTGAGGTGGTAGAGTCAGGCGATAATCCACCTCGCCTATCCTGCTGAGAACCTAGAATGGTCTGATGTAGCGCGGAGATAACTTTCCGCCCTGGCCAAATCTTCATAATCCATGTCGAGGTGAGACCCTTAAGAAAATGTCGGCGTTGTCCTCGAACTACAGTGGTCTCCACCTCCTGTCAGCATAAGACTTATGTTGGCTCTGAGCTGTCCTCATCCACTCCTGGATGACCTGGACCTTATCCGTCGTGGCTTGGAACATCTCTAGTCCCACAAGTGCTGACTCCCCAGGGTCTGTCTAGCATAGAGGTGATCTGCAAGGTCGGTCGTACAATGCCTCGTACGGTGCCATCCCGATGGTGGAGTAGCAGCTATTGTTGTACACAAACTCCACCAAGGGTAGGTGATCCTCCCAGTTGTGACCAAAGTTGAGGACACATGAACGGAGCATGTCCTAGAGAGTTTGAATGGTCCTCTCTGTCTGACCATCCTTCTGAGGGTGAAAGGCGGTGCTTAGACGTAGCTGCGTCCCGAATGCCTCCTACAACCCCTTCCAAAGACGGGAAGTAAAGAGAGCATCTCGATCAGAGACGATAGATGATGGAACACCATGATGCCATACAATCTCTTGAATGTAGAGGTGTCCCAAGCTCTCCACTGAACCCTGCTCTCGGATTTGTAAGAAGTGGGCCGACTTGGTGAGTCGGTCGACAATCACCCAAATGGATTCGTGACCTCTAGAAGTACGTGGAAATCCAGTCACGAAATCCATAGATATCCCATCCCACTTCCACTCTGGGACCTCTAAGGGCTATACCAAGCATGTTGGTACCTGGTGCTCTGCCTTCAACTGCTAGCAGGTGAGGCATCGAGAAACAAACTCGGCTACAACCTTCTTCATACCCGGCCACCAGTGCTGTTGTCTGAGATCCTAGTACATCTTTGCCACTCCTGGATGTACCTCTAAAGGGGAAGTGTGAAACTCCCTTATGAACTCCTCCTGTAAAGAAGATGGTACCATGGTATGTCCTCTGAAAAGGATGACGTGCTCTCCTCCCACATAGAATCCATCAGGTGCATGTCCTGAGGATATTTGTGCACGCCGCGTCTCACAGTCAACGTCCCCACGTTGTGCCTCTCTGACCCGCTGTAGTATTGGATGAGTGACTGTGAGTGACTGAAGAAAGGATCCTCCATCTCTATCAATGAAGGATATCTGCAAAGTGGCTAGCTTCTCTATCGCCTTCCCACGTAGTTGGATTCTCGTCCTCCTACTGAGATCATCAGCTACTACGTTCCCCTTTCTAGGAGTATAAACTATCTCAAAGTCATAGTCCTGGAAAAACTCGAGTCATCGCCGTTGTCTCAGGTTCTTGTCCTTCTGCGAGAAGATGTACCTAAGACTCTGGTGGTCAGAATAGACTGTAAAGCGCTCACCCATCAGATAGTCTCACCAAATCTTCAGAGCGAATACCACTACTGCTAACTCCAGGTCATGGGTAGCGTAATTCTGCTCGTGTTGCCTCAACTGTCATGATCTATATGTGATCATTACCCGCTCCTGCATCATGACACACCCGATTATGGTCCCTGATGCATCACAGTAGACTACGTACCCTACTACCTCCTCTGGTAGCCTCAAGATGGGTGCGCTGGCCAATCTCTATCTCAGCTCCTGGAAGCTTTGCTGACATCTATCTGACCACATGAAGGGTTTCCCCTTCTTCCTCAAAGCTGAAAGTGGTGCTTCAACTCTGGAGAAGTCTGGCACAAACCTTCGGTAGTATCCAGCCAAACCTAGTAAACTTTGTGCCTCTGTCATGCTCCTAGGTGGATCACAAGCTATAACTTCTTCGATCTTTGCAACATCCACCACAACTCCCGCCTCAGAGATGACGTGTCCCAAGAAGTGGACCTCGCATATCCATAACTGACACTTTGAGAGTTACCATAAAGTTGGTGTTCTCAGAGTGTATCCAGTACAACCCACAAGTGGTAGGCGTGCTCCTCCTCAGAAGACGAGTATATCAAAATGTCATCGATGAAGACCACAACAAATCGATCGAGGTAAGGCTGAAAGATCATGATAATGAGACTCCTGAACACTACTGGATCATTGGTTATGCCAAAATTAATAACCAAGAACTCATAGTGGCCATACTGACATCTAAAGGTCGTCTTCTGTACGTCCTCGTCTTGAACTCTGAGATGATGATAGCCTGACCTGAGGTCTATCTTCGAGAACCATCGTGCTCCCTTGAGCTGATTGAATAGGTCTTCAATCCTCGGTAGCAGATACTTGTTCCTCATGATCACCTGGATCATGCGACAATAGTCGAAACACAGTCGCAAGCTCCCGTCTGCCTTCATGACGAACAAAATCGGGGATGCCTAGGGTGAAACACTGGGTTGGATGAATCCCTTGCCCCGCAAGTCCTCCAGCTGTACTCGTAGCTCTTGATGCTCAGCGGGAGATATCCGATATGCTGGAGGGGATATCGGGGTTGTCCCGGGCTACAGGTCAATATTGAATACTACCTCTCTCTGAGGGGGTAGTCCTGGAACGTTGTTAGGAAAAACGTCTGCATACTGATCCACCACTACAGGAAAACTCGGACTCCACACGTCAACTACTCCTAGGATGAGGCTAGCCAACTGATGAGTGATCGGTTGTCCTCTCCTCTGCATGAGTCCATCCTGTGCTGCAAAGACTCCCTTATCACCGGTGAAGGGGAACCTACTCCCGTCAGTGCGGACACACCGCACCTTGCACCTAATACAGTCGATCTGAGCATGTACTGTAGATAACCAATCCATGCCCAATATGACGTTGTAAGGCCTTGACCCCGCTACAAGAAGATCCCAGCTGAAGATCTCGCCTCCTAGAGTGAGCTCACACTGCTAGCACTAGTTCGTAATCGTTGAGTCTACTCCCGTAGGAGTCTCTAGCCGTAAGGATCGAGCCAACGGCTCCGTCGGAATCTCCGAGCTCCGAACAAGGGCAACAACAATAGAATAATGACTTGCTCCTATGTCTATAAGAACTTTAGAAAGGGTGGAGTAGACATAGATAGTACCTTGAATCATCTCTGGTGCGCCATGGTTGTAGGACTCCACTACCTGAAGCTGAGCCTTTCTCTGCCCGCCAGCTCCCTGTGCTTGGGGTGGACCTCCTGGTGGTGGTAGTGGTAAAGCCTCAAAGCGTCACTCACCACCTGCTGCTCAGTCAGCTCCTCTTCCTCGTCTGCCTGCTCCCTGCGAACCGCCACGGTCGACCCTCTGTGTCGACCTGTGTGGTCCCTCAATCATTTGTTGCTCCTCTGCATGGCGGGTCGGGCAGTCACGAGCCATGTGGCCCTGCCCGCCACATGCATAGAACTTTCTGCTCCTCGAAATGCTGGCTCTGCACCATGTGCCCAGCACCTCTGAGCCAGTGTCCTGAGGTTGTCTGCCTGCTGGTCTAGTCTGCCTGGACCCTTGTGACATCTGTCGACTGCTAGCTGTAGAAGACTCTGCTATGTGTCGCCCTGTGGTAGGTCTATCTGCTGGTGTTGGCTTAGTAAGAAAGCTCTCTATAAGAAGGGCTCGTTCCCGTACTTCTGCCTGCGTCGGAATGCTGAGGTAGATCATTGATGCCTTGATCTCATGCCTCAGTCCCTGCTTGAAGGTCTAGGCCCGAAAGACTCAGTCACGTACCATGTCCATCAAATAGCGCGAGAGATCGGTAAATCTCACCGAGTACTGGACTACCCTCATGCTTCCCTGCCGCAGTTGTAGTAGCTCTGGAATGCAAACTGCACGTAGGGTGGCTGGGACAAACTTTGAGCAAAAAAGGCTCTCAAAGTCTGTCCAAAGGAGAGATGCCTTGTCGTGCACCTGGAGCATCAAGCTCCACCATCTGCCTGCTCATGCGTGCAGGAGGCTCGCTGCAAGGATCACCATGAGGTCAGCTGGTTTCCCCACTAACCTGAAAACTCGAACTACAGCCTCCAGGCAATCCTCGGCTGCCTGATCGTCCATCTCCCCACGGAACCTGGGTGGTATCTGATGCTGGAACTCGTGCAGTGAACTAAGGCAATGTGCACTCTCAGCGGCTGGGGCTGGTGGCATCGGTTGCTCAGCGGGTAGAGGTACTGTCGGTGCCTCTGCTGAAAAAGGGCCTCGCACCGAGGCCTCGTCGCTCGGTGGACTTTAACCTCGCACAAAGCTCGGAACCCTAGCTGGCTGCCATCGTGGGGCCACCCTGAAAAGAAACAGGTGTTCCATGGTCAAAACAGTATACCTGGTGAGCTGACACAAAGTAATCACAAAGAAAACATTGGAATAACACATGAAATCAATTTTCTCGTGCACTAAGTTGGAAATCAAAAGTCAGGGTCATGGTGTATGAATACGTTGGCCGCCGTAACAACACTGGACTCCCTAAACTGATAACCACACTCAATACCCTTAACATTATTGCTTCACATAGAAGAAATATCAGAGTCCTGAGTTCTGCGGTAGAACCGAACTCCTTTGATACAAATTTGTTACAACCCGTCCTCGGGACCCGTGCCGTGACTACCCCAAGCCCGCCTTCCATAGGTCAGGGCTTGGTGACAAGCACCAATGCATAAATCCTGACAAGAAATGGGAAGGCATTACCTTTATAAAGTAAACTAACACCACAGAGTAAGCAAGCAGAAGTAAACACTAAGTAAAATAAGTACAACAGTAAGTGCGGAAAAGTAAGTGGGCCAGAATACAAACCCAAACTAAAAGGTAAGTAAAACTGGAAAAAAAGTATAGCAACTGAAAAGTAAAGCAGCAACATCGAGCCATCCACTAGAAATCCCACCTGAAGGGTGGGTACAGATAGTCTCCTCAGCTCCTCGGGTCCAACCGTCCACTTCGTGTACATCCCGCCCAGTGGTCCACCTCTAGGTACCAACTCGCTCCGCAAACCTCAACCACGATCAGCGTTGTCCTTCGTCTGCATCCAACACAACGTAGTGTGGTCATATCCCATGCAGGGGTGAGTATGCGCTACTCAGTAGGGACCCCGAGACCCCCGAAGGTCTCCCAGAATCCACAAAGGTTCATCCACAAATAAAAGATAGAATCATGAAGTAAGAACCAACTCTACTTAGGTATATGCCCATACATATACCTAAGTCATCAATTCCAATTCAGCTCCAACATCCGATCCCTAGTTCGATCAAGTCCACATAGGTTAGTACAACCCAATCCACAAAGGAAAGAACAACTCAACCCACATAGGAAAGCACAACCCAATCCACATAGGAAGCAAGTAAATCATATCGAAGATAATGATTGAAAGTCAGGACTCAGCTCACATAGGTATACTTCTTCCTAAGGTGATAGAGATAATCAGATGTTGCCACTGATTCATCTAAGCTGGGACCCACGTAGGACACTAGACCAGCTAGGCTTTGGACCCACGTAGGATACTAGACCAGCCAATCTGTCAGACCCATGTAGGATACAAGTACAGAGTCAAATACTGTCGGACCCACATAGGATACAAGAACAGTAGTCATGTACTGGAGGACCCACATAGGATACAAGAACAGTAGTCATTGCCGCCGAACCCACGAAGAATTTCAGTACGGTCGTCATCGCTGTCGAACCCATGGAGGATCCTAGTATAGTCATCGTCACTGCCAAACCCACAGAGTATTTCAGTGCAGTCGTCATCATCGTCGCAGTCACAGCCAGCTCGGGGGTTCCCGCACACAGCACGCTCATTTCCGGGATAGTTTGCTCCACGAGCCAATGGTTTGATACATCAACTGACATGTAGTCTGGATTTTATGTATCCCAAAGTTTTGTCTCTTTGATAGGAAGTTAACACGACAGACAGTGCGTCAATCAGACGCCTGGTCTGAGAGTTATGGGCTTTTTTGTCCCAGGGGTCCGTTTGGTTTTTAAGTCAATACCAACCCGGCCATACTCCAACTATGCCCAAACCTCGAGCGGAGTAATCCAAAATGTTCTTCTCACTAAGAGAAATCCAACAAAGTCGACGGCACATCAATCGGACATCCGGAGCTCATGTTATAAGCATTTCCGCTCCGAGGCCCCGGTTGGTTTCGTGTTCGAAACAACCCGGATGTACCCAAAGTTCTCCGAAACCTTGAGTTTAATATACCAAAACGACCGTCTCGATCCAAGGATCGCATCGCAACTAACGGTGCGTCATTCAGAGGTCAACAGCCCATGTTATGGGCAAATGAATGAACCTGTCCGATTTAGGGAGTTTTGGGCCCAGACCGACTCGGCCCGAGACCCCCTGGGTTGGCCCGAACTGGCTCGACCCAACCCGGGTCTGGGTCCAACCCATTAGGGCGTGGCCCGTCCCGGCTGGCGCGGCGCGGCCCGGCCCGGTGTGGGCGTCGCGCGCCGCGTGAGCACGGAAGGGGGGAACCACCATCCCCTTCGAGCGGACGGCGGACCTGCGAGGGGGGGGGGTCTGCCTGCTACGTTGACCGGGGATTTACACCCCCAGTTTTCTGGATCTAGCCGACCATAACGGCCGGCCAGTGTGTCGCGCGGGACCAGCCGGTCCCGCCTCCTGAGCACCGGTGGCCAGCGGCTCCGGCCGCCCTCCCCTGCTCCGTCACGGCCAAAGGCCGCGGCCTTGGTCCGACCGGTGCGGCACGACGGGGTCGCGCCCCTCCGTCGCGGCCCCGCTCCTGTCGTGGCCTCTTCGTGGTCCTCTGGCGCGACACGACGGCGCCGCGTCCCTCCTCCATGGCCCGACTTCGGTCGCGGCTTATTTCAGCCTCAACAGCATGTCGCGACGGTGTCGCGCTTCTTCACCGCATTCCTATTTGTTTCTGCATGGTGTCATTGTACCGCTACACCTTCGTTCAGGCCGCAACGAATACAACCACAAAGGGGGAGGAGGAACGGCCATGTTCGGGCGGTCCGACCTCCTCCCGTTATATTGATAGCAGGCGGCCCAAATATTTAACGAAGAACGCAAAGGATATTAACGAACAAAATTCAAACCCCTACCTCGAAGAATTCATCAAATGAGGATCGTCGCGGAAAATTAATGTTGAGAAAAATGGCGTCGCGGAACGAGGCTCTGTAATCGTCGTCAGTGTTCACCCGATGAAGGATGAGGCACATCATCTTTCTCCAGAAAAGTCATCTCTCACCAGCTATACAGAGGAGAGAAGACGGCACGGCGGTCTTCCCTTGCGGTGATAGAGTCCTTCTTCGTAGACTCGGCGTTCTTCACGAAGAAGACGAAGTTCTTCAAGACCGTGAGAGTTCTATCCTTGTTTCCGCACAACGAATCTACCCCCAATAAAATATGACATTGTCTTATTATATTAACACACACACATGCCAACATTAAATTTGATATTTAAAAAAGATCCCATTCAATTAATTAAATTAATTGAAGAGACTTTAACAGTCCAAATAAATGAGAGAGTTGACATGTCATTAAAAAGAGGGGGTGCGGGTGTGTTACACAATTAAATTACGAGAGGAAGTATAAAAGGAAAATAAGGGGTGGGGATCGTGTGGGCCCCACTTCACTAATATCCTACCTAGTGGAGTTAGTATGTAGTGGGTCCCACTCCAACCTCCAAGCATAGGTTATCACTACTTAGAATAGAAATAAAAAACTATAGCCCAAATTTTTATTCCACTCCTTTGTTAGCCCAAAATTTTAATAACCTCACCCGAGCAAACGCAACTCTAGAAAAGGTGTTCCTAAGTAATTATCAGCACTGCGATTCCATCGGTGCCCTCAGATTTTGATTCCGAGCACCGGTTCAAAAGTTAGAAAACCTCGCTCGTTCTTTCACTGAACGTACCCGAGCTAAACTTCAGGAATTGATTCCTGGCACACCGGGCCTCTGAATCAGGTGCCTTCAGAAACTGCGTACTTGTAAAATACCAAAGAAAATTAAAAAAAAATCCCTTGAAATTTACAGGTCTTTACAAAGTCGGTGTTTCCCTTAGAGAAATATTTTATTTTTGTAGAGTATAATGAAATATTAACTTGTTGTAGCATGCAATTGAAGATATCAAATAAAATTAACTCATTCAAAATATAGTTTAGAAAAATTCAAGGTGTTACAGTCATCTTAGTTAAGGATTCACATCGGATTCACCATTTTTGTTTCTGATGAAAATAAATCATTTGAATTTTGTTTCATTCTAGTTGTCTTGATTTTGGGGGGAATTTAATGGTTGAGAAATCATTCACATAAAATTAATCATTTTTTAATAGATTTTAATTTTTTTTCTTAGAAACAAAAACACCCAATAGTTCTCTTATTCGAGATGGTTCAAAAACCTTTACAAAGGTATGTACTTTCTTGAGAGATTGTCCAAAAATTCTTATGGACTCGCATTGGTTGAGATGATTGGATTTCGAGATCATCAGACCCTTTTATAGAGAATTATTTCCTACTTCGAGACTCTCCTAGAGCTTTAAAAAATATTCACAAATCCTTCAGTATTTCCCAAGTAGGACACAGATCTCCCTTCAATTAACAATAAATTATTTATATGTATGTATCTGAGGTTCTTCATCAATGGAAGCATCTGTATGTATCTAATTTTCTCTATTTATAGTAACATATTACATAAATATTAGAGATTATTTGGTCATTTATTATTATAATGCTAGTTTTATTCCACATAGTGGAGTGACTTGGAGTTTACCATCATCCCGGAAGATATAAGTTGTTTCAGTGTTAGGATTGGGCCCATATGATAGGTTTACTACATATTCTCGTGAAAAGAATTTGAATCCATGTAGTTTGGTTCCACTTAATAGTACATGTCATTCCTTTTAAAATTTATGTGAGGAGGACCCAATCATTCAGTTTAACATCATGTGGAAAGGATATCCAAGAGAAAGGTCTATAGTCAATGTTTGGTATGGGACTTATGTTGAAGTAGACTAAGGAACCTATAAAGGATGTGGTCTCTAGGGTTAGATTTGATCCCACTGGGTATTTATCCCATAAAGGATTAAGGTTGATAGGGGGTGTTGGGTTTGAACTTCATGGATTATTTCTATATTTCCCATTTGGTCATGAATCAAATCCCACATATTTAGGAAAGGGTTGTGGAACCATTCCCATGGAGGTCCTATATAGGTATTTCTTATAGGTAATATGGTCCTTTCATAGGATTGTGTCATGTATTATACCTATTCGGAGGATTCCCTTTGAGTTAGACACATGGAATTGAGGATCCATGTTATTGGAGGCCCTCTAAAGGAAGGAAAGTGGATGATCTTGAAAAGAATTCTCTACAGATACATGAATATGACCATGTGTATTTCATGATAATAGTTTATAACAAATTCCCTATGAGTCAAGCTCAGATTCCACAAACAAGAGGAACTGAAAGATATGAAAAAACCACATGATCCTTCTTCTATTGGTGGATGATTTCAGTGCTACATGAGCAGAAGAAAGCGATTTCATGTTCTTGACTCCTCCCATTTTGGTAACTAGGATAGTCACGCCTTAATTAAAATCTTACTATAACCCATAATAAAATGAATGGGTCTTACTCCAAGAGGGATTCCATACTCCTTGTTCGAAATAATATATGAGGATAATCCACTAACCCTCTAAGGAAAAATTATGTGTGATCCTCTCCCTCTCCTCATAGAACTGGGTGTCCATGGTATTAGATATTTTGAGGGAAGTACATGGTACTAGACCTTTTATTTTAGAATTTAATGTCCTTGACACGACCCCTAAGTTTGGGGTTCTCATGACCAAAGGGATTCATAACTGCATGTACCTCAAGGACCCTACCCATTGGGTAAGACAAGTGAGGGAAACCTCTGACCAAAGGAATGCATAAATTAATGGGGTACATAATGGTGCATCTTAAGGCTTCAAAGGAGGATTAAATTTAATCTCCCTCATATGATGGATCCTTATAAAAGGGAAACCTTCCATTGGTTTCTTAAAATATTTATTAGAGGGTATCTCATATAGGTAAAGTCTTTGTGAGAATCACGTGACTCACACATGGAATAACTGAGAGGAACTGGGAGTGCTTCACATAGGGTAGGCCTGTATGAGTTGGAGGTTCCTTAGATGATGTAAAACCTAGGAAACAACACATGGTCGAGGCCTTTATTTTGGTTCCAAGGTTTTCCTCAGTTGTTCATAGAAGGGTCTCACATGGGTCCCAGGTTTGGGTAGGGACCATCTCACAATTGATTTTCAATTTGGGGGAGGTGTCTTTACATAGGGGTATTGTGTTTCAAACCCTATAGGAACTTAGACCCCATTATCCCCTTCAATTCCATCATCTATTGAGTTCTGGAGGGTTACCTGAAAGATTATTTTTGTCCTATAGGAACTTAGACCCCATTATCCCCTTCAATTCCTTGATCTATTGAGTGGACTCCATGATCTGGAATCTTTAATTTAGATTTCCTAAACCCTTTTCCCACTAGTTTCACTAATTACTATGGAGGAAATAAACTCAAAATTCGAACTAATTTAAGTCGATCCAAAACTAAATATTTAAATTCTATGATAATTAAAAGTTACCCAATGGATGTGGTGAAGCACTTTGAACTATGGTCCTATTACTACCTAAGTAGTGCAAGGCTATAATGACTTAATATATATTATTGAGGGATTTCAATATTTATTCATAAATAAAACATTTTTATCTTTGTTTCGTGATTTTTTTGGTATCATGATTGTTAATTTTATGTATATTTACATAATTGATTAAGAATGGATTAAAAAAGTTACACATTATAAAATTCATTTTAGTTCTATATCATATGTTTTTTAATTATATATTTCATGTGATAGAAAAAAAATAATTAATTAATTTAACCAATAAACTTGTGAGAAATAAAATAATAAGTGTGGTGGCATCATATGTTTTTTTCTAACAGTTCATTTATCTAGAGAATGATAAAATAAACATCATATTTTTGGAAAACACCTTGAACCGTGAAACTATTTGGGTTATATATTTCCACCTATTCATCCATGAACCTATGGTATTAGTTTCTACACATATCAAAACTTGAAATTTATATGCTATCCAGAGATATCCATCCATTTTATAAGATCTTACTCACACATTGTTGAGGGGAACCAAAGGATTGGTTTAAGCGTTTAGATAAAAGTAAACTATGGGTATGAAGGCCATTATATACTGAGAAGGGGATAGTGCACATGCCAAAAAATTTATTTAACAATAAAATAAAAGTAAACCAATCATATACCATTTCTGATGTATTTAATTCCTAAAATCATTTTGAGTTATTTTGGACATACATTCTAAAGGTAGGAGGTCATATATACTTTTTTAGTGATGTTAGAAAATTTATTGGATGAGGGGATGGAAGGTCTGACTCACCACGAAATTTTTAGAGAGATTATATCATACTCTGAGACTCTCCTATATATTTAATATGTATTAGTAAATCCCTCCCAAATCCAAATTAAGGAATGGTAAACCTTTATCCAATAACCTGATCAAGACCATGTGTTTTATGTAAACCTCTATATATCTCACTGTTTCACCATATTTAACTTATTAATTCTTGATTCTTGGATTCACTTCCGATTATCCTGGATATTAAGAGTTAATTGTTTTCCAAGGTGTAAATTGTTTTTTGAAGTTGGAATTGATCCTTGATGAGGTGTCTTACATATCCTATGAAAATAGGAAGCAAAACTCTCTTATTTCAATTGAATGGGTGAGTAGGTAATGGCATTTGGTTCAATCCTCAAAGTGGATTCTTATGTATCCTTATATGAATAGAAATCATAGATCATGTAGTTCATTTGAATGGTTAATATGGAAATGACATTGGATTCGGACCTTGAAGAGGTATCCTATGTATCGTACTAAGAATAAAAATCAGATCCCACATAGTTCGTTTTAATGGTAAGGGATTGCATCTCAAAAGGAGACCCTCAATAGATGAACTTTCATCATGCTCATAGAATTATCATCATATATCTATAATACCATGTGAGTCATGATCAATATGATAAAAAATATGTGGGATAATATCACCGACATTACATGATCGAACACCAATATATTTGAATTTGGGTCTTATGTATGAACTACCCATAGATAATTGACCTAGTAGGTGGTTCAGGTTAGGGTATGTTTTAGGGATTAAACCTCTAATTATTCCATTACATATAGGGAACCATGAAGAGAATATTTATTAAATTTGAATAATGATAATCATAAAGAGAATCACAACTTGATGGTAATTGATGGTTTAGCCTCGGATTACACCTAAGATGTTTCATGTGTATTTAAAATTGATATGAGTATCTAGAATCAATTTAAAATTAAGGATTTGTTGGGGCGTACTCTATGGAGGAGTCCCATGTATTTGAAACCAAGAGGATTATCCTGAAAACAAACAGTAATTGAAGGTTTGGTTTGGGCTTACACCTAGTAGGTGGCCCATGAATATGAAACCAAGAGGAGTATCTCAACTCAATGGTAATTAACGGTTTGGTTGAGGCTTACACCTAGGAGGAAGCTCATTTATTTGAAACTAAGATGATTATATGAACTCAATAGTAACTTGAGGTTTTATTGGGGCTTACAACTATGAGGATTCCAAATTATTTGAAAAAAAAAGATGAGTATCTCAACTCATAGTGAATAATGATAATTGTGAGGTGCTTTTCTTTTTAATAGTAATTGATGTTTTGGTTTGGAAATATTTCTAGGACAAGGTACATATATTTCAAACCAATTGTATTATCTTGAATAAATGGTAATTAAAGGTTTGGTTAAGGATTACACCAAGGAGGAGGCTAATGTATTTGAACCAATATGAGTATCTCGACATGGTGGTAATAAAATTTTTGGTAAGGACTTACACCTTTGAGGAGACCCACGTATTTTAAAACAAGAGGATTGTTTCCACCCAATGTTAATTGAAGGTTTATTTTTTGCTCATACATAGGATAATTATAATGTATTTGAAACCAATATGAGTATCTTGACTCGAGTTGGATATTGATAACCATGTGGAGTATTACAACTCAATGGTAATTGAAGGTTTTGTAGGGGCTTACACTTAAGAGGAGGACCATTCATGATTGTCTCCCCACCCCCATAATTTTTTAATAGTATAAGAAATAGATATTATTAACATTGGGGATTATACCAAGAAAGATGAATTTTCATGACATGGTTGGGGATTACACCTATGTATGAGGCCCATGAGAGAATCCTATATGAGTATCTCAACTCTTGGTGTATATTTAATGGGGAGATTTTAGTTGTGAGACCTAGGAAAGTCAGTTACTATCATCAGTAGTGGAGAATAAATGTGTTTAACCCTTTTATAGGGTCCTTGGTAAAAGGGTCCCCCAACTATAATGACTTGGGTGAATGGTTTTCCCAAGTAGTGTGTTGACCAAGTTGTGGGTTTCCCAAGTAGTTGGTCACCTAACCAGTGTGCCACCCAAATAGTGGATTTCTCAAGTGGAGGGTTACCCTTGTAGTGTGTCGCCCAAGTATTGGGTCTTCTATATAGTGAATCAACCATGTAGTGGGACAACCAAGTAGTGTGTCTCCCATGTAGTGGGTCACCTAACTAGATTTCCCAAGTAGCAGGTCACCCAAATAGTGGGATGGCCTAGTGCTTTTCCCAAGCGGGTCGACCAAGTAGTGGGTTGTCAAAGTGGTGAGTCACCATGTAGTGGGTTTCCTAAGTGGTTCACCCAAGTTGGTATATGAAGGAGTCATTTCCCTAGTGAGCTAGGTCCATGCTATTTTTACCATGTAATACAAGACTACTTAGGTGGAAAAGTTGGAATATCCGGTCTCTTACCTTTTTTATCCTATTGGTGTTTGTATGTCCTTTAATAAATTGGAGGTGGGGTCTATTTATTGACTGAATAGTGGGAATGGGTTTTTGATAAAGGAAATATACATGCAAAATATGGGTGAGAAAATTAGATTTGTGACCTACATGAGATATGTGAATGATCTGGATAACAAACATGTACGAGATGGGAGAATTGGTTGGGCTAGTTATGTGAGATCTTGAATTCCTTCATAAAAAATTCCTAACTTCCAACAAACATAACTTTTGATGTGTAGGTCCATTTTGGAATCATGAGTAGTCAAATCAAAGCTCAATAAGTGAAATAAACCATTATATATAGTTTATACACCCTATAATGATTTTCAATGATACCAAAAATTTCTCAAAACACCCGAAAAAATGGTTTGAATATTTCAACAACATATTATCATTACTTTATGAAATCCATGGGATACTCTCGAAGGTATGTTTTCACCACCATAACATCATATTGGGAAATTTTTCTATGTAATATCCATACCATGGGGTGTGAGAAGTATTTAATAATAGTTAAATCAAATATTATTTTACTTCTAGAATACATATACATTTCTACTCAAACTCGTCATATTTTGAAAAAGTGAGTACAATATCATTGGTCATGAAGAAAAGTGTGTTGAATTAATTTTTCCATTTGAAAACATCAAATAGATTATTATATTCTCATGATCTTCCACATACATGGAAAAATTATGAAATTAATAAAATAACATTAAATCTAAATCGTTCTTAGTTGAGATAAATTTATTTTGAATTAGTTAATTATCTTCTTTAACTAATTCTCGTGCTCAGTTAATTCTTTTAACTTAATTATAATTCAATCATCCTCGAGATGCACAAAAATAAAAAATTAAAAAATTGATAAATTTATTTTAAATTGGGTATTTACAAAACATGTTCCTTAGAGGAATCATGGAAAGTACCCATTTGAATTACCCAATGTGTATTATATTCAAATATTATTTACTCATGTGGCATGTGGTATACACATATTATAATGTAACTTCACAACATGTATGAGTAAACTAAATGAGGTATAAAACCCATTTTATTTATGTTTTTTGTTATATTTTAATACATGTAGTATAATTTCTATAATTGAAATTACGCATGATATGTAGTTCCAAATATAAAGTAGAAATTAATTATAAATTTAATATATATATATATATATTCATGTGTGTTTGTGTTTGTAACCCATTACATGGCATGAATGAGTCATCTTAATGGAATATATAACACATAGAGATAAATATTAATGAGTATAATATATTAATTTTAAATTCTCTATAAATAGGTAATATATGTGACCTATACGCTCCAGCTACACGTCACGTATAGTTATAAACCCCATATCAATGAGACACTCTTAGGGACTTAGTGGGATGTTATTACATGATTATTATTGTAGTAAATGGTGTATAGATGGAGTACACACCATGTGCTTTCTAGGTAACATGGTCGCCAGTCCAATAGATCTTGTAAGAAAATACACAACCCTTCTTTCACTACTGGACTATAGATTTTTTATGAAAGTTACACACCATGTTGTCCAGCTAACCATATGATAGGTAAGCCCAATTAATAATTGGTGGATTTAAAAAACATCATATGAAATAAATGCACCTAGAGCTAATTAATGTTTTCTTCATTATAGTCCATTAAACATGGGAACACAGTGTTTACCTACGAAATACACATTGTGAACACTTTTACTCACCGGCTAGAATCCTCAACACCTTTGGATGAGTTATATGAATGATCATAATTCAATATTGATTAAATTATTAATTATATTTTTTGAAATTAACAGGAAGAAGATAAGATATTAGGATACATATTAACTAATAATAAAACCATAATTGAAAACTAATGATAAATTTTAAAATCAATAAAAAGTCACTAAATAATTATAAATAATGAGGTAATCCCATGGATACAACTTGATGGTTCCAAGCATAACAGATGTGTTGGTGTGATTATTATTAACTCAACTTTTTTCTATAATTTATGAATAATATGAATTGTTCATCGATGATAATTTTTATATCCAATAGAATCAAATTGAATACTAATTGTTATAAGAATCCAAAATTAAAAAAACCAGGATCATCACATAATGATTTATAATTAATTTAAGTGGTTAAAGAATTATATTGAGATAAATTCATTCCTCATTGATGAATCTGAAATTGACACTACATCAAATGAACATTGCGTTCTCAGAAACAAGTTAAGATTCCCTATGGTGTTGATTCACATGTGTATGATTAAACTACAAGTATTGATGTAGAAATTTTCAGGTGATAGCATGGAAGAACCTAATGTGTATTTCATTCATTATTGATATCTTTGAGAATCAATTACAAGAAATATTCTACTTGATCTCTATAGAATAGAGAGATGTGGTGGAGGGTTATAACCCTCCATTTACGAGAGTGTTCTTGAAGAGGTAATCTTTAGGGCTTGAGAAAATTATCTAGATGTTGTTGTTCACAACCAAAACAAATGAAAACCATTAGTGTTATAAATAATGTAAATGGTTTTCAATAGTTCTAGGGTTAGAAAATAATTAATTCATATTGACCCTCAGTATTACATTAATCCCCAAAGAACCCATTTTCTATAATTATAATATAATTCTTATTAATTAGTGACATTTTCAAAAAAAGTAAATTAATTAAATTTTCTTTATTCATATAATATTTAATATATATTATTTATCACCTAGAAATTAAAATCAGTCCAATATTCCTCCACAATATTTATTAGACATTGAATAATGACTGTTTATTTAATAAATGAATATCACAAAATTATTTTTTGGTAAAAAATAATATATTCACTTAAGAGTAAATAAATACACATTAAATTTTCTTATCTAAAAAAATATTTCATCAAATAACTAGTGATGGAATATATAAAATCAAGCTAACATGATAAAATATTAAGTCACATATAGGAATAATATTTATTCAATATATTAAATAATAAATTATATTTAATATTTAACCAAAGTTTTTAATACACTTATTGTCTGACCCTCTTCGATTATTTCTCTGTGGCATTTGGTGGAACCTCAAAATGTCCATAGTTGGTCCTTAGAAACCCACCAAGACACCCCTAGAGAAAAAATGTAATGTCACATCAACATAAAAGCTCAAATAGAGGTTTACAATGTAATATAATTCCTTTATCATGATATCTCTAATTAATGAGGTTGTATAATCTTTCCATCAATATATGTACTTGATGTTTCCTATTTTTATTTTATGGAAACAAACTTCCCCATATAACACCCTATAAATGGATTTATTTAGTGTTTTTATTCCCTTAAAATGCCAGAGATAACAACTTCCATTAAATAATAGAAGGGAATATCCATTCCCACATTATTCATAAATTAAATATTTCTCGTGATTCACCCAACATATCCTACTTCACCGCAAACATAATTCATCATTATTTTTTAAAATAAATCAATGTATGAAACTAATAATATTCATTAATATAATATTTAATTATTGGGACTAGTACGAACATCCATCAAGAGGAATATTCAATGACACATATAAATGTGTATATCTTACTGGTGGGTTGTATTCTCATAATCCTTCACTAGAAATTTCTAAGGGATTACACCATGAAAATGTGCCTCAAAGTTCAATTAGTATCCACCCCTAATAACCTATATCATTTTTTACCATAAAATGATATCATATAGCTAAAGAACATATAGTTAAAAAAATTCTTGGAACTTTGGGGTTCTCATCAAATCAAGGAACTACAATTATATTTTAGTTTGACAATTACTCTTTGGACGTTATGACATATTTTTTAATAAAGAAGAAAAATCATTATGTGATAATATGTTCATTAATATTCAAATTAATGAATAAGGGTAATCATAAATTATATATAAGTAGTTTATAGAGAACTAAATATAAAAAATTGTACCTATTATAACTGTAATATAAAATTATCCATTATACTAAGGTTTGAACATCCCTTACCTCTATATATGAAGATGTCCCAATCTCGACAGCACCCACAAGAATACTCAGTCACCCACCTCAAACTCTAGAGGATGAATTCATTGGTTAAAATACAACACTCAGCTAGTCTAAGTGGTCTCCAAATAATTCATGGTCAACCAAAAATACTATATTTTCTCCAATATAAGAGTCTCCCAAATGATCGGTAACTCATCAAACTCCATCAAATATAGAGGTGAGTTATATATAATATCATTTAAGGCCATAAAAGGATACAAATGAATCGAATAGTGATAAATAATTTTGTAATAAACCTCCTCTATTGAAAATATATTCTCCCAATAACCTCAAAAATCCAATACACACATCAATATCTTTTCCACCAATATAATTATGGTCCAATCAAAATACCTATGTGTCTGGGGGTGGTATGTTGTGCTCAAGGGGACATATATACTATGAACCATTCACAACACCTTACATAAGTGCGATATAAAGTGTAAATACTATTATAAGACTATACTCTATGGTACCCTATGAAACATTACAACCACATAGAAATATATATTACATAGTTATTCAAACCTAGATATACATACCACTACATAGAATGTGAGTATCTCATTATATCCTCATAAATACTCATAGGAACCGAAAAAGGAGCTCAGAATTGGATAAACTTTTCATCATAAATTTTCTAGTCTGGTGGTAGCTCCCAAACATATATGGTGTCCCACGTGATGAGGTAGTCTCAATATAATAGTTATGTAACACACTGTGTTTTTATGAATTATTATAATTTTTGAGTTAATAAAATTTCATTGATAGATTATGTTACACACAACACATATTTTATCATGCGATATACGCAATACCAAGTTTTAACAAAATGAGATATATTTTTAACAATATTATTTAAATGTGACTTTTATAAACTAGTTCTTAAACATAGAAGTATGTATAGTGATAAATAATTTTTAAATATTAATTATATTTATTTTATATAAAGAAAACATATTGATAAAAAATTACATTGTTTTTATAAAATACTTAATTTGTTTGGAACATACTATTTTCTAAAAAAATATTATTTATTTATTTTTCTGAAAAATAATTAAATTATTTTTTTGAACTTTTATAAAATATACCTTTATACTAATTTAATTATTATATCACATATACCTTCATACTTTCCATTTTGTGGGAATAAAATATTGTCTATTGTGTGTATGGAGGATTGCTGCCTCACAGAGCAAATGTGATTTGTTCACGCTTGTTATGGAAGGTAATTATTTTCGATGGAAATGGGAATTAATTATGAAACAAAATGGTACAACATATAATAATTAGTAAATCCATTTTATATATGGACATTCGATAATTATTTCATTCACATCAGGTTCTACATTTTTTGTTTTCGATGGAAAAGGGATGTCATTAGGAAATAGAATGGTCTAATGAATACTAATCAGTAAATACCTTTTATTTAAGGATGTTCCATAATTAAGTCATTTATATTGGGTTCACTATTTTTTCTAATGTATTTTTCGAACCTCATCATTATTTTATATTTCCAAAAGGTTTCTAGTGGGATAATTTAGGGAACTAGAAACACCCAATGGTTCTGTATCCAAGGGTAACTGCTTTCCAATGGCAGGTGCTTGTTAGGTGTTTTGACCTATGATGCTTAATAACTCAAAATTCTTGAGAGGATGGTATTTTGGGGTCATCACACCCTTTTGGGGGGGGGGAATTATTACTTACTCTGTGACTCTCTTATAGATTTATGAAATGTTCGTGAATCCTTCTTTAATACCCAAGTATGATGTGGGTCACCTCCAGGATTAGAAATCAATTAAGAGAATGTATATATCTTAGAATCATCTGTATGTATTCAAGGTTATTCATCAATAGACATATCTATGTATACCTAAGTATATCCATCGATGGAATCCTCTTATATAAAAATTTTAGAATCTTTGGCCCATATTATAACGATTCAAGTTCCTAAGCTGCTCAGTGGGGAACTCTAGATTTTATTGTCATCCAGGGAGATGAAAAGTCACTCTAAAGTTCATCATCATCCAGGGAGATGGGATTTTATTTGATGTTGGGATCAAACCCATATATGGGCATCCTATGTATCCTTGCGAGATGAATCAAAACCCATGTATTTTTTTCCACATAACGGGGCACATCATACCATTTAAAGTCATGTGATAAGGACCTAATTGTACAATTTAACTTCATGTAGAAAAGACGTTTAGGTGGAAGGTTCCTAGAAAAAGGTTGGTGTGGTACTTATGATGAATCATCACAAAGAACATGGAAGGGGTATGAAATTCCAAGTTGAATTAGACCCTACTAGAGATATGGCCCAAAATAATAGGGTTGATTTGGGGTGTTGGGTTTGTACATCATGGAGGCTTCCTACATATCCCATTTGGATGGGAATCAAAGCCCATGTAGTTTAGTCATGAGAAGCCGCACCTATGGAGTCCCTCAAGGGTGTGTCTTAAAAGGGAGTATGACCCTTTTAGATGATTATGTTGGGACTTATTCCTAAAGAGGATTACCATGTAAAGTAATCTATGAGGTATATACTATCTCATAGTGATTTCGGGGGTTTAACGTGGGGATTATTATTATAGAGGATTCCCAATAAGCTCGCGCCCTAGGTGTGGTACCTATGTATCCTAGTCAGTAGTAATAAAAGTTCTCATAGTTCAATGAATTTCATAGATTGTGCGAGTTTCATGATCATCACTAATCTCAAATCTTACTAGAGTGATGTTTGGTGTGAGAAACAAGACGGAGAAAAAGATTTGAAAAACCATGCACATTTCCTCCTTCACTGGTGGAAGAGGAGGAGGATGGTGGTGGAAGAGGCTGAGGTTGTGGTACTTCCCTCTCTTCAAGTCACCCTAGAAAGGAATAAAGGTTAAGGAAATGGTGGTAGAGAGTAGAAAGACTTCAACCTTCTATATGAAAGGCTAGGGGTTTACTCTGAGATGGATTCCCTAAAATTGGTTTCATAGTGGGATGAGGGTCTAATTACATATTGAATGAAAATGAAAGTGTAATCCTCACTCTCCCGCTGGGAAGTGAAGGTTCCAGTTCATAAAGACGAGAAATGAAGAACATGGTACAAACCCTATTCCTCAAGATAGGGAAATCCATGACTCTATCCCAGTGGTAAGGGTTATTTTGATCATAGATATACAAATATTCATATCCCCTGAGGACCCTAACCCTCTAGTAGGAAAAGTACAAGAAACCTCTGACCGTAGAAATAAAAAACCAAATGGGAGACACGCTGATGTTCATTTTCCCAAGGTCTTTTAGTTTATGAGGTCTTGGTGGATGTTTTAACAAGGTCCCTTTCAGACAAGGGATCTAAATAAAGAAATTCTCTACCATGATTGGCTCTGAGGGTGGCCTCGTGTATAGCTCGCACAGGCTGGTGGTTAGAGTGAATGAAGGAGGCTCACACAAGGGTTGCACAGCATAGGTAGGCTTTGGTAAATTAAGACTAACATGGGTGATTGACCACCTGGGTGAAAACACTTGGTTGATACCTTTCTCAATCCTTAAAAGGTCTTCATTGGTGTTCCTGGAGGTATGTTTCATAAGTCCCTAGTTATGGAATGGAACCTCACGCTAGTCTTTATGAATTAGGGGTTTGGTGAGTGCCTTGCATAGGTTTAGTTTTATTTAAACCCATGGAGGTCTTAATTTACACTATCCCCCTTTAATTCCTTCTTCTTTAGGTGTTAAAAACTACCTATATGGTTTCTTAGGGAATGAGAAAAGTACTAAGCTGATCAGAGCAGAAATCATCCTTTGGGAAAATTCATCCATACAAATGAAAAGCCTAAGAGTATTATTTATAAAAAAATATGGAACCCTTTGTGATGGAGATGAATTGTACTTGTTGTCCACAATATCTTTCTATGATATTTGTTCTTGCTAGTTGATGCATGTTAGCTGATGCACTATAGCTATTCATGCTAGCTATCCACGATAGTGCCTTGTGCGATGACACAAATCCCTTAACAAAATTTTTCTATCATTTGAGTCCCATAAATTTTGATCTGTAAGTCCATTTCGTCTCTGAGACTATCAAATAGAATATCTCAAATATATCTACACTTCATGATATGTGGAATACACGAAATCTTCACAGACAAAACTCTGAAAAAAAAATTGATGTGTTGACACATTTTTATCATCAATCTTGGAAATCCACTTCCTACTCCATAAGGGGAGATCTTTCCGCTCATCCATCATTATGAAGAAATATTGAATCACATAGAAATAAAACCTACATATTCTTATATAATGGATACACATATCTATTCAAACATGAATATTTTGTATAATTAAGGGTCACATCATGAATTTTGTGGAAAGGTTCATGAAATGAATTTTGCGGTGTCAACAAAAATCCCCCCTCGCCCTCTTAGAATTAGATTCATTTGGTATAAGAAGAGTCTTGTTATAAGGTAATTGTAGAGAACTTTGATTCATTTCAAAATTATTTTGTGGGTTTTACATTTACATCATGTATATAAGGATGCTCTAATATTTGCTTAAGGCAAGGGGCCTAGAGAACATAGTTTGATTGTTTCTAGGGTCTTATGGAAACCCCTATATACTTTTTGTCTTTTATTTAATCACCATAAATTTTTACTAAGCTTGATATATAGAATACATATTAGGTAAGACTTTGATTTTACATAGGCCTCCCTCTTTGGGTTTTAAACCTATCAAGCTTTGTGTCATTTAACTTTTTATCACTCAATATTTTTGAAACCGTACAGAGTGTACGTCTAGCGAGCTGAGACTCGACTGTTTTCTAGAGTTCCCTTTGTGGGTTTTCAATCTAGTGAGTAATATGTATCTTTCCATGGGTAGTTTAAATTTTTACAAGTAATATTAATAAGTCTAGTATTTAAGGTCTTACATCTTTGACCACAGATTTTGAGAAGATATCCTAAACATGGCTGGATAGATGGGGATGTTCCGATATTCTTCAGATACATTAAAGAGGAATATTGAGACATAATTCTGTGTTTTCTAAATCTAAAATAATTTATTTAAGAATAGAGGAGGTTTCTTTTCATAATGATGTTACCACTGGTTGAAATCCTATTATGAGGTTTTTTTATGCCAGACCAACTAGGGCACGTACTATATAGTCAAATAGTGGAATACTTAGACTAACAAATTTGTTATGTGGGAAACATATGAAAGGCCAATTGGGATGAATACTAAATAGTCAGGTAATTGAGTTATTTGAAATTATAACATTTTATTAAAGATATAAACAAGGTAAGTTTTAGATTTGGATGTCTCATGACCATAGTGGGTGGTTTTTCCAAGGAAATATGTCTGAAAATGAAGGGAATGTGTGTATTAGAACATGACATGAATGGGAAAACACTATTATATGAATTTTGTGTGTTAAGGAGAGTATAATTTAGTAGATGACTAATTTCATGGGGGAAAGACCCTTTCTAACAAAGGATTAAAGCATCGTGTAGATTAAAGTCATGTGGAAAGGACATTATGTTTTTCAGTTCAAATTCATGTAGCAAGGATATTATGTTGTATAGTTTAAAGTCATGCAAAAAAAGAGATTATGTCATGAAGTTTAAAGACATACAACAAAGACATTATGATGTGTAGTTTAAATTCATGCAGAAAACACATTATGGAGGTTTAATTTATTGTTTTTTAGTTTCCACGGAAGGTTTGATGGTTCCCCAAATCTTGGTAATCTATTTGAAAATGTACTACTTCATTTAGGTATGGAAGTAAAAAAGTTTAAAACTATAACATGGGGATCTCTATAGCTGAGAAAGGTTATAGGAAAGGTGATTATGCCATTTTATGAGGTCTCTACTAAGAACTAAGTTACCACTTCTTGACAAACCCGTTATAAGGGCTATTTTATATGAGGCCAACTGGGGCACATACTACATAGTCAATAGAGGCATCTTTAGGCTGATATACCATTTATGTGAGTGAATTATGAATGTCCAACTAGGTCTTATACTACATAATTAGGTAAAATATATCTTAATAATTTTGACATTCTATTGTTAAAATCCAATGAAAGTTTATTGAGATTCGAATCTCCTTAAGAATAGAGTTTGGTTTGTGGGGGAAAATCTTGAATACAAAAGGGGAATTTCAAGTAATGATTTCAAAATAATATAAAGAAAGGGTTGTCTACAAAGGTCAAACCGAAAGGCAAGAATTATTGTGCCTATAGTTTTAAGTCATAAGACTAGGACTATAATATTATGGAAATGATAGAAGATATGTGGTCGAATGACCCAAATTTATTCCAGTGTTCTTTGAACATATTAAGGGGGAAATTAAACCACGGTATTCGAGGAATTCAAGTCAGGAGAAAGGATATGGTAAATATATAGTGACCCTATCATTTTACATATAACATTACATGATTTTAAGCGTAACTATACATCAGATTACAATCCAAGGATCATAATGTCTAATGTCTTGGAAGACTATGTACCTAAAAAAACATTATAAAAACAACTTTTTATTTAAAACTATATAATGATCTCATATCTTACATTGTATTCATACATCTTCATGGGATAACATGGGGATAACATGAACAAATTCATGGGCTAAAAACCCAGTAAGGTAATAAAAATAAGATAAAATCATTAGCACATGGGATAGAAGGCATGACATGATGATATAAAAAAGGTATGTAACATATAGAATATTAACATATAAACATGGGATCATTCAAACATGGAATCATAGAAATGTGGAAAAACATAAAACATGAATTTAGTATGATTCAAGGCTAAGCCCTAAAACTATTTTCCATAGTAGCACAAGCCAAGGCTAACCACCAAGATTGTTTCACATAATATCACAAGCCAAGGCTAACTGTCAGGACCGTCGCACATAACGTATCATGATACTCAAATTTACCCAATGAATTGGAGCAATATATGGGCACACCCATCTTACAATTCATGAATATTTTTTCCACATAAATAACCATACATAATCAATCTTACATAAATATAAAGGTTACCCATGGAAAGAATTGGTTACCACAATCATAACATAAATTATAACCAATGGTCATATCACAAAAGTGTCCATGAAATAAAGTTATTAGAACATAAATGGATGTTTATAAGGTAACTCAGGAATATATCATGGTAATTTATGTCAAATAAAAGTGAAACATGTAAGAAATATATTTAATAAATTTTAGCATTACAACATTTTTGTGTGTTTTTTAGGAAAATATTATAGAGATTTTAAAAGAGAAAAGGGAAGAATATTTTATATAAAACAAGAAGTTAAGAAACAAGTTTTTATAATAAAAAATACTGATTTTATAAATTCAATGGTGGATTAAAATATAGGATAGAGTGCACTTGAAAATGGGTAAAAAAATATGGGAAGTTCCTCTAAAAACAGGTTTGCTTATTGTGAAGTATCGAGGAGCGAATCACTTAAAAGCATGTATATCCATAAAATAGAATGAGGGGTGGATATTGAAACATTAATATGGATCATATAAACAGAATTTTTAAGTTTTAAATAAAAAAAAATACAAAATCATTAGAGTAAAAAGAAGGATAGAGCAACCTGACGGAATAAAGGCGATTCGGGTAGAATTCCTTACGAATTATCGGCATGGTATCTGGTGTATTTAAGAGGGATTATTGAGAGATAAATGGGTTTATAATAATTTATAAATTATTTTGGAATTATGTGGTAGGTTCAAAAACATACTCCATCATTAGGGATTGCACGTAAAATGGCATAGCATAGGGGACATTCTTGAAAAAAAGTGAAATGGAAAGGATCCCTTACCTTAAATATGATGGTGTTTTCCACATGTAATTAATGACCTGTATAAACAAATTAGGTTTATTAATTAACAATTCCAGAACCACTTATATATGTAAAAGATCTATTATTACATTTTTATGTTCATTCATGACCTTTTTTGATGGGTTAAGCGGTTCAGTTTCATTGTTCAGGTTGATTTGTTTTCTTGGTTTTTATGATGGATTTACTTATTTTAGTGAATGGATAAATATGTTATATAAAGTGGTTTTCCATAATTGAAGTTACATGAAATTAGTGAACATATAAAATATTACATGGTTGAAATTTTAATTTGGTTACTTGGATTGAATTTGAATAATTTTGTAAAATTTTAGTGACAACCTATGGGTTAATTGGCAGTTTTTGCCCATAATGAACATGTTTTGTTTTTTAATCCAAAACCATGTGTAAAAAAGATTCTCGAACTATATATGAGTCATAATACATATATTATGTTCTTTTTAAACCATTAAAATGGTTTTATGACCAGAATTGAATATGGTAACAAAAATTGAAAACCCATCGTCTTTGAATGTGGTAAATTTACACATCTCGAATGGTGTCCTTACTACTAAAATAAAACAAGAGTAAAGAAGATATGGTAATAAATTATTCCATTATCATAATATAATTCTATTAAATTTAAGGTATTTGTGTTTTCTTTACATTTGGATGAGGATAGGTTAGGATGGGAAAGAAAACAAATGAACTTGAAAAGAAAACGAATGAAAGGAAAAGAGGAATTTACCTCTTGAATCAATCTTTTTCAGAGCCTTCCTAAGTGTAGAGGATTTGGTCTTTTTAGGAGAAAAAGGGATTTTGGACGTGGGGGAGGATCTTGGGGTGTGATTTGGGAAGAATACAGGCAATGCACAAGGCTTTAGAGGAGTGAAGAGAAGAGGTAAGGAGGGGTGGTATTTATAGTGGAGGAGAGGAGGGTTTTTATAATATTATAATTATTAGTTTATTATATTCCTATAAGACAAGAAATAGTGATGATTACATGACCAAAAATAGTAATAAATTCACGTGAGTTCGTGATTTGGGTACTTACATCACTTATGATGTCAGAAATAGTGGATTTATATTATAATGTATTTATTTGGTAAATTAATGTATTTTATTATTCACTACAAATTAAAGTATTCAAAAAAATCCCAAAAATTCACCCTAACCATTTTTCGACATGTAGAATCAAAAAATGAAATCTATTTTTCCAAAATAATTTCTTAAATTTAATATTAAAAATTATAATTTATTCAAAAAATAACAATTTTAAAACAATTATTTTCTTATTCCAAGATATAGGTATCGTACTCCCACTTGAATCTTATTTATATACTATCATAGGTAAGGTTACTATTCATTAGGTTATGTAACTATTCATAAGGGTAACAATACTATTCATAAGAATATGTTACTATTTAAAAAAAATAAGTTAGTCATATTAGACTCCAAATAACTTATTGATCATAACAGTGTATGTCAGATTTTCAAAATTCAAAATACAAAAGTGACAAATGTATGTTTAAAAGTCACATATTACTCAGTAGTTCACTGTGTTGTGATTTCATGTGATTATATAACATATTCATAAGTAATTTCCATTGATAAAAAATTAGTTTGTCACATTCTTCCCCCTTATGAAATTCCACCTTCAAAATTTTGTTTTACATTCTAAGACATAAATAGGTGTGGGTACTTTTACTTCATTACCTCCTCCAGCTCCCAGGTTGCCTCTTCATACTTGTTGTTCCACCACAGTACTTTGACCAGGTGAGTAGTCTTGTTACGTATAACATTATCTCTATGATCCAATAATTTCCCTAGATGCTCCTCATAATCAATGTCATCATCCAACTATAACACCTATGAAGATAGTACATGTGATGTATTTGGAATGTACATCCTTAAGAGGGATACTTGGAAGACATCATGTACTTTGGCCATGGTAGGTGGAAGTTCTAGTCGATAAGTCACATCCCTAACATGATCAAGAATTTCGAATGGGATGATGTACCTAGGACTCAGCTTCCCTTTATTTCCAAACCTCATGACTTTCTTCCATGGAGATATGCATAGAAATATCATGTCTCCAAATTTGAAATCAATGTATCGTCAAAGATTGTCTACATAACTCTTCTATCGAATTTGGGATGCCTTGCTGTCCTGCTGAATGGTTTTCACCTTATCCACTATTTCTTCGACCATTTCAGGTCCTAGAAGCTTACTCTCGCCAACTTCATCATAACACGCTATTGTTTTTCCCCTTTTCCCATAAAGGGATTCATATAGTGACATTTGGATGCTCAAGTGGAAACTATTTTTGTATGAGAATTAAACTCGGGGAAGATACTGGTACTATCCTACTTTGAAGTCCATAGAACATTCTCCCAGTATATCTTCCAGTTTTTGAGTAGTTCACTCATATTGGCCATCACTTTGAGGATGATAGGCCATACGGAAATTCAATTCAGTTCATAGAGCATATTGGAGACTTTTCCAGAACTTCAAGGTGAATCTTGGATCACGATCAAAAAAAATAAATATTGGTAATCCATGAGGCCTTACCACTTATTTGATGAAAATACATGCAAGTTAATCCAATGATAAGTCCTCTCAAATTGCAATAAAGTGAGATGTCTTTGAAAGATGATTCACAATGACCCATATAGCATTGTTTCTTCTGTATTTCCTTGGATGTCCAGTGATAAAGTCCACAGTGATGTTCTCCCACTTCCATGTTGGTATGAGTAGTTGTTGCATCATCCCCTTAGTATTTTTTCTCTTATCCATCATTTTCTGACATACATAGCAATTTGATGTATATTCAGAAATCTTCCTTTTCATATTGTCCCACCAAAAGTTTTCTCAGAGATCTTGATATATCTTTGTGCTCCCTGGGTGAATAGAGAAGGTTGAGCTATGTGTGTCATTCAAAAGGTCCTTCTTTATCTCTAGATCAGATAGTACACATAATTGTGATCCAAATCTTACAACTTCTTCCTTTTCAGTCATGAACTCATAGGATTTCCCATTTTCAATAGCTTTCACCCTTTTCTGAAGTTCCACATCATTTCTTTGAGCATTCTTTATTTTCTCAATGAGATATGGTTGAGAAATAATTTGAGAAAGGATTTTTTATTTTCTCTCTTAATGATTCCCATGTCCATTCTATGTTAATATAAGAAGATTAGATCCTTTCAATTATCATTATTGATAATGATGGAAGATCCTTTCTACTTAGAGCATCTTCCACCCTGTTTGGCTTACTGGTATGATAGTGGATTGAGTAGTCCTAATCCTTGATGACCTCTATCCATATTCTTTGGAGAATATTAAGCTCTTTCTATGTGAATATATATTTTACTCTCTTGTGATCAGTATATATCTCACAATTCTCCCCATATAGATAATGTCACCTAATTTTCAACGAAAATATCACAGCCGCCAACTCCATATCATGTGTGGGATAATTTTTATCTTCGATTTTTAGATTCCTTGAGGCATAGGATATCATTTTATCATTTTGAATTAGCACACTACCTAATCCCATCTTTGAAGCATCATTGTACACCATAGAGAGTTCTCCACTTACGAGGAGTGTGAGTATTAGCGCGGTGATAAGCCTCTTTTTATACCCCTTGAAATAGTCTTCACATTTCTGAGTCTATACAAACACTACTCCCTTCCATGTAATCTTGGTCATTGGGTTTCAAAATTATGAAAAAATCTTCAAAAATTGTCGATAATACCTAGCTAGACCCAGAAAGCTATAGATCTTCATTACAGAAGTTGTCATGGGCCACTCTTCAATTGCATTTTTCTTGGAAGGGTCTACCGGTATCCCTTTGTTGGTGGTAACATTCCCCAATAATGATACTTCCTCCATCCATAACTCACATTTATTGTACTTTTCATATATCTTATCCCTTCACAAAGTCCTCAACACATTATTCAAATGCTTCTCATGATCCTCCTTGCTCTTGGACTATATCATAATATCATCAATAAATACTACCAAAAATTTGTTGAGGTAGTCTCTAAAGACTTTATTCATTAAATACATGAAGATTTCTGGGGCATTAGTTAATCTGAAGGGCATCACTATGATCTCATAGTTTCCATACCTCGTTTGAAAGGTATTCTTGCGAATATCTTCCTTCCTTGACTTTAATTGGTGATATCCTAGCCAAAGGTCCACCTTAGAGAAATAACTGGCCTCACGAAGATGATAAAACAAGTCATCTATCTATTATAGGGGATACTAGTTCTTTATCATGATTTTATTGAGATCACAATAATCAATGAAGAAGTGCATTGATCCATCCCTCTTCTTGATGAAGAGGGCTGGAGAACCCCACGTTGAAGCACTCAGTTATATTAAAACCTTCTCCATATTCTCTTGTAATTGCTTTTTCAGCTCTTCCATCTCTACAATGTCTATTCTATGAGGTTTATTTGATATAAGTAGAGATCCTAGAATATGTTTAATTGAGAACTCAACCTCTCAGTCAAGAGGAAGACGGGGAAACTCTTCCAGAAATACATCAGTGTAATTCATCATGATGGGCATGTCTTCAAGCATGATTCTCTCCTTTGTCTCAATCATTTGAGATAGAAATTACTGCTCATAAGGAATTAATATCCACACTTGATACAATTATTCTAATAGAGATTCACCTTCCTCTTTACACTTGTAATGAATTAGAGGATGCTTCAAGATGTGAAGAGTGGTCTTCCTTTCCTAATAGTTGTTGTTGGATTTATATAAAGATAGTCAATCCATGCCCAAGATAGCATCGAACTCCACTAAAGGAAGTATGGAAAGATTTTTTGGGAGTTTCAGTCCACAAACATTAACTAGGGAGGATTTATAAACCATGGATGCAATAATTTCCCCATTTTATGTTCTCATAGATAACTTGCCCTCCAAATTTTAAGGTGGTTTATGAATAGTTATACTAAACATTCAAGATAGGAAAGGATGAATTGAACCAGAATCAAATAGCGCGTTCACCATTCTTGAATGAATAACTAGCGTACTTGTCACCACATCATTGTTCGGCTCCACCTCAGCAATAGTGATAGCATAAGCCCTTCTTTGTTTCCTTGGAGGTTGTTGTTGATTTCCTCCACCAACCCTTGTCTTAGGGAGATTTTTTGCATAATTCCCATGATTCTTGTGGTTGTAACACTACACCATTGGCTAAGAATTGATCTGAACCTTCCTTCATTCTTCCACATTATCAGGATTTTTCATATCCCTTTGGTAGTTCTTGGCTAGATGTCCCAGCTTTCCACATTTGAAGAAATTTTTGGTTCCCTTTAGACATTTTAAAGGATTATTCTTCCCACAACATTTACAAGTAGGATATTCATGCTTCTTTCCATTATGATATTTTTTTATTGAACCATCCATTTTGTTATCCATTTTTCTCTTCTTGTCACTAGGCTCACAAGACCATAGAGAGTCTCCAATCTCCATTTCAATCATGAGGGCACAACGGACAATCTCCTCATAATTTTCGAAGTCTCAAACTGCCAACACCTTCTATAGACTTTTCTTTATCCCTCAAATGAAGCGATCCAGATTGCTTTCAATGTTCATGACAAAACCATAGGCATGCCTTGAAATCCTTGTAATGTTTTCTTCATACACCCTGATGGACTCATCTTCCTTCTATTTGAGACTAAATAACTCTCTATTGATTTTGAGATCGAGAATTATAGGAAAATATTTATTAAAAAATATCCTCTTGAATTCCTCTCAATCCATAGAATCAATTTCCTCCTAGGGATTCATATTCTTGATCAGTTTCCACCACTGATTAGCTTCCCCACCAAAATGATAGACCGCCAGTATGACTTTCTCTTCTTCCAAGCACTGGAGGATGGAAAATATCTTTTCAATAGAGTTAATCCATTTTTCTACGAGGAGGGGATCAGAAAATCCATTAAACATAGGAGGCCTTTTCCACATTAATTATTCTATGGAAACTTGATATTTATATGGAGGAGGAGGGAGTTTCACATGATTCAAGTTATTATTCATAATTTCAGCCAGCTGTGCAAGTACTGTCATGATGTTATGTGCACCCGTTCCCATCATATCAGTCTACTAATTAGATAAATCATCGCATTTCATATCAAATTTGTGTTTGGAATGTGTTCTTCTATTTCCCACCATTAACTAAGAAAAGTAACGTACAATTAATGGGCTTGAATACAAATTTAATTAACATAAAAATTAATCTTTTTAACATAAAAGTATAAACTTGTAGAGGAGAAGTATATCCTATCTTGTGATTCCTTAGGATTAAATCTATTTTATCCTTGATATATTTCTTTACACATATTCTTGTGGGAATTTTTTATTCCCTTAGTAAAGGATTGTACTATGCTCATGAATTTACCAAAGCATATCCCCCAAGAGTGTCAAAAAATAGTGTAGAAAGGCCCATTTTCGTGTACCAGGATACCCTGAGTCAAGCCTAAAACTCCTTGACAATGTTTTCACACGTAGGTACATTTGTTCTAGAGCCACCTCTACCAGTTTTTATCTATACAGTGACGTATTTTCTTGATAAACCACTAACTTGGTACTAATCAAAACAGAGTGGTGTTTTCTTATACTTAGTCTCATTCTTAAGGTTCTCACTAAAGTAATCTATTCCTAATATCAAAAAAATAAATAGAACATCCTCTAATAATAACTATAGAGACCCTAGCCTTTTACATATAACATTACATGATTTTATGAAAATCTATACATCAGAGTACATGGAAAGGATCGTAAATTCAAGGGTCTTGGAAGACCAAGTACATAAAAAACATTATTAAAACATATTTTTATTTAAAACTCCATAATGGGATCCTATATTCCATTGTTCTCATACATCTTTATAGGATAACCTAGGGAAAACATGAACAAACTAATGAGCTACAATATCAGTAAGGGAATAACCATTAGAACAAAGCATTAGAACATGGGATAGAAGGCATGTCATGATGATATAAAAAGGCATGTAGCATATAGAATCATAACATATAAACATGGGATCATTCAAAAAATTAAATCAAACAAATGTGGAAGAAACATAAAACATGAATTTAGTACGAGTCAAGGATAACCTCCAACACTGTTTCCATAGTAACACAAGATATGGCTAACCACCAAGACAATTTCACATAGTAGCACAAGTCAACGCTAAACGCCAAGACCATTGCACATAACGTCTTATGAGACTCAAATTTACCCAATTCATTAGAGAGCTCTCTTGGTTCACCCATATTACATTTCAGGAATATTTTTTCCACATAAATAATAATATATAATCAATCTTACATAAACATAAGGGTACCCCATGGAAAGAATTGGGTACCATAATCATGATAGAAAGCATAACTAATGGTCATGTCATGAAAGTGTCCATGAAAGAAATGAATTAGATAATACATAGAATTTAATAAGGTATAATAGTAATATATCATGGTAAGTGAGGTAATACATAAGTGACAACATGTAAGAAATGTATTTGATAAATTTTAGCATTAAAATATTTTTGTGCGGTTTTAAGGAAAATATTTTAGAGATTTTAAAATAGAAAAGGGAAAAATATTTTATATAAAACCATAAGTTAACCAAGAATGTTTTTATAATAAAAAATACTGACTTTATAAATTAAATGATTTCTTAAAACAGATAATATATTTCAAATTAAATTGGGTAAAAAATGTGGGAAGATCCATTAAAACGAGTTTGCTTATTGGGAAGTATCGAGGAGGGAATCACTTAAAAGCATATATATCCCCAAAAGAGAATGAGGTATGGATATTGAAAGATTGATTGGAGCATATAAACAGAATTTATAATTTGTAAATAAAAAGAAAAATACAACTTCATTTGGGTAAATAGAAAGATAGAGAAACCTGAAAGAATAAAGGCAGATCAGGTAGAATTCCTTACGAAGTATCGATATTGTATCGTGTGTACTTAAGTGGGATTGTTGAGATATAAATGGGTTTATCATCATTTATAGGATGTATTGGGAGGTTCTAGAACATACCCCATAATTAGGGATTACACGTAATATGGAATAGCATAGGGTACATTCTTAAATAAAAGTGAAATGGAGAGGATCTCTTACCTTAAATCTGATGTTATTCTCCACTTGTTATTAATAACCGGAATAAAAAAAATTAGGTTTATTAATTAATAATTAAAGAACATATTATATATGAAATATATTTATTATAACATTTTTAAGTTCATTCATGGCCTTCTTTGATGGGTTAAGCAGATCAATTTCATTGTTCAGGTCCGTTTGTTTTCTTGGTTTTTATGATGGATTTACTCATTTTCATGAACATATAAACATGTAAGATGAAAGTGGTTTTCCAAAATTGGAGGAATATGACATTATTTAACATAAAATAGATTACATGTATGAAAATGTAATTTTGTTACTTGGAGTGTAGTTGAATCATTATGTAAAACTTTAGTGACAACCTTTTGGTTTAATTGGCGGTTTTTTGCCACAATGAACATGTTTTGTTTTATAAACCAAAGCCATGTGTAAAGAAAGATTACATAACTATTGATAAGTCATAATACATATATTATGGTCTATTTAAACCATAAAAATAGTTTCATGACAAGAATTTAAAAAGGTAATAGAAATTGAATACCCATCATCCTTGAATTTGGTAAATTAACACATCTCGGATGGTGTCTTTACTTCTAAATAAAAACAAGAGTAAAGAAGATATGATAAAAACTTATTACATTATCATATCAAATTTCTAGTACATTTAATGTTATTTAGTTTTCATAACATTTTAATTAGGAGAGGTAAGGATAAGAAAGAAAACAAATGAACTTGAAAAGAAAAATAAAGAAAAGAATGGAAACATTTACCTCTTAAATCAAACTTCTTTGACAGCCTTCTTAATGGGAGAGTATTTGGTCTTTTTAGGAGACCAAGGGATTTTGGACGTGGTGTAGGAGATTGGGGAGTGGTTTGGGTAGAATATAGGAAATGAATAAGGCTTGATAGGATTGAAGAGAAGAGGTAAGGAGCGTGATATTTATAGTGGTGGAGAGGAGGGTTTTTACAATATTATGATCATTAGTTTGTTATTTTCCCATAATGAAAACAATAGTGATGATTCCAGGTCCGATAATAGTAATAAAATCATGTGAGTTCATTATTTGGGTGCTTACATCACTTATGATGTCAGGAATAGTGGATTTAAAATATAATGTATTTATATAGTAAATTAATGTAATTTACTATTCACTAAAAAATCAAGTATTTCAAAAAAATCCCAAAAATTAACCCTAACCATTTTTCAATGTGTAGAATCCAAAAATGAAATCCATTTTTCAAAAAAAATAATATTTAAAATCGTAATGTATTCAAAAAATAAAAAATTTAAAATGTTTATTTTCTTATTCAAAGATATAGGTATATCATACTCCCATCGTGACACAAACTGTATATCAAACTACTATAGAATAACTTCCCATAGTGACATATGTCTTGTTAGCATAGGAAGACTGAGGATAAATTGGAGTAGGTTATTATGAGAAACCAAGTGGACCTCATGATGCAGAAGATATTACACCATCTTACGAACAACAAAAATTAATGCTAAGAAACTATTCTCAATATCTGAATAACGAGTATCAACGTTCGGAATGGTTCGACTGAGATAATAATGGTTTTTTTCATTCCCATCATCATCATATTGTTCAAGTAAGGCACCTAATTATAATTCTAGTTCCATCACATATATAATGAGCAGAGTTCCTTTAATAGGTGACATCAATACTAGTGGGCTCAAGAGGTATTTCTTCAAGGTTTAAAATTGTTCTTGAAATTCATTGGTGTATTGATATGTAACCACCTTCTTCATAAATTTGGTAAAGGGTAAATACTTTTTTCTATAAAGTGTCATATGTAATCCAAGTTTACTTGATCTCTCCTCAACTCTTTCATGTTTTTAGGAGGTGACATGCCAAGGATGGCTTTAGTATTCTCAGGATTAACTTTGATGTCATGATGTCGTACGATGAAGATGATAAATTTTCCCAAGGTTACCTAGAAATAACATTTCAAGGGGTTCATCTTCAGATTATGTTGTTGAATATTGCTGACGATAGTCTCTAGGTCATCTAGGTGGTTGGAACATTTTTCAGAAATGACCACTATATAATCAAGGTAACATTAAATAAACATTTTCAGGAAGGGTTTAAATATGGGATTCATTGCGTGTTGTCATGTGGCACCAACGTCCATTAAGCCAAAGGGAATTACTTGATATAAAAATAACCCCTAAAGTGTACTGAATGGTGTGGCTTCCTCATCTTCTAGGGCCATACAGATTTGGTTATACCCAGAATATCCATTTATAATGGATAGGTCTTGATAAATAGTTGTTTCAACAATCAGGAGTTTTGGGATTGGGACCGAGAAATCATCTTTGGGATAATGTAATTTGAGATCTCTTAAATTGATGCAAAATATGATTTTCCCAATCTTATTCTTTACAATGAAAATTTTGGCTAGCCATTTTGGAGATTTCACCTCTTGGATGAAGTTGGACATGATGATATTGTCTACTTCAGCCTCAATTTTGGAGGCGTGACTCGAGTGTGTTCTTTTGGCTACCTTATTGTATCTCTGATGATATTTTGGAAAACCCATGTGAATGGTGGACACTACGAGGGAAAGGCATATAATTTATATGTAGTTCAAGGAAAACACATACTATTTCTACTTTAGTAAGGAGGTATATATCTCATGTTCTTCTTGAGTCATGGCTGAACTAATCAGAGTGGGGTGTGTATATTCTTTTGTACCCATATTTATTTCTCTGAGTTCATCTACGGTGGTGGAGATGACTTCCTAAAATGCAGGAGGGGATTCCCTGAGATACTCTTCTTCTTCCTCCTCCTCCTCTTTCCCCACTTCTTGTGCTTCTTCTAAAGGATTATTTGATAAAACATGTTCCTCATAGAGAAGAGGGGAGCTTACATTTAGAAATCCAATGGATGAGGTAATCATTTCAGGATCGCTTGCTAGCATGAAGCCTTCCTGGAATTTTGAAGGGGAAACGAGGGATTGAGAATGAGTCTCTTCAATTTCTCCAATAGTCATGGAAGCTTCTTCAAACCGAAACTATGTAACCAATATTTTTTGGAGCTTAGGGGAAGAAATGAATAAATTTTAATTGAACTATTCTCCATCACTTATAGAGTTGATAACTTCTTCATCACCATCAGGCTCAACTATCATGATTGACATTATAGAAGTTGTTGAGTGAATTCGTTAATTTGGGCCAACCATTTCAATATGATTAATATGAAGAACTTAATCTGAATTGAGCTTCTTGAAATGGTTACATGGGATCATTTCCAAGCCATTTTGGGATTTCACTCGAGTAACATCATTCATCATGGAATGTTTTTCCACCATTGTGGTAAAATATGGCATTAGTGTATTGTGTCTCACAAGATTTTAATGATGCCTTGTCACTGTACAATGTTCCATTCTTTCCATTGACATAATATTTGAGACATTGGTGGTATGATGAAGGAATGTCTTCATGTTGATGCAACCAAGGTCTTCCCAAAAAAAATTAAAAGTTGTATCCTACTGAATAACTATGAATTCTAAGTTAGACACGAGATCCCAAAATTGAGTTCTAAGTGTAATCTTTACAAGATGCTCCTGCACATCCTTTTTAGAGCCTTGTAAAATCATAGTGGAGGGAGACAAGTGGGATTCATTGAGACCCAATTGGAAAAGTGTCTATAGAGGATTGACGTTGACCCCCAAGACATTATCAAAAAATACTTGTCAGATATCAATGTCACTATTTGTGCTTGATATATACAAGGGAATTTTGTGTCCTTACAAGATAGAATCTTCACCTTGGTCTATGAAATAGATAATCGTACGGAATTATACGAGATCATTATCTTCATGATGTACCTCAGCAGCAGCAGCATCAACTTCAAATTTTTTAGGGCTTGATAATTCCTCAATAAATTATTCCTCGACGCCCTTCAATAGACACAAATAATCCCGAAGTGGTTACTTAGTTGTCAATTGGGATAATTGCTTCAAGACATCATATTTTTTATCCAAAGGTCTATGATTCCCAACATGGGGATGTTATTTTATAAAAAAAATTTGATCTGATGTCCCTTATGTGTATGGGTCGTCCCTTGGGATAGGATCATAAGTTCTCCTGTTCTTGGCGGATTAGGATGATTGGGTGGGCTAAACCGTCAAGGAGGAAATGGAGTATCAGCTAATTGTTCTTCCAATATGATCATGTCGAGGAAAACCCTATCATGTGTAAATAAATAACTTTCTTGTGCCTGATAATATCATTAGAGAGTTTTACCAAGAGTTTCATCCCTGTAGATGGTTCGAGTTAGGGTTTGGTTTAAGTAGCGGCTCCAAGCATGACCACGTCTTCCCTTGTATTCTTGACATTGACTACCTTTTCCCCCAGTTCCCCGATCAAGTATAGAGAATTCAGGTTCATAATCAGAATCATCATGTAAGAGGGGATCCATCAAGTGAATAATATTAACATAACTGAAGATCAAATACTTAATTGATAAAGATTATACCTGACGGGTTGGCTCTTTTGGTGTCATTTGGTGGGGCGGTGACCATGATTTTTGGGATGGTTGGCACGGAGTACACTATGTTTAAAAACAACTTTGTCCTTGAAATGAGCTCATATTCTTCTATTTTAACTTTATCCTTTCAACCATGTTTATTTTTTAAGGATTGTCCTTTATAGGACTAGGCTTTTGATGAACTTAGATGTGTTGTAGCAGAACGGGTCAAGGGAACATTTAGTTATTTCAACTAAACTTAGAGAATAGAATGAGTTAGATTGATCATTTTTTTGATCATCCAGTCACTGAAATTACCCTTACTCTTTCCTTTAACATATTTTCCACTCACCTTCATCCTCTTAATTGGTATAAAAAATACATGCTACATGTGCTAGAGAATTTTTTAATTTAACGTTCCCAGATTAAACCATCTTTTCTAGAAGATATTTAATGACAAAATTGTCCAAGATGGAGTTACCTAAAATTTTATGGAAGGGTAAATAGTTTAAGATATATTCATCACATTCTTTTTCAGGCTTATTGGGCATTCATAACTATACCAAGTTTCTTTCCAATATCAAGATGAAGAAACTGGGGAATTCGTCATTTCAAAAATAATAGACCTTGTTTTTCATCTCCTTAAATTGTTTACACCAATGATCTCTTAGATCATCCTAATTAGTCCACTGTTGTTGCTAACACTCGAGGGTGGATCCCTACATTATGATGTGGGATTTAAAGTTGGAGTGGTTACAGGAGTTTGATTAAGTGTAACTATAGTGGCCTCTTCTTCCATGTTCCCCTTCCTTGAGGTTATGGAGTTACTCGAGACTTGGATTTGGTCTTTACAATAGATGTATCTCCCTGTTGAGAAGTTGAGGATAGGTCCTGAAACCCTCCGATTTATTTCATAAGGGTCAACAGTGTGTGAAAATATTCATGGATATTTTATACTCAAATAGGAAACAATTCTTTTTGAAGTAGTGATAGGTTTAAATAGTGTGTTAGTCCTTCCTACCGAGAAATGAAATTTGAAACCCTTTCATTGCCCTTTTTTTGTAGTTTGTAAGATTGAAGACTGTAGTATTATGTAATGTTGAAGTAAACTAGAAGAGGAATTTCTAACATAGGTATTCCCATCTAGTGACCGATTGAGATTACAATCTCATGTACCATACAAAATCTGGTCCTTGTATCAATTTGAAAAAACACCTAAGCTTCACCACCTCCTACTATTCAGGGGTATCCATCATGGGATCGTAACAATTGAAAAAATGCATCAAGTTATGCTATGGGTCTCTTGATCCATGGTAAATTGGAACTGTTTCATTTCTAAAGTTTGGCGGCAAGGGGTAGGATCCACTAATTCTAGGTAAGCCTTATTTTCTAGTTTTATTGAGTGTTAAATCCTTCCTTAGCTTCTAATAAAGTCGTAAATGTCTCAATGGTGTTTATAATCATTAGAGTAATATCTGGTTGAGCTAGGACTTCAGTAGGTGTAGAATCTAGAGCTTAAACAGGTGTGCTGACTAGTAAAACCAATCGTAGTGGCACTGCTAGTATCTTCTGTGGGTAACCCATAGGGACAAGCCTGTAAGGATGTGTCTAAACTTGTTATGGTTGTGTACTCAATGGATGAAATTCATTATTTGATATTGCAGGATCCAAATATATTGGTGGTTGATATCCCACATTGAGAGTATGTTCCCTGTATTCTTCAGTTGTTGCAAAAAACCCTCTTTACTGAGTTGCACCAACTGGATGTGTGAGTTGAGGATCTTCTTATGGGGAATATCTTGTAGGAAATCTATATTGGAGTAACTCTATATTGATTCGTCTCAACTCCCTCATCTCTAAATCTTACTAAGAAAATATTTCATCTTTTGAAAGGGGTTGACTATATTCATGAGAGAGATGAGACACAGTTTTACCCTTACCATTATTTCTATCGAGTGCCTATGAAAGAGTTAAAGGGAGATTGTTCGAGGGAGTTCCAAATTTAGGGAAAGCCTCTGGTTTATAGAAAAAAAACCTCCTTCATTTTTTTTCAGAGTGAACTAGATTCTGAACTAGAACAACCTCTTCTAACACCACTAAATTGGGCTTATATTCTAGAGGGCCTTCAAAGACAACATTGATGATGTTCGTAGATGTTTAATGCGTCATAAGAATTATATCAGTATCTATGCGAAATTGCCTTCTTTTGTACCATCAATGATACCTTTTTCTCTGCTTTGTGGATTTCCTAAGATATTTTTGATGAATATTGTCCTGAAGATAATTCTCATATAATTCCATCGTGCTTGTTCCAATTGATTTTACTAGATCAGTAGATGTGAAAATTTTAGACGACTCACTCTGTGGCATCTTCCTTAATTGGTAGAAAATTGATTCCCACTAAGGAGGGTATCATTGAGGTGAAAAAGCCACTTGCTCTGCAGGATGAGGTTGTTCCTCTTCTATTTTCACGACCCCTCATACATGATTGGATAAACCTTAGGGTTGGGTTAAAAACTCCCTCAACCATGCATGCGTGGGTTTCTCATAAACTATTGTGGATGATATTACCATAGCTTCTCTTCTGATTTTACATATTCTAGTTAGAATGTGAGATGGGTTCATAATTCAACACTCACTTAAATCACCCGTTTTGAAACCACATTATACTATATCTAACATTTTCTCTATCTAATAGCCAACATCATCTAAATGGGATGTATACTTGATTTTATTATATTTTTTATGAAAATGTATCTTAATATAATTCTATCTTCTATCCTGGTAATGATGATATACGTTCAAGTCCTCTTCTTATTGAGCATATCTTCGATCATGGACAAATTCCATTTTTTGTAGCTAGCTTAGGGAAATCACATTACATGATAACACATTTGGAGAACATTTATATATTGGGATTGTAGTGAAATTCAATGTTCCATGTACACCCCATCATCTAATACAAATACAATATGGGGCATCAATGATCATCTTTAGCAACCTCATTAATGAATCAAGGCATTCATGTTGAAGGGTTACCTATTACTTCTCATACATTGGATGTTAGGAATCTAAGATAGATTCTATGTAAATTTATTATTATAACCCTCCTATTTCCTTGAAATGAGTTTGATACTCGTTATAGGGTAATACCTTTTCTTTTAGGTGACTCAGATTTTTCCATATGTTGAGACAGATTTCATTCATATAATCTTCCTCCAACACCACTGTAATTCTATATTGAGTGGTTTATAAATGAAAAAACATGACTGGTATGTCGTCCTTAGCTTTTTCTTTCTTCATGTTCAGCCGATATTCTTTGTATTTTATTAAAGGTTCCTTGACCTGGTCCGACCAGAGTGGGTTCTTCTCGATTGTTTTAAAAATTAAAAAGGATTAGTTTTATTTTCTCTTCTATGTTGGAAGGATAGTGACCCAAGGTTGGTTCAGAGAATGATCATCTCCTTGTAATGCCTTCTGATTAACAAAGTATTTTACCTATCGGTGATAAGGAATCGGACATGATTGGCCTAGTGTTTTCAAGGGCCCAATGATAATAGGTCTTTCTAATCACTACATTCCCCATTAGATAATTCTTATGACAATGTGAATCACTATTATGGAGAGAACTTTCATAGTGAATTCCATCATGGGGAGGGAACCCATGGTCAACAATAGCAAGGGGGAGACCCTCATGCTCATTGTTCTTTTACCCATATAGAGGGTTGTAATGGCTCTCATCAAGAGATAGGCTCTCAAGATTGACTGAATTGTTATCATGAAGAAATACTTCATGACATAGTGTCCAGTAAGGACATTAAAAATTACTACTATAGCTCTGGTAATTTGGTAATGGGAGGGTAGGATCTTCTTCCATGATAGATAAACATCTAAGGGCTTCAAAAACTCCAGCATTAATAGAATACTAATCATAGATCAGCTCTTTATTTTCAAATAGTTTTTTATAAGGATTATTCTTAGATTTCTTCTTATAAGTGATTGGGTCCACTTTTTGGGTGAGGTGGTCATCATGGGAAGGTTTTTGTGTGTGCCTTATAGTGGACATTGGAATGGGCCGATTACCTATAATTGGAGCATGTGTATGTTCCCAATTAGGTTATCCATATAATATGGGTGAGTTTTCCCCATGAACATCTTGGATGAGAGAAGAGGTGTGTGTCTTCTCTAAGGTGTTTTTATGATGAGCTACCCCATTTTTGGGGAGCGAGTTTTTTGTCCATCCCTCGGTAATTACTTTAGCGACTGTGATGATATCCCGATAAGTCTGTAGGATGTGGGAAAGAATTTGTGTCTTCACTCTAAACATTTACAATATATTATTGGTGATTTAAGCGATGACAATAGTGATATACATCCATTACATGTTTGGAGTAGGTGTATGTGTCTTCTCTTGTCCTCCCTTTCCATCTAGTGGATACTGACATTACTTTTATGTGGGGGAATAGGGTTGAGTCTTCCCTATGCTTTTCATCAGTAATTTCTAAATGAATTATTTGAATGCTACTAGATTAGGAAACTAACAGGATTTATGGATGCTAAAAGGTGTGTGTGGAAGCTCTCTGTTTGTTAAAAAACATGTTCGGTAGACTTCTTTTAGTGTTTCCAAATGAGTCTGTTGATAGGCTTGGTGTTTGTAGGTAGGTGTATGTTTCTACTTGTTAGTTGTCACCATATTTGGTGGGAAATATTCTTTGAAATCCACCAGGGAAGTCTACTGGATGGATGAATAAAGGTGGATAGGTTTCTGATCTCTCACTCACTATTTCCAACTAGACCTGGTTGTTGGGATTCATCAATGGGGGAAAACTGTGAGCATTCTAACTATTGAATTGTTTTTGTCCCCAACAGGACATCTTGTGTGCCTGAGTTTGATAGACCTGGGTCGGCTGGTTGAGGAAAACACCCTCATCATATTGAGGGTTAACTGTGACATGGAATTGGAGATGGATATTTCTGGAATTATCCCTTGAGAAAGACCCAAATGTATCCTAGATGAGGCTTGAGATGGCCTCTTGATCCACCTCCCAGAAATTTGGGAGGGACTTGTTGTTGTGTTTCGGGGAAAATCTCCTAAAATAGTTGAAGATGGTGGTTGTCACCGTCTGCTTTAGGACTACCGGTCTTCGTTAACTAGATGGTTAGTGGTTCTATATGAGATGGAGGGCCGGTGGGGTGGCTTCTAGGGTTTGGATCATACTGGTTTTATGGTACTCTCAGACCAGTGAATTTGAGACCTAGTGTAGAACATGCTAGGTTGGAGATGAATTCCATCACGTGGATGAGGATCTGGCCTAAGTATCAGTTAGGGCATTCATTGGTGAAAATTTTAAGGAGGTAATTGGATCTAATGGAGTTTGGAGAAAAATTCTTATATATATAAGAAAAAAACACAAGTAACTCTGTCAAAGAATCATCTCATTTGAGTGAACATATGCATTATTGATTGCATTTCTTGGCCCTCATTATCATTGAGAGTGGGGGGGTCCTAACAGGTAGGTGATACCATAATCTTGGTTAAGGATTCACATCCAGTTCATCATTTTTTTATGGAAATGAGACTTTGTTAGGAAAAAGAATTTTTTGACATACACTGATCAGTACATCCCTTTTACTAAAGGACATTCAATAATTAAGTCATTCACATTGTATTAAACTTTTTTTGTGATGGAAATGGGACGTCATTAGGAAACCAAATGGCCTCATGGAGAATGATTAGTACATCCCTTTTCTTGAATGAAATTATATAATTAATTCATTCACTTCAGGTTCATAATTTGTTGTTTCTAAGGGATTTTGGAGGCCTCATAATGATTTTCTATTTCTGAATAGTTTCTAGTGGGTTTGTTTGTGGAACCGGAAACACCTAATGGTTCTGTATCCATGGGGACCTACTTTCCAAAGGTAGGCACTCATTAGGTGTTTTAACCTATGATTCTTAAGAACTCACACTAGTTGAGAGAATGGGAGTTTGGGCTCATCACACCCTTTTGGAGGGAATTTCTGACTACCCTAGGACTCTCTTGTAGATTTAAGAAATGTTCGTGAATCATTCATTAATTCCCAAGTATAATGTTGGTCACCTGAAGGATTAGAAATCAATTACTAACATGTACAAGTATTTGAATTATCTGTATGTATACAAGATTCTTCATCAATGGAGACGTTTTTATGTATCTGAGGATATATACCAATGGAATCCTCTTATAAACTATTTATAGATTCATTGGTCATTATTATGATGATACCAATTTCTAATCCGCTCAGTGGGGCACTTTGGATTTTATTGTTATCTAGGTATATGAAAATTCACTTTGGATCTTATCGTCATCTAGGTATATGGTATATGTTTTGATGTTGGGATCGAACCTATAGATGGGATTCTAATGTATCCTTGTGTAAGGAATCAGAAACCACATAGTTAGGTGCAACATAATGGGGCACATAATACCTTTTAAGGTCATGTGATAAGGATCCAACAATATATTTTAACATCATGTGGCAAGAACATTTAGGCCGAAGGTACCTAGTCAAAGATAAGTGTGGGACTTTTGTTGAAGTGGCTTAAGGAACTTGGAAGGGATATGAAATTCCAAGATGAATTATACCCTTCTTATGATATAGTCCAAAAGAATAAGGTTGATATGGGTTGTTAGGTTTGAACCTCAGGGAGGCTTCCTACATATCCCATTTGTATGGTAATCAAATCCCACATAGTGTAGTTGTGATGACCCACACCTATGGTGTCCCTCAAGGGTATGTCATTCAGGGGAGTATGGACCATTGAGAAGATTAATTTCGGGATTATTCTTGAAGAGGATGCCCAATAAAAGGAAAACATGAGTGATGTATTAACTCATAGTCATTTGGGGGTTTTAACTTGGGTCTTATTCCTAAGGAGGATTACCATTAATCATAGGTCCTAGGTGGGCATCCTACATATACTGGTTAGTAGGAATCAGAGTTCTTGTAGTTCAATTTGTCACAAGGATCGTTCGAGTGTCATTATTGTAACGACCCGACATTTTGAATAAATTTTGTTCCCAAATTTTTGTGGGTTATTTTATTTTATACTCAACAAAACTATTTCATTTAATAAAATGAGTATAATGAGAACGTTGGGTTTCGACTGTTATATGATCATTGGTCAATATGACCGTTGGAAACTAATTATTACAATTATTTTCTATAAATAAAAGTGATCTTGATTAATTAATATAGAAAGAAGATTCGATGGCCCCATCCAGTAGTCTCGGGCCGATCGAAGCCCATTTGATGAAACTCGAGAAGGAGGTAGTACCTTTAGGCTTTACTCTGGACCAAAACCATGCTGAACTTCATTGTGTGAAGCTGTAACGGAATCGCCTTCGCGAGAAGTTCAAGCTGATAGAAATCACTACTCGGGAAATGTTGGACGAGCTGCCCCAAGATTCTCTCACCCTAGAACACCATACTCTTAGGTCCTATGCTGGTGTTATAAGGGGCTATGTAATGAGACCGTAACTGCCTTCTGTAATCCTTTGATTTGAATAAAAATTGTGATTTCTTCATATGGCGAAGTTTTTGAATTTCCAAATGTCCGGATAAATATAGTATGAATATTATTGATGAATTTTAGAAAAAAAGGGCTATTATAAAATATTTATGCAAACCATAAATAATTAATGATGTGTAATGATTTTCAAAAAATGGTATTCTGGAAATGTGTTCAGTAAGAAATTTAGAATCTAATAAGATCAACTTAATTTTTTGTGAATAGTAAATTATGAATAGTGATTTTACGCTTAGGATTTGTGATGTGACTAAAAGGATTAGTAATCTCACTTAAAGAAAGTATTAATATAATTTAGTCACCTTGATTAAGTAATGTGATTCAATAAAATAGGTAAATGACTGTTTCAGAAATTATTAGTCAAGTATTAGTTTTTTCAGGTGAATAGTGTTTTTTTTTTAAAATTAAATTAAAAATATTTAGAACATTATTTTCATAATATGGAGTTCATTTTTGAAATCAAAGCATCTATATTTGGTTAAGGTGATATTTTGGGATTTTTCTGAGAGAGTTGAATTTTCAGTGAATAGTGAAAGTACAGTTTTTGAGATTCAGGTGTTTAATGACATCGTTATGGATGTAATAATTATGCAATAATTCTGGTCGACTTATGAATAGTGATATAAGGTATGATTTGTCCCAATTGGCCAATACCATGGTAAAATACCAAGGTCAAGCCCATGGTTTTTCCAACACCACCGATGAGGTGTCCCTTGACAATTAATGCTTTGTCCCCTCACTTCTCTTATAAATACCAAGCCTTTCCCTCATTAATTTCATTTCAAAATCATCCTCAAATAAGTTCTAGTTTTTTACCTCCCAAGGAGTCCTCCAAAGGTACCCTAAAGCCTCCCAAGGTCCCAACCTTCAAGCTTTCGAAGTTACTCTTCAAGGTAAGGGATCCTACCTCTCCCTTTCTTTTCAAGTACTCTCTTTTATGTCATTTATTTTATGCTCCATGTTATTATGCTGGAAGATGTTATTTTATATTCACCCTGCTGAAATTTTTATTTTCATATGATGATAGTCCCCCTCTTACTCTCTTCAATTAATTTTATGAATTTTTAAGTGTCGTTGTTAGGCTGCCAAATTTTTATAAGGGATTCTTTCACCCTTCTCATTTTCAAAGTTCTATTTTCATTTTAAGTCTTTAAAGTTCCTTTTTCTTATGTTTGGGTATGATATATATATCCACCATACTGTCCTTTTATGTTCATATGATGAGAGACCCTACTTGATCTCATCAATTCATTTTTTAGATGTTTTATGTGACACCTTTAGGCTTCCAATTTTTCGTCTCAAAATGTCTCTCTCTTTTTCTCAAATTATTTTATTTTATTAAGTGGATACTCAAAGATATTTCTTCTACAGGGGTATTCAGATATATATCAAAATGTTCTATTTTAAATTCTGGTATTTACATACATGAAACCCTCTTTCCTTTTTCGTGGGTTTAATGTGACATAAAGATCATGTCTTAAAATCAGTTTTTAAAACATTATGATTATGAAATGAAACCCATTTATTTTATGCTATATGGGTTATTTATGAAATGTTTGATGATGACATATGTGGATCACATGATAATAAAGACAAATTAAGGGTGCACCCTGATATCTCTCTAATGCATTAGGTAATGATGTAATCTCTAGGGATTACAATTTTAACGATACCTTGGTGAATAACCTTGGTAAATTTTTTTAAATGACACCTTGGGGATGGACCTTGTTGATATGTTCATGATTGTCTAAGTTAAATGTTGTAGCCACATTTAAAGTTATTAATCATTTTCATTGAGATGCCTCATTATCTCTTTCTCAATCCTTAAAGTTATTTATCATGACTTTATTGATCTATCTCAATTTCACAGGTAATATGTTTCCCTTGTGTACCTTATTGGACCGTCTGCTCACCCTTTCTTTTGATGTATGTTCCCAAGTTATGAGATGCAGTAATAAACTAAGGATGAAAAAATGAAGAAGCCTTTCAAGTGTTTAAGAATATTTTTTTTTGTTTTCATGTATTAAGTTCCAGGTTTTCAAGACACTAAACCTTAAAGATCCTAGATTTTGTATAATGTAATGAAATTTTATGTGATAAAAAGGCAGGATGCTACAGTTTGTATCAAATGGAGGTTTAGTTATTTGTGGAAATTAGGATTTAAAAACATTACAGGGTTTCTAAATGAAAATATTAAATATAGGAAAATATCATGGTATTTGGTGAAGTATTGAGTAAGTTTTTTCCAAACAAATAAATCCTTGTCTAGATACGAACAAGCAGAGGTGGCTCTGGAACAGATGTAACTAGGAGTGAAAACACTAAAAAGGTGTTTCAGTCTTGACTCGGGGTAACCAGGTGCACAAAAATGGGCCTTGCTGCACTCGTTGTTTGATACTCTTGGGGGATATGCTTTGGTAAATTCATAAGCTTAGTATGAACCATTATTAAAGGAACAGAGATAATGTAAAATAAAGATTCACATAAGAATATATGATCATGGATAACCTATATTGGAACCTATGAGATCACAAGTTAGGATATACATTTCTTCTACAAGTTTATCCTTCTATTCTTAAATTTTCCTTTTCATGATTATTGGCTAAGTATTTAAGCCCCCTAATTATAATTTCTTTTCTTAGTTAATGGAGGGAAATATAAGAACATGTCCCAACAACCAATGTGATAGGAAATTTGACGATTACCCTATTAATATGAGAGAGACAACAAGAGATCAAGTTCACCATATTATGATTATGACGAACCAGCTATCAAAAATCACAATTAATAATTGGTACCTAGTTGAATTCCAAAATTCATCTAGTAAGTGGAAGATGAATTCTCAAGGAAGTTCATCTGATAAAGGTAATAAGAGAAAGAAGACCTAATTTCCTTTGTGAAAAAAGTGTGGAAAGAGGCACCAAGGAAAATGTCACAAAAGAACCGGGAGATGTTTTAAGTGTGGGATGATTGGGAATAAAGTATCCAATTGCTTCAAAAATGGATAATGTGATGAATGGAGATAAGGTTCAATCTAAAGTACCTTATACTATTCAATGTCGTAAATGTGGAGAAGTTGGACATTATCCAAGGAAATACTCTCTTGGAAGGGATGAGAAGCATCATGAGCATCAACAATCTTCAAAGACAAGGGAACAATGCAAGTCCTATGCTGAGATGGATCATGATGACTAAATTACATGTAACTTCTTCACAATAATTGTCTATTTCATGTTGTATTTTAGTCAGTGCTCTATGATCACTTCTTTATTGTTTTATAAGAACATAGAATTACTACCTAAGATGGTTTTATAAAATTAAGTAAAATATCTATTGTTATGTATCACATGTTGATGTTTTGAAGCTATTCTTCTTGAAAAAAATGATTAGGGGATTAAAAGATGAATATTATTTTGGAAGATGTTCACTAATTTGGGAACCCTATATGATCAAGGTAAATAGATTACTATGTTATTTTCTTTAAGAAGTAAAGGTTGACTTATATTTTTAAGAATTTAGGAATTTAAGGTGAACTTATGGTAATTAAGTTACTTATGGAAATGATTAACCTGTCTTGGGGAAAATGTGATTAGGTTAGTTACTTTTGTTATAAGACATTAAGAGTGGTTGATGTTGTTTGGAGATGAACGATAAAGTTTATCTTGGAAGACTATGTTATCAAATTCTTCTTATATTTGGGTTTTAATCTTCATTGGGTTTATTTTGAGAAATTTTAAGGACAGTTATTTATAGAATGGTCTATGATGAACATTGGGTAGTATTGTGGAACATTGAAGATTAAAAGTATTTTCCCTTCCTATGGGTTTCTTTCTTTTTGAAGAGTTGTTTTATCTTACCATTTCTATTTTTGGGATAATGTTTATAGATAGAATAAATAGATAGTTAATCTTTTTTGGATTATGCGATTCTCTAGAAGATGATTCTTGTGCTTTTGATGAGACCAAGTGTTTTTGAATGATCATTCTTTGGAGAAAAGATTAGTCTTGGTGGAAACTTATTAAGGGATGAAACTCTACGTGAAGGTAAGTATATTTCCTTAGGTTTTTATTCTATGTAGTAAATGAATTCTTTAAAATTATGAAAAGGAATTTATAACAAAAACGTTGTTGGTTTATGTTTCCTAATAGGTAATCAAATACTGTTTAACACATCTTAATTTTGTGATCTTCTTGTGGTTAATTTTATCCTAATCATGTTTTTCTATAACTCTCCATCAGAGCTTGACCCTTTTTTTTCTCTTCCATATCCATGTTTTCCTACATGGAATCCTAGTATGGGTTAATTCGGGTTACCTTTGTACTTCCCTTTCTTTCTTTTAAAGTAATAGTTTTACTAATTCTTTTTCCAATGTGGGACTTTGAACAAAATTTCCAAGCCCAATTTTTAATTGCGAGGACACAATTTCTTAAGGGGGGAAGAATATAACGACCTGAAATTGTGAATAATTTTTTTCCCTGATTTTTGTGGGTTATTTTATATTATAATAAACAAAACTATTGCATTTAATAAAATGAGTATAATGAGACCATTGGGTTTTGACTGTTATATGATTGTTGGTTAATATGACCATTGGAAACTAATTATTACAATTAATTTCTATAAATACAAGTAATCTTGATTAATTACTATTGAAAGAAGATTCGATGGCCCCATCCAGTAGTCTCAGGCCAATCGAAGCCCACCTGACGAAACTCGAGAAAGAGGTAGCACCTTTAGGCTTTGCTCTGGACCAAACCCAAGCTGAACTTCATTGTGTGAAGTTGGAACGGAATCGCCTTCGCGAGAAGTTAAAGCTGATAGAAATCACTACTCGGGCAATGTTGGCCAAGCCGCCCCAAGAATCTATCACCCTATCACACCTTACTCTTAGGTTCTATGCGGGTGTTATAAGGGGCTATATAACGAGACTATAACTGCCTTGTGTAATCCTTTGATTTAAATAAAAAATTTGATTTCTTCTTATGGTGAAGTTTGTGAATTTCCAAATGTATGAATAAATATAGTATGCATATTATAGATGAATTTTAGAAAAAAAGGGACATTTTAAAATATTTATTTAAACCTTAAATAATTAATGATGTGTAATTATTTTCAAAAAATGGTCTTCTGGAAATGTGTTCAGTAAGAAATTTAGATTCTAGTAAGATCAACTAAATTTTTTCTGAATAGTTAATTATGAATAGTTATTTTACGCTTAGGATTAGTAATGTGACCAAATGGATTATTAATATCACTGAAAGAAAGTATTAATATAATTTAGGCACCTTGATTAAGTAATGTGATTCAATAAAATAGGTAAATGATTGTTTTAAAAATTATTATTCATGTATTAGTTTTTTCGAGTGAATAGTATTCTTTATTAAAAAATTAAATTAAAATTATTTAAAAATTTATTCTTTTAAAATGGAGTTCATTTTTCAAATTAGATCAACGATATTTGGTTTAGGTGAAATTTTGGGATTTTTCTGAGAAATTTTAATTTTCAGTGAATAGTGAAAATACAATTTTTGAGTTTCGGGTGTTTAATGACATTGTTAAGGAGGTAATAATTATGAAATAACTCTTGTAGACTTATGAATAGTAAGATAAGGTATGATGTGTCCCAAGTTTCCAATACCATGGGAAAATACCATGGTCAGACCCATGGTTTTGCCAATACCACTGATGAGGTGTCTGTTGGCAATTAATGCTTCGTCCCCTCACTTATCTAATAAATACCAAGACTTTCCCTCATTAATTTCATTTAAAAATCATCCTCAAAGAAGTTCTGGTCTCCTTAACTCCCAAGGAGTCCTCCCAAGGTTCCCTCAATCCTCTCATGGTCTCGACCTTTAAGCTTTCGAAGTTACTCTTCAAGGTAAGGGATCCTACCTCTCTCTTCCTTTTCAAGTACTCTCTTTTATGTCATTTCTTTTATTCTCCATGTTCTTATGCTGGAGGATGTTCTTTTATATTCACCTTACTAAAATTTGTATTTTTACATTATGATATACCCCCTCTTACTCTCATCAATTCATTTTAAGAATTTTCAATTGGCGTCGTTAGGCTGCCCAAAGTTTATAAGGGATTCTTTCACCCTTCTCATTTTCAAAGTTCTATTTTCATGTAAAGTATTTCAAGTTCCTTTTCCTTATGTTGGGGTATGATATCTATATCCATTATACTTTCCTTTTATTTTCATATGATGAGATACCCTATCTGATCTCATCAATTCATTTTTTAGATGTTTTAAGTGATGACGTTAGGCTGCCAAATTTTTGTCTCAAAATGTCTCTCTCTTTTTCTCAAATTCTTTTATTTTATTAATTGGATACTCAAATATCTTTATTATACAGGGTTATTTACATATATATCAAAATTTTCAATTTTAAAATCATGGTATTTACATACATGAAACCCTCTTTCCTTTTTCGTGGGTTTAAAGTAACATAAAGATCATGTCTTAAAAGCAGTTTTTAAAACGTTATGATTATGAAATGAAACCCATTTATTTTATTCTATATGGGTTATTTATGAAATGTTTGATGATGATATATGTGGCTCACATGATAATAAAGAAAAATTAATGGTGTGCCTTGATAGCACTCCAATTCATTGGGTAATGATGTAATCTCTAAGGATTACAATTTTAACGATACCTTGGTGAATAACATTGGTAACTTTTTTTAAATGACACCTTTGGGATGGACCTTGGTGATATGTTCATGATTGTATAAGTTAAATGTTGTATCCACATATTCAAGTTATTAATCATGTTCTTTTCATTATGATATGCCTCATTGTCTCTTTTTTAATCCCTAAAGTTATTTATCATGTCTTCATTGATGTATCTCAAGTTCATAGGTAAAATGTTTCCCTTGTTTCCCTTACTGGGCCTTCTGATCACTATTTACTTTGATGTATGTTACCAGGTTAAGATATGCAGTAAAGAAATTAGGATGAAAAAATGAAGATTCCTTTCCAGAGTATAAGAATAATTTTTTTTGTTTCCATGTATTAAGTTCCTGGTTTCCAAGACACTAAACCTTAAAGATCCTTGGTTTTTTATAATGTAATGAAATTTTATGTGATAAAAAGGCGGGATTATATAATTATCATTACTAATAACTAAGACCATGTGATTCATTCTCAGTTTGAGAAACAAGAGGGAGCATAATATTTAACAATCCACACACTTTTCCTCTATTTCTACTAAACAGGAAGAGGATTATGGTGGTAGACGATGGGGTAACGTCACTTCCCACTCTTCACTTCACCCTGGAAAGGAATAAAGGTGATGGATGTGGTGGTAGAGATAATCAAGACTACAAACTATTATATAAAAGGCTATGGGATTACTCCATGAGGGATTACCTAAAATTGGTTTTGTAGTGGGATAAGGGTGTGATTCCATATTGAATGGAAAATAAATTTTAATCATCACCCTCTCGTAGGGAACCAATGGTTCTGGGTCTTAGAGATGAGAAGGGAACGACATGGTCTAAACCCTAATCCTCCATACCTAGAACTCCTCAGCACTATCCCCGGGGTAAGGGTCCTTGTGATTGTAGATATCAAAATATACAAATATACCAACATCGTGAGGACCCTAACCCTTTGGTAGGAATAGTGCGGGAGTCATATAACTTTTGAAATACAAATTTAAATGGGAGACATGATAGTGTGCCTTTTTCCATGGTTTTTTAGGTCAAGAGGTCTTGGTGGAGGTTTTAACTTGGTCCCATTTAGACAATGGAGCTAAATAAGAAAGTCTCTGCCATGAGTGGCTCTGAGAGAGGCCTCATGAATGGCGCGCGCAGGCTGGAGGTTAGAGTGAACCAAAGAGTCTCAAAAAATGGTCGATCCATGTAGATAGGACTAGGAGAATTGGGAGAAACTTTCATGATGGAATACCCAGGTGACTACACTTGTGTGGGACCTTGATCAAGAATTCAAAGGTCTCCACATGTTTTCTCATAGGTAATTAATTTAAGTCCCAAGCTAAAGAAGAAAACCTCGCACTATTATTTGTTAATTATAGGTTGCATGAATTACTAACATAGGTTTTGTTTACTTTAAACTCCAATAGGACCTAAGTTCCATTGACCCCCTTTATTTACCTCTTCTTTATGTGTCACAAAACTATCTAGAAGGTTTCATAGGGCTTGAACGAAGTATTAGGGAGATCACAGCGGCAATGGGCCCTTAAGAAACTTTTTTCCATACAAATGAAGATCCCAAGAGTCCTATTTATTTTAAAATATGGAATCCTAGGTGATGGGGTTACTGTGTTCTAGCTTTCCATGATATCTATCTGTGTCAATTGTCTGTGATAGCTGTCCACGCTAGTACCCTGCATAGTGATGCAAATCCCTTTACAAACTTTTTCATAATTATGAGATCCATAACTTTTGATCAGTGAGTTATTTTGGCCTATTAGACCAATCAAATGTAAGCTCTAAAAGATATCTATGTTTAATGATAAGTATAATACACCAAATACTATAATAGGAAACATTGAAATCGAATTTTGAGGTGTTGGCACCTTTTTATCATCGATCTTGAAAATAATCCTCCAACTTTTTAAGGGGTTTTTGATGCTAATCACCAATTGTGTAGAAATATTGAGGCACATGGAAATCAATACAACATATTATTACATAATGTAAACACAAATCTACTCAAACTTGACATTTTTTGTCTAAGTGAGGGTCACATCATGAATTCTGCAGCAAAGTGCATGAAATGAATTTTATGGCATGAACAGTAATAAGGATGGTTTTATTTAAAATATCTGATATATATGATAGAAAAATTATTCTATAATGTTTATATATTATTTACCTATATTTCTTTCACTTTTTAAAGAAAATGGAAACATCATTCTTGCGTACGTACGATCTACCATCTCTCTAAATGCTGTATTTCATTTTATGTATTTAAATATTATATATTACTCTAAAACATATATAATGAATATATATGATATTTATATCATTTTTAATATTACCTATACTATGAATCCATTATAAAAGTTAGATGACCAAAAATAAGTAATCAAAACATACACGAAAAATAAGCCAGTTATTGTTCGAACATGATTATAGCATGGAATTATTAATAGACGGGTTATAAAAGGTCATAAGAAAATAAAATATTTTATGATATATATAATTATGGTTCTTTAATATATTTATAATAAAATTATATTTATTAGATATATTTTTTTAATGTGTATGGTGGAATTTGATACTTAAGGTGATGGATTTCTAGTCTCTCGTTCATTTCTGGGTGACATATTCTAATTCACCACTTGTTTATTTTTTTTGTGGTGTATATATCACCCCTTTGAACTATTATATCATGAATAACCTTATTTTAATTATATTTAATTTCTTTATTTTATGAAATTATTTATTGGGGCTTATGGTTCAAAATATTATTGATGCGGTAAAGGATTTGTGTCTCAATTTTCCTTCTTTGAGACATATGTTTTGTTGTGCACCATTATTCTTTTATGAGGTGTATATACTGACCCTTTGACATGTAATATCATGAATTTATTTATTTTCATGATATTTTATGTTTCATTTAATTTAATTCCTTCATGTAGTATATAATTAAAAGTTATCAATGTAGTAAATATTTTATGTTACAATCTCATTATTTATCATGATGATTTATGATTATATTTATGATGATAATATATTATGACATATCTATAAAAAAATCATGAATTTTATTATTCTATATTTATTTAATTAAAATACATTTTTCCCTTCATTTTTTCACTTTATATACTCAAGTGATCAAAATTATATATTTCACAAAAATAGCATTTATTTATCTCCTCAGCCGAAAACCCATTAATCATCTAAAACCATGTTTTCTGAAAATGTCTTCAAAAATTGTATTTTAATATTCTTAAAATTAATTATTAAAGTCATTTTTACCCATGTTTTACTTTTTTACAAAAAAATCAATGGATTCTTCATGTAATTTTCCAAATAATGTGTGTTTGGATTTTTCAGAAAATGTGAAATGAATCTTTTTTATCATGTATGACATGACCAAAATTCTCAACCATATCGGCCAATCATTTCATTGAATCTTCATTTATATTATTCCAAATTTATTTTCAATGAAATGGATTATAAAAAGGTTTTATGTTTTAAAAATTGTTTTCCAAAGGGAATGGGATATTTTTCTCAAGAAACATTTTAAATGGTCATTGAAAATCATTTTCCATCTATTATGACATCCATTGATGTTTCCTGTTCTTTATTGGGGACATAGTCCTAGGATAAAATTATAATTTGTTCTTTTAATGGTTTATATTTATGATTTTATGATCTTTATGAAAAGTATTTCTCTTCCATGGGTTATGACATGAAGAAATTCTTATGAAACCCACTTTTTTCATTGGTTATTCCATGGTAAAATAATGAAATAATTATGAAACATTTCACTTTTCCATAGGTTATGATATGATGAAATTTTTATTAAAACCATTTCTTTTCATCGATTTTGATATGATCAATGTTTTATGATCTTATGGAACACATACATATTATTCTCATCATGTGATGGGTGGGACATATATCTCACTCCAGATCATTTGGTAAAGATCTATATCTCAAGAGATAGATATTACTTGAATGGGGAGTGAACCTAGCTTAGTAAAGTAATTAGTCTATAATGATGGTATTTTGAGGGAAGCATGACTACTATAAAGGTTTGGGGAGGGAACTCATTCCATTACGGTAGCTTTATGAATTATCCATGATTAATATTGAAATTATTTGATATGTTTATGTGTATTTCACAATTCTATGTATTATTCCAATGTTATGCTCTCATAGATCATGATAATTTATTTCCTTATGATTTATGTATTATGAATTGACAATATTTATTCCATGAATTGGTATTATGGTCTTTGATATGCAGGGTATAGTTTCCACATGTTAGTCTCATGTTCTTGCACCCTATGTTCATGTTATATTTTTGTATCTTCCTTATTTACCCTTAATGAGAATCTAAAATCACCCATTATTATGTTTACTTTCTCTGGGTTATGACGAAAATTTATTATGTATGATATATCTTAGAAGGGTTATTGTTATGAAGAACTTAGTGAAAGATGATGTAGTTCACATATGATATAGTTTTTTATGTTTTCATGATTCCAAAGGTGCTATACCTTTATGATCCTATGGCATGAGTTTTTATAATGTAATGAATATTCATCTAAAATATTTAGTATCTTTATATGAAAATATTGGGTCATTATAGTTGGTATGATAGGGTAGGTTTAGATCTTTGGAAACTAGGATGATAAAATATTAGTGATATCCCTAAGTATAAATATAATGATAAGTCTAATGATGAGACAAAGTATAGAAGATTTTCTTGTAATTTGGAAGATAGATGTAGTGGTTTATAAGAAATTACATCTATATTTTTATACAATAAGTGGATGTGGATCTGTAATAGAGGTAACAAGTGGTAATGTAAGAACATTGTTTTCTATGAGGTATAGAACCATTAAATTTTAGTATAATTATTTATCTTGGACCTGTTATGGATTCCTAATGAGGTTGTAGAATTTTTATAGGTGTTCAGGTCTTGTTCAGAGCCCAAAACCCTAGTTGATGGAAGAAACCACTGGGCCGCAGGATTTGTAGAAACCATGCCACCCATCTTGTGTGGTTTCTCTTAACCATGCAATGTATTTTAGAGGTAAAAGTAGGGAACACATTTTTCCCTAACTATGTGCTCTGGTTTGTACTCTCGTGCAAGTGGTTTGTAATTTTTAGTATATCAATAAAATATTGTCGGTGTGTAGTTTCCAAAAATGTGTGGACCAAACCATGTGAGTTACCTCCTTAGATAGTGGAAGGCACACAGTCGGTACACTTTTTGGACACCTGTGTAGCCAAACCATGTGACCCCCTAGTTTTTTTTTTAAATGACCAAAATTCCCATAAAATATATTATCACACCCTCCTTATTTTTTCTTCCTCAATTGACAAGAGGCTTCTCTATTATCCATTGAGAGTTCTTAAGAACTTCATTATAGGATTTGATCCACTTACATCATCTGAGCTCAGATTTGTGATCAGTTGGTCTTGTTGGATTCCTCAAGATAATTTTTTTAGTCCTTAGGCTCAGTTCGTCACTTGTATTCCTCTTGATGATGATACTTTGATGTAGACTCATATGCCCTACTTTTATGGTTTTAATCTTCTCATCCATTTTATTTTGATCCAAGTGAAACTAAGGGTCAATATTTGTTAAGGAGAGTTTTATATGCTCATGTTAGGTGGTATATGACCCATCCCTCAAAGTCTCGTTGTTTTATAAACTACTTCCATTGTGCGCACAACTGTATCACTGAAAAATTATTATTAAATTCATATTCCATGATTATCATCATTGAACTCATGTAATAGATCCCATTTTATATATGTTAAACATGTATTTAGAGGTATAAACTCAAAATTGTTCACCCAAAGTAGGTTGTTCTCTCTACTATGCCTTTACTGACTTTTTTATGACCATCTACACCACTTTTCATGTGTGTTATGACTTAAACCTTCTAAGGTAAGTGTTTTAATTAATTAATAAACCTTTTAAATGGTAATTGGAAAGTAAAATATTAGATATCACATCGATTAATTAATTATAAATGAATGGAAATTCAGTGTATATCCATATCCAACCGTGTCATGATAATGAAAGGTAAAGTAATGGACCTAATAATTGAATATGGAATCAAATTAATAAATGGTTTCATGTTCTTGATACACCTTAACATGATTAATGATTGTTAATGGAATAAACCAAATGATTTATTTATTGGCATGAGTATTAAATAAACTAATTAAATAATTAATTGTGTATTAGGTTTCTATTGAATAGGGATCTTTTTATCTTTATATGAGTGGACATACTTGAACCAGCCTTGGATTCTCAAGGGAATGCCTTGAGAACACATAAAATGACATCCTAATTCAAGGATTTTTCTTCTAATGGAGATACCAATCTTGGAACATGTTAATTTCCTACTAGAAAATATTCAGCATGGTAATATAGGATACCTTCACTATCATTCTAGATATTAGGTTGCCTTGGATACAGTCCTTTGATTTATCTTGATTTCATTGGACACCTGGTACCATAGATTCACCACATTTGGCTAAATCATCCTTATATTGAGATTACTATATGAGAGATTTATGGACACATTTAGAATATTTTATAGTGAAATTCCTTGGGTGATACCCCTTGGATTATACTAAGAATAATTATTTCAAGACTACATGTTATTGTTGAGTTAGCTCGACCCCTGAGGTCAAGGATTACTTGGTTTCACCATAGATACTCTTTCATTATTATCATCATTATAGGATTACTTGGTTACATTGTGAAACCTCTTACTTTATCTCTATCATATATAGTATAGTTTACAATTATTATAAATGAGAACATAATTAATTAATTGACATATATTTACACAGTAGCTGATGTTGAAGCAGGTATGGTATGTTTTCATTTTTGTGATGTCCTTACCTTTATATATATATATATATATACACATGCACTCTGTTTTAGTTTATATACACAGACTGGATGGTATAGACTTTATTAGTGGTGTCCAACTTAGATTTATGTCACACACTATCTAGGCCACTCAGGGTACCTGAGAATATTATATTTATGTAGGTGTTGATAAGGGGAAGAATCATGCTTTGGACACATAACTTTATTCCTTTCTTAGTATATATCCTGGTAGAAGAAGATCGAGATAGTGCTCTAGATACATGGATAGTTTTTGGTATTTTTTCCTTCTATACAGCATGTATTGTACTATATTTCTTTCTTTGTTGTATAACTATTTTCCTATTTTGTAGACATAAGACATATATCATCATCATTTTATATATTATATTGTTCATCTTATGAGTAGATTATTATTATTGGATACTTATTCCGATTTTATAATACTTATTCATTGATATCATGATTCTGATATTTATTTTTCATCTTATAACCATTTCCACTACTATTATATAAAGGCACAGTCTACCCAAGGAAATAAACTAGGTCCTCACGACTAGTTGGAAGCCTCTGGCATACATGGAGGTGTGCTTGAGGCCACGTGGCCCACCAGCATGGGGAAGCTTTAAGTGGAATCTAGGTCAGGATGTCACAAAGTGGTATCTGAGGGGTTTTCCATTCTTTTATCTTATTTTTTGGATAATATAGATGGGATATTGGGAACATGTTGTAAAATGATCTTGAGATTTTCCTAGGAGTATCTAACCAAAATTCAGGGTAAATACCAAGTTTCCTATGAATGGGAAATTATCGTTTTATTTTTTCTGATTACAGATTATATAATTTAATCATGGGGTGATTCAAATTAGTTTTGGTATTTCAAATTCTTTATGGATATTTTCCTTATCCTGGTATGATAAGGAGAATTGTTACATGCATCATTATAGGCACCTATAAATCACATTTCATGCATATGTTATTCCATATAGATGCATTTAACTACTTAAATTTCTTGTGTTGGCTATGAATATTGTGTGATCCATGGTTGTTATATATATTCCTATTTTTCTAATGTATTCCGTATTGTAAGGTAATTGGTTATTTAAATTTTCAGCATTAATCTAAATAGTGTTTTCTTGTATAGGTTGTTGGTGGAATCTTAAATAGCTAGTTTTTACCCACATTAGCTTTATACCTATACTTACATTAGCTTCCCTTTGGAAATGATTAGGTGACTACCAGTTCCAATTTATGAGGTGTATGCTCCCTCGTGAATTAGAATGGTTAATCTACCGATTAAATCCATCATATATTACCCATTATATTCTAAGACCACATGTAATGTAGATAACTAATTTTAAATGGGGTTTTCTATCATTTTTAAAGTTTATTCTTCTTTATTAGGTATAAAAGATGATCCGTTTAATAGAAACGTGAAATATGAATATAAGAAAATAAAAAATGTAAATGTAAACCTTGACTTATAAAATTAAATGGTTTCCAGTGAATGAAGAAGAAAAGTTAGATTCTCCTTCACCTACTAAAACCCCTTTAAATTAAATTTAAACACTTACCAATACTCTACCCTTATAAGTGCGTAGTTGGGGTAGTACCATGGGTAATGAGACCATATTATTTTGATATACATTTTCAAGTTCTTTTATATTTTTCCAAATATTTATCTGAGGCATGTTCTTGGAATATATAGAGTTATTCCACCAGATTTCCTCAAGTCATGATCCCAGAGGGTGGGGAAGACCATTATTCAAGGGTGGTGGGCCCGGAGCCACCAGTAATCCCTCTAGTAGTTCTACCATAATAATAACCTATAATAACCTAAATGGCCACTAACACTCAACTTCAATAATGTTTTATATGTATGATGTAGTCTATGTAGGGTACTTTATGACCTACACCTACTATGGCTGATCTAAATCATGAGTTCCAACAACATCATCCTCCCATATTCTAGGTGATGGGAGTCTATAGGCTATTGTGTCTTGTCTAGTGGTAACTATATCTATCTTTGATCATCTATAGATGTATCCATAGATGAGTTTCAATATTTCAACTTATATGCTATGTGATTTGGCCAAGCACTGGTGGGATGTGATTACCATGGTTGGTCATCATTAGGGAATGGTCTCGGAGGACTTCCAAACTTCCTTTCTCAGTTTCTTTTTCTCTCATACATTGAGAGATGACTAATCTAGAGAGATCATAAACATATAGAAAGATGATATGCCTATCACGATCTATTCAATAGGATTTATTGAGTTTAAATTCTTTTAACCTATTCTAGATGGTTATGAGCTATATTGAGTGCAATGTTTCGAGGATGGGATCAAGCATTTCATATGTTCGTAAGTGAATTTATTGTAGCTACAGACCTTTTTGGGATCCTTAATTAGGTTGTTATCACATAGCAAAACAAGATTAAATTCAATAGTACTGGGCACATAGGTTCAGTGCTGAGGTAGAGTAATATTTATTCTGATAACATGAAACAAAACCTTAAGGTTTCTCATCTGATAAGTGGTGGCCAAAGTATCTTGACTAGCAATTCCATTGTATTTCATCAGTATGGATATAAGGGGCATCTAAATCCTCAGTTTGATATATACCATGTTGATTGTTATGATTTCTTTCATATGGGTCATCTTTATAGATTATTCAGGACCTTTCCACAAAATTCCAATCGAAGAGGATCTGTATGAGCTCTACCTTCAGGGGTAGGATCAGTTGCACTATGTTAGTGGGGAGTTGAAGTAACAATGAAAGGACTGGATAGAAAGGTGGTCATGTTCATAGTATCAAGACCATTGATTATTATCACTAGAATAGAGGACCGACTTAGGGTAGTCTAGATATAGAACAAGGTCGTCAATCAGGCCAATTGTATTCTCTATAGTCGATACTCAAGGATTGGAGTGTAGGACCATCAATATTATGATGTAATATTCTATTATATTCTACTATTGTAACTAGTTTTTTTCAATATAGGTGCCTCTCACTCTTTTATCTCTTTATTTACTGTTGAAATTCATGGGATGTAAATTCAATACATCTATGGAGTGATGCACTTGGAAACACCATTGGGAGCGCTGTTAGAGGTAATATTCCAATGTAAGGACTATCTCTTTAAGGTAGGCAGTTATCCCTTCTTATGGGACCTCTTTGAAATCGAGATGGAAGGCCCTAATGTCATTATTAAGATGGATCTGGGTGTTTTATATCACACTCTTGTGGACTGCTATCGCTACAAGGTGTTGTTTACATAACCAGAGAGTGGTAGTTATCTCCACAAGGGTCAGTAGAATGTCCATGCGGGTAGAGGTAGACTAGAGCATAATGGGATAGGTGGAGTGACTACACAGATTTCTAGTCTCTCCATAGAGGATCGTGGAATACATATAACAAATTTTCAACTTGTGGTAAATTATTTTTGGGATGAATTTCCCCAATGATCTTCTTGTCTTACCTTTTGGGAGACAGGTAGATTTTAAAATGGATCTTGTTCCATAAGTAGCTCCAGTATCTATCCTCTATATAGGTTGGAACCTTCTGAGATCTAGGAGATCAAGATACAGTTAGATGATTTTGAATCAATGGGGTTTATCCAACCCAACACTTCTTCTTAGGGATCACCCATACTTTTCTACTAAAAGAAGGATTTGGACCTCTGTTTACGTGTGGGTTTCTAACATTTGAAACAGCTTATAGTTAAGAATAAGTATCAACATCCCCCGTAAGATGATCTCTTTGACTATTAACGAGGATCTAGGGTATTATTGAAGATGAAACTGAGATTGAACTATCATAAGGTATAACTTAGACCTTTAGATATACCACATATGACTTTCTGATGTCAGTACAATTTATATGAGTATATCAATATGTTGTTCAATCCTTTGAACATTACCATCATTGATTATGATTTTATGAATAGAGAATTCAACCCTAGTCAATATTCCTTTCTCCCAGTTCTTGTGGATGACATCTCAGGGTATTCTCATACCCAAAGTGGCCACACTAAACACCTTGAGATCATTTTGAATACACTGAGGTAGAATCATCTATATTCTAATATTTATAATTTCTACGTATGGATTGAAAAGGTAAAATTATTGAGTCATATTATCACAAAAGAAAAAAATTATGTTGACCCAGAGAAGGTGATTATTGTGGTTTCTTGGGAGAAGACCAAGAACATGTTTGTTATATAGAGTTTCTTGGTGATGGATCTATATTACAACCAATTCATAAATGACTTATCATGAATTTAGGTACCAATTACTAGTATTGACATAAAGGGAGTGATGTTTTACTAGATATTATCATGTGAGAATTCCTTTTAAGAGGTTAAAGGAAGGCTTACTTATGTACCTATTCTGATTTTACTAGATCCTCGATGAGTCTATCCAGTTTATTGTGAAGCATAAGGATTTTAGTTGGGTGTAGTGTTGATGTAGTAGGATTGAGTCACTATGTATGGATCTCTCTATTTGAGACCTCATGGGGATAATTACGTAATTTATGGCCTTGTGCTAGAATTATTTTTCTATGCCTTAAGCTGCTAGACATGCTATCTGATGGGTGAGCTCTTTGTGGTGTCTACATACCACAAGATCTTTCGATATATCTTTACATAGATTGAATTGAATCTCAAATAGTGAAGATGGTTTGAATACCTTCAGTGCTTAAACTTTTATCTTTCCTATATTATTGTAAATTTAAATATAGTAGTGGATGTATGGAGTCAAAAAAAATAGGCACATTCATTATAAGAATCTAGTGATGAATAGAAATTTATGGCCATATTAACTGAGCTACATCAAGAGTTTCATGAGATTCATGAGAAGTATTTTCTTATAACCTTTACAGTTACCTCTTCTCTTCTTGATAAGGTAATTGGTAGAAATTTCTTAGATCTTGAAGTCTTGGTTCTCTAGGATAGTATTTCAAGTCATGGTATTCCTTCAAATTGGTTTGTTGATAGAGACAAAATCCTACGTGTACATGGGCATGTATGGGTTCTTAAAGATATGAGATAGGAACCGATGAGAGTGTCACATTCTACTCAGTGGGTAGTTTATCCAGTCATCTCTAAAATGTATCATGATATGAAACACTAGTATTGGTTTCCTAGGATGAAATGTAAGATAGCAGGTTTTATTACATGATGTTCCACCTTTCATCCGGTGAAGGCAGAGCACCAGAAGCCTGCTAGATTGTTATATCCATTTTTAGATTTATAATAGAAAAGAGGAGATTTTGCAATGTACTTTTTAGTTATCTTACTAAGGTCTCCTTGATATAGAGACATAGTTTTGGTTGTCATGGATCGACTGAATAAATTATCCCACTTCCTTTCTATCTATGAGACTTTCACAATTGATGAATAATGAATATTGTATGTCTGTGAGATCATATTGATAAATGGAGTCCCTTTTACTATCATTTTAGATAGGTACATCCAATTTACATCGATTTTATGGTAGGGGTTAAAGAGATCTATGGATACACTATTTCTTATGAGCACAGCTTTTCACCCTCAAATTGATGGCCAGTCGGAATGGACGATACAGATATTGGAAGAAATTATTAAAGCATGTTTCATTGATTTTAGAAGTACTTGGTATAAAAATATCCTTATCATTGAGTTCACCTACAATAATTGATTTTAAGAGATAATCAGATGGATCCTTATGATTAACTATATGGTAGGTCATTTTGCACACCCCTATGATAGTTAGAGGTATGAGAGGTATAGCTACTAGGTCATCATATCATGATGGAGACTTTAGAGTAGGTTAGTCATATCAGAAATTGTATCTCTACCACTCAATCTACATGGAAATATTATGTTGATCATTGTCGATGACCTATGTTGTTCAAGGTCAAGGATCGTGTATTCCTACAGGTATCACCCTGACTTCATCATAGATGGATATAGAGGTAAGGGAAGATATTTCTTCATTATGTTAGGACATTTGAGATTCTAGATAGATTCTATTCGATAGCCTATCTGTTTCTATTACCATAGAGGTACCATACAATGCATGATTTCTTCCATAATTTACACCTTCACCATTATCATATTGACCCATATCACACTTTTGATCCCACTAAGGTTGAGTTATATGTTGATGCACCGTTTGAGGAGTATCCTATATGCATATTTGACTAGGTAACAAAGTCTGTCTATGGTTGGTATGCCCCTTTATTTTTTTTTTTGGCAATATAACCATGTTCATGATGATACTTGGGAGTGAGAGGCCAATGTATGTTCCCAGTGGCCGAATTTGTTCTCGGACAGTTCCTCACTACCCTTGGAATAGAACTTTAGGACATGTTCCTTTAAGGGGGGAGACTGTAAGAACCCAGTTTTTCTATTAGGTATGGATCCTTAAAAATTCTCTCTAATAAACTGTCTTATACCAATTATAGATGTCTAATGAGGTCACCAAAAATTTTGTGGAGTTCAGGGCTTGTTTATAGCCTAGAACCCCGACCATTGGAAGACACCACTAGGACATGTAGTTAGTAAAAACCATGTATTCCAACCCACATGGTGTCTCCAAACCTTGTGGGAGTTTTAGAGGGAAAATAGGGTGTATTATTTTCCCTAACCACACACCCAGGGTTTCATGTCTGTGTGGGTGGACATGAATTTTTAGCATATCCATATAGCGTGATTGGTGCACGGTTTCTCAAACTGTCAACCAAACCGTGTGGTCCCTCCTTAAATAGTATAAGGTATACATTTTTTCAGACTATGTGACCAAACCGTGTGAACCCCTGATTTTTGGTTAAAATGAACAAAATCCACCCAAAAAATCTATTAACTCAATTTCCTTTTTATTTTTTCTTCCTCTAGTGACAGGAGTCTCCTCCCTTCTAAATTGAGAGGTATCAATCACCTCTTTAGAGGTTTTATCTCATTTATTCATCTGATATTTGGTTTAAGATCATTTGGCCTTGTTGGATTCCTCTAGGTATGTTCTTCAATCCTTGTTCTCAGTTCATCATTTGTCTTAGTCTTGAATACACTATTTTGATGCAAGCTCATATACCCTATTTTTATTATGTTGATCTATTATTCCATTTTATTCAAATATAGGAAAAAATAAGGATCAATACTAGATGGGGAGAGTGATATGGGCTTAAGGTTGGTGTTTTATAAATCATCTTTCATTGTATCTCTATTTTATAAAAACAATTGTTGTGTGCATGCCAGTATCACTAGGAATTAAATTCATATTTAATGCATATAATCATTGAAATTATGTTCTAAAGCCTATTATATGTATGTTCAACATGTTTTTGGAGGTAAAAACATCAAATTTATTCACCCCAAGTAGGGTGTTCTCTCTACTAATCCTTTAGTGGCTTTGTTATAACAATCTACATCATCGTTCGGGTGTGCTATGACTTGACCCTTCTATGTTAAGTGTTTTAATTTATTAATAAACATTTTAAATGTTAATTTTAAAGTATACTATTATCAATCATTTAGAACATTTAGTTGTATATAAATGTAAATTGGTTGTATATCTATATCCCTCCTTATTAGGATTATGAAAGGTAAAGTAATAAACCTTATAATTGATTAAGGAATCAAAGTAATAAATGTTCTCATGTAATTGATACACCATTTCATGATTAGTGAAAGGTAAATGAATGGAAAAATGATTTATTTTTTTGCATGAGTATTAAATTTCATAATTAAATAATGAATTGTGTATAATGTGCTTATTTATTATGGACCTTTTTATCATTATAGGATTGGTTAGAATTGAGCCAGCCTTGGATTCCGGAGATAATTCCATGATCACTTAGAGGCTGCCATTACGATTTGAGGAGATGGTTTCCAATCAAGATACCCACCTTGGATCATGGTCCTTTTCTACTAGAGGATGTAGGTCATGACCCCATAAGATCCATTCACTACCTTTTCGGATATTAAGTTTACTTTGATACACTCTATGGATCCAACTTTATATATTTGGACATGTGGTACCATGGATTCACCCCATTTGGACCAATCATTCTTAACCTGAGATTCATATGGATGAGATTCATAGACTTAGTTATAATATTATATACTATAATGTCAAGGGAGATGCCCTTTGGATTACACTCAGACCTTTTTTTCAGACTGTATGTTATTACTGGGTTGGATCATCCCCATAGATCAAGGATGAATTGGTTTCACCTTGGATCCTCTTTAATTATTATCATAATAATAGGATTCATTTGTTACACCTTAGATCATATTAATTTATCTCAATAATATATAGTATGGTTGAAACTTATTATAAACTAGATCATAATTAAATAAATGTTATATAAACTAACACAAGGTGACACAAAAGTAGGTATGCGATCTTTATATTTCTATGCTTTATTTACCATTATATAAACATAATTTCACTCTGTTTTAGTTTTTATATATATATATACTAGAGAGTATAAATTTCATTGGTGGTGGCTTACTGAGATTTATCACACAACCTATTCAGGCCACTGATGGTACCTAGGAAAATTATAAGAATATAGGTGTTGATAAGGGAAATCATCCCACTTTGGACACCTAACTTGATTAGTTTCTTATGATGGAAATTTGTAACGGATGTTCAGGACAATGCTTGGTATGCTTGGATAGTATTTGGTATTTTTTTATTTTGTATAGAATGTATTATAAGTATTGCCTTCTGCCTTGTATAGTTGTTTTCCTACTTTGTAGAGATGAAAAATATATCATCATCAGTTTGTATACTATACAGTTCATCTTATGAGTTGATTATTATTGTTGGATTCTTATTCTTGTCATGCAATACTTATTCATTGATATCATGATTATACTATTTATCTATCATATTATAACTATTTTACTTCACTTTGATTTGAGAGCATAGTCTCCCCACAGAAACACCCTAGGACGTCATTTCTAGCCAGAATACTATGGTGTACGGCGAGCCATGCTTGAGGCCTTGTGTCCCCCAAGATCGAGGCACCTCAGAGTGGCACCCATGATGGGGAATCACATGTAATAACTCTTAAAATGAAAAATTGATTTGGGATCTATCATATTTTGGTGCCTAAATATAGTCCTTAATACACACCTTGTTTGACACACCTAGGGGGGTTATTTTTAAATTCACAAACTCTTTATGAACTATCGTGAAGGATTTAAATATATTATGACTATTAATTCCCTAGGATACACCAATGATGTCATTGATTAAAAAGTATGTGTCAATATTTAGGCATCCTATAAGTGATTTTTCATGATTATGTGGTTCCCCACTGTGATTATTGTAACCTAAAATATGATATTAGGTTTTATTTAATAGATAGAACTCAAAGGAATTATGTTAATTCTGAGTGTACTGAACAGCGATATGATTTTCCTTATGATTATACAAAAATTATAGGGGCTGGAATATATAATATTGTTTCTATACTCACACAACTTTCTCAATATAGGAATCATGATGAACATCCAAACTAGAAAAGGATGGAACAACATTCGATTGAGTCCTTAATGAGGATACCTCCCCCCACCATCAAAGGATCTACAAATCCAACATATTTTTTGAAATGGATAAGTATCACCAAAAATATTTTCCAGTCTTCAGTTTTTAGAATATAAAAAAGTATTTTTTGTAGTCTATTATTTGGAAGGTGAAGTGGATCAATGGTGGGATCCAATCAACAATATGGTGTAAAAGGATGAAATTGAATCTAAGGATTGGGAAAAGATTAAAAAAATATTTTTAAATAAGTAATTTTTTTTTATTCTTCATATGAATATAGAGAAGGAGTTCCTTGATATAAAAAAAGTATAATGTATATATTGATACCTTCAAGGAAAATTTTACAAGACTTGTGATGCAAGCTTCTGGTATTTTCATCTAACATGAAATTAAGATTGGTCAATTCTTCAATGGCTTAAAACCAAGACTCCAATGGGTGATATCCATAAGATACTTTACTATCTATGAAGGTATTGATCAATGTGCTATCAATTTGGAAACCTCGGTTGGTGTTATGTATCGATATCGTGATTTTGGTAATAAGAGTAAAAAATTAATTTAGAGGAAATTCTAAAATACATGTATAAAAGAATATGAGCATTAATTTTTCTCGAAGTTTGCGAAAAAACATAGAGGAAATTGTCTTAAGGGGACTAATAAATTTTTTAAGTATTAATGGGAATTTCATTAGGAAATTGAATCCCAAAGTGAAGGGAAGAAGTTATATAATGATGAAAATATAAATAAATCTCTATAGAATGCACCACCCACACTCCAATGTTTTAAATACAAGGAGTATTGGAATTATGAAAATTGGTGCCCAAATAGAAAGTATAATGACGATGATTGATTTTTTCATCCTCTTAATCTGAGAGATAAATTGAAATATCATGTCACCACAGTCTTTGATGATGGGTGAAATAACTATGTGGTGAAAGTTACACTTACCATCGACACTATAATTGTTAATTTCTTATTTGACTTTGGATATACCTATTATTTCTTAACTAGAGAGCTTTCGGATAGTATTAAGATTCCACCCCAACAATTATATGTATAATTAGTATTGAAAACCCCTAATGGTATGATTATCTCATATATAGTGTATGATTTTTATTATATTGAAGTTTGTGAGAATATGCTTCCTATAAATCATTTCATTATTCCTCTAGTTGAATTTTATGTTATATTAGGCTTTGATTGGATTTATATAAATAAACCCCACATAAATTTTTGAGGAAGGGAATTCATGTTTGATATTCCATCACAACCTATAATCGTCTATCAATGTGATGATAAATATGAGCTTCTGATGGAAATCACATCCATTGTATGGCTTTTGATTCCTATTCAACGGGGACATTTATCATAGATGATTGGGGGGAAATCAAAATTATTGACAATCCTACTATGTGGAAACTTTTTGATATATTACCAGAATATTTGTATAGAATTCCAATAGAACATGAAGTTTTTTTCTCAATATATCTCATACCTGGCGACACACAAATTTCAAATACTCTTAATAAAATAAACCCAATTGAGTTTTAGAAATTGAAAAAATAAACTCTAAAAGAATCTTGATAAAGAATTAATTTTTGAATGTTTTTAACCATGGGGTGAAAATATTCTTTTTGTTAAAAATAATGATGTACTAATGCATCTATACAATGATTATTGGGATATAAACAAGATGAAAATGAAGAACAAGTATCATTTACCCCATATTAATGAACTATTTGATCAACTACACAAATCTCAATACGTTTCCATGATTGAAATTCATTTTGGATATCATCAATTGAGGTTCAAGAAGGAGGATATACCCAATATATTACTATTTACAATGTATGTACACTATGAATATATAGTAATATAACCTAGTCTTACTAATTACTCAACAATCATCATTGATTTAATGAATATATTATATAGATATCATATTGATTAGTTTTTAAGTTTTTATAGATGATATTATTAGATATTCAAAGAGAAAGTAAGATCATAGAGATCACTTGATAATTTCACTAAATACCTCAAGTATGGAGAACCTATATGAGAAATTTAGAAAGTGTTAATTTTGGATATAAATGGTTTCAGTTTTTGTTTCGTATAATCTCAGGAAAGGGTATATTATCACATCAATCAAAGATAAAGGATATTGAGTGTTGGCCGAGACCAACCATGGTGATTGAGATCTATAGTATCATTTTTTTATTTGGATATTATTAACAATTTTGGGATCATTTCACATAACTATATAATCCACTCACCATGTTAACTCAAAAGGGAGACAAGTTCCTCTAGACATATGAATATGTGCAAAATTTCAAAGAACGAAAGGAATGATTAGTGAGAATGCATATGATCACATTACCCTATAGTGGATAAGGTTTTTAATCTATAATAATGCATCCAAATATGGATTATGATATGTGATTATACAGAATTACATTTTTATAGATTACACCTCATGATAATTAAAGTTTTGTGAGAAAAAGTATCTAACTCATGATTTGGAGATAGCATGAATGGCCCTAAGGCCTTCATTTTTATTGATTTTTTATAACCCCCTTTAAAAGGAATAGTGGGAACCCTTACAAGGCTCGTAGGCTTAATGAATACCTATCCCATAGGCTTAAGATACATTACATGACCTGAAGGTCTTAGAAAATTTAACCAGACTATAACTATAAGGAACTGCCCCTCCCCAGCATCTATATCGTGATTGTAGATCACCACATTCACATGGTCATCTAGAAAAGCTTCTCGTGCAAGCACATTCTAGTCTCGATGGCAGAACCATACCCTCTCATTCTTACAAATCCATCGGTTCTGCTCTAGTGAGTGTGTCTACTCTGAATCCTCCTATGGGGATTCTTTTTTTGTAGAGTTTGTCTAGGAAAAATACATGTGGTCCGAAGGCCTTGAGGTTTCCCAATGGCCTTAAAGGTGGCCCAAAATCCCTACTGACCCGGAGGCCTAGGTGGATTGGAGACTCTAAGCCCAAACTAGTGGCCCAAGGTGAATAGTTTTGGCTGCTACAGTACCAAACAGTACCCGCTAAAGTAACTGTTACATTACTACTACAGTTCCCAAAAATAAGCCTCTTCCTAGTTTTGAACCTGGGTCTCGTGGATGCACTTCATGATACCTCACCAACTAGGTTAAGGCTCATGTGCAAATTTTTTAGAAGTAAATGCTCATGATTTAGAGTTAACAGGAATAATTTTTGTATTAAAGATATGGAGACATTATCTTTATGGAGAAAAGTGTGATATATATACTGAATACAAAATATTAATGTATATATTCACATTTAAGGAGTTGAATACTCACCATAAGAGATGGTTAGATCTGATTAAAGATTATGAATTCTTAATACATTACCACACTAAGAAAGTGAACAATGTGGCTGATACCATGATTTGGAAGGATCACAATAGATTTTCCATGATGAGGATCATAAAAGATCCAATATTTATGAATTTTCAAAGGATGGATCATGAAATCTTGAAGGAAGGGGAGAAATATTATCTTTCTCATTTAACTTTTTCACCATCTATCCAAGTTGATATTAAAGAGGCACAGAGGGAAGATATAGAGCTGAAAAAAAAAGGTTAGCAATGTTCCAAATTTTAACTATGATCTTGGTGTAATGATGAGGTTCATGAACTATGTATTTGTTTCATCCATAATATATTTAAGGAATAATTTCTTAGAGGAAGATCATATCTCTTGATTCACTATTCATCTTAGAAGTACGAATATTTAGTGAGATTTGATAGAGTTTTTTTGGTAGGATGGCATAAAGAGAGATGACAAAGGGTTTGTATCTAGGTTCTTGGCTTATCATTATGTTAAGGCTTAGAGAAAATAGTCTGATGGGATGTTACATCCATTACCTATAATGGAATGGAAATGAGAAAACATCACTATGGATTTTGTCATCAAACTCCCCAAAACATTAAAAATAAATAATGTTATATGGGTTGTATTCAATCACCTTATAAATTTAGAACAATTAATAATAATTAGAGAATAATTATATATTGATCAACTTTCCAAAATATACTTTAAATAGGTGTAAAGGTTTCATGGATTACCACATTCCATTATTTTTGATTGGGATCCATGATTTACCTTGTTGTTTAGGCAAAGTTTTAAACAGGATTTGGATATGGAGTTAAGTTTCACCATTTCATATCATCATAAGATAGATTTTCAGTATAAGAGAAGAATTCAAACCATAGAGGATATGATGAGATATTTTTCTATGGATTTAAAAGTTATTTGGTATCAACAAATTCCTATAGTTGAGTCTTTATACAAAAATATATTTCACTCGCGCATTCAGATGGATCATTATGAATCCCTTTATGGAAAGAAGTGTAGATCTGAAAAGTGTTGGAATTTAGTTGAAGAAATAAATATATTGGGGTATTATATAGCTTAATAAATGTAATATAAGGTTACATCTATTTGGAAACAAATCACGGAAGTTGGGATTTTTTATAAAAGTTTTGCGGACAATCACTAGTGTGATCTAGAATTTGAAGTTGGTGATAATGTGTTTCTAAGAATTTATCTATTGAATAAGGTAATGTGATTTGGGAAGAAGGTAAAATTAATTCCTAGGTATATAAATCTCATTGAAATTAATTATCATATCCATATGGTGGCCTATCATTTGGATATTTCACCAAACATCTCTCAAGTCCATGATGTGTTCCATGTATCTCTCTTGAAGAAGTACATACCTGATCTTTCACATGTACTAAACTAAGTGGTGTTACCACTACAGAAGGATATACCTTATGAGAAATAACTAGTGGATATTATGGATCATAGAGATAATTTTCTACAAAATAATAACACTCCCCTAGCTAAAGTTTTTTGTGAAACCACCAGTTTAAAGAAGCTATGTGGCATCTTGGGGAAATGATGAGCCATATGTATCCTCATTTTTTATCTAAGTGATGAACTTTGAGTGTGAAATTCATTTTAAGGAGGGTAGAATGTATCACCCCGATATATCGTGATTTTTTTTAAATATTAAATTTCTTTGAAAAATTTGTTACACACAACATTTAGCTAAGCTTGTATTACGCAAAACAGCATGTTTTTACAAACTATAATATATTATTAATATTATTATTTAAACCTGACCATCATAACATAGCTATTAAACATATAAATATGAAGAGTAAAAAATAATTTTTAAATACTAATGATAAATTTTTTATAAAAATAAAACATATTGATAGAAAGTACTTAATATTTAGAAAAGTCTTTATATGTTTTAAAAATACTATTTTATAAAAAAATTATTTTTTTATTTTTTTAACACTAATAAAATTAATTTTTGACACTATTATAAAATTAATTTTATGAAATTAAATAAATTTTTTAAATAATATTTTCAATACTTTCTTAGGATGTATTTGTATGATATTTTTTTAATATTAATTTTTCGATAAATAGTGTACAATACTATTTTTATTAAAAATATGTCTTTTCATTTAAATAATTTATAAGGGTAATTTTGGTTTTAAAATGAATTAAAATGTATAATTAATAAAATAATATATCAATTTATCCAATTTAAGTCATTGGAATCATTTTCATTTTGAATATTAATATAATAACTTTTTAAACTTTTGAGCATTTTATCTTTGGACAACTGATTATTTGTTGCGTCTTTATGTATAATTTTAAATTTAAATTCAAATTCAATTATTTGAATTTAAAAAAAATAATATATATTTTTAGTAATTATAATTTACATTCTTTTAGAATCTCAAAATTATTTTTTACCATAGTTAATAGTTAAAATAGTAATTATTATTTACCATAATTATGGTAAAAATGGGTTTATCTGGGGGTTAAACTAAATACATAAGTGTTATAAATGGCACAAAATTTTTCCAAAACCTATTTTATGGAAATATTTTGACATTATATCTTTTAGGATCGATAATGGTCCAATTATTATTCTTTTTTCATGAAAAAAAGTTGGTATGCCTTTTTCTTTTTAAAAATTACTAGTGTTCCACTCATCTCACTTATAAAAGGCCACCCCTTCTCCAATCCTCTTCACACTACCAAAACCCTTTTTTAGAAAATCACTAAAAAATAAATTCCTTATTCCCTTATCCCATTATATAATATTTAATTTGGTTATAAATTCAACCTAAATATCCTTTTGGTGCAAACAAAAATATGTTGCATAAAGAAGAGGTAACACCCCTAACTAAGTGTTTTATTTTATTTCTTCCTCCATGCCCATAAATTATTATTAAAACAAGATTATATAATTAAAAAATTATCTTTTGTATACTTAAATTATTTATTTTAAGGGAACAACCTTCTACCATCTCCTCTTCAATCAAATGGGATCTGAAATCATTATTTGTCTGTATTGCAGACTATCGCCTCATGAATAATTGTTATTCATTTTCTGTTACCCCCTCTTACAGCAAGATATAATTATGGATTAAATTTTTATATATGAAATTCATAATATTATTATAATTCCATAATTATTATATCACATATACATTCATACTTTATATTTTTTGAGAATATGATAATGTCGCTCAGGAGTACGGAGGACTACCGCCAGGAGAAGCGATGTGATTCATTCACACTTTATATGGAATGTAATAAGGATAAATGTAAAGAAAATATATTCTTTATTAGAATTAAATTTTTTAAAATTTTAATATATTATTTTTATTTCTTTCATTCAATACATTTATAAAATGGAAACAATGTTCATTAGTATGTATGACATGCCATCTCCATGAATGGTGTATTTCATTTTCTATCACTAAATCTTTTGGATTATTATAAAACCATGTATAATGAATATATATGATATTTAGATCATTTTTCATATTTTAGAGATTTTGTAACTATCACACGCAGTTTTTTTGTCTTTGTATTCATCTGGTCCATTAAAAATCTAGATCCTTTTCATGGGTATTTGGTGAGAAGAATCCTGAGTTTTTAAGTTTCATTTATGTCTAACCTCTCTAATTTGCGATCCCCATTGTTTGTTTAGTAGTTTTTGAAGAAAATGGTGGTTGCTTCATGATTTGGGCCAACCGTGAGCCCATTCCCAGTTTTAAAAACCGAATTTGTTTCTTTTATAACTCTTTTTTTTCATCCTTTTTCACCCATTAAACTTCCCACTTGTCCTATACTCGTATATTAAAACTTATTTATCCTTTTGGAACCATTATAAATTCATAATCAGAGTGAATTTGGGTTACTTATTTTGGTATTGGGCCAGCCCATGGGCCCATTTCCTATTTTAAAAAAATAATTCGTTTCATTTATATCATTTTCATTTTTTAATATTTTTAGGTGATTCCACATCCCCCTAGAATCCAATAACCCTATCCTAACCCTCATAGTCGATTTTACCTCTTTGGATCTCATGTGGGTCGCAGATTAGGGCGAGCATTCTCAGGATACCTCAAATCGTCCAGAATTGACAAGGTGAATTGTATCATTCATAAATCAATCAATTCGCACACTTTTGGACACCAATCTTCTTTAACTGGTTCTTCCAGACCTTAGGAGCCTCTCCAAGAATTTTCAATCCATTCCCTTCTCTCTAGGGTTTCAGATCTAATGGAATACAAAGAGTTTTCTTGGGTGAACGGTGAGATTCCTTCTCCTTTCTCCTTCCTCTTCCCCCTCATTTCATTATTTATTTGATTTATATTGTCCCCTAGTATAGATCGACCTAGGGTTTTGTTATACCATGTTTTTTATGGGGTTTCTATTTGTTTAGGTCTGGTATTTATTGTTTTAGGGTTTATAAACCCGCGGCGGGTGATTTCCGGTGTGCGTTTCAATTACGCCAAAGATTTGAGGTAGGATATCCCTTGAACATGCCTTTATAATTCAAGTTTCATCATTTTAATATTTTTCTAAACTGATATAAATGTTTATTATTGTTTTTAATCCTTTGGATAATTTTCTTGGTGTGAAAAGTGGTTGTTTAATCATTGTTTTGTGAAAGGTAGTGTAGTTTTGTCATGAAAGTGCTCAACAAGTGTTTGTTTAAATGTTCTTTTATCTTTTGAAAATATTTTGTGAGGTTTATAATCTATTTTATGGTATTTTTAACATGTTACAGTATCTTGAATGAAAATATGTTATTCAATTGGTGTTTTATTCCTTTTCATGTACTTAAAATAAATTGTTTTGTTTAAAAAGGTCATGTCATTTGTTCGGTAAATTGCTCGGTTGGCTTTTATGTGTGATGTGTGATTTAAAAGTTATTTGTTTGGATTTATAAAGTAATTGGAAGAATTATAAATGGTATTTTTGTGTAATTATATGGATTTCCAATTTGTATTTTTTTTTACAAACAAGTGGGTTTTGATTTACAACATATTTTGGCCCGAGTTGCCCAAAAATGGACCGTTTCACATCTTTATGAAAATGGTTTTGTTTTGAATATGTAACCTGAGTATTATAAGAGATTTATGAATGTTTATTGATGCTTTAAATGGTGTTTATACAGATCCTTAATAAAATTTAAATGCATACCTTCATCAAAGGTTAGTTTTGAGAAAATGTTTAAAGGCTCGTTTGGCATTTCCTAGAAATAAAGGAGTGTTTTACTTGTATATAACAAGTTGTGAAATTGGGATTGTTTTATGGTACATTAAATGATCTTATTAAATGTTTATTGGGCTGAAAAATATGAATTGGTTTGGTTTTTATGTGTGTTTATAATTGAAATAGTGTTTTTCAAATATTTTTATGTGCAAAGCCTCAATACACTTCATGAAATTATTTTACCAAAATATTTAGTGGTTTGTTGATTAGTGTAAGAAATGTGAAGAAATATTATGGGTTGTTTGTGTTTTTATGGTTTTGGAATGGAATGTGGATGTGAAATGTGTATTTGATAATATGTGTAACTTGATTGAGTCCTAAAGGGAATCCCGAGTATCTATGGGGGTAGACATGTACTAGTATGCTAGTGATTCTGTGGGGGTTGGCCTCTGTTTCACGTAACAAGTTTGACGATGACAACACTAACTAAAATATAATGATGATGATTATTGGGGACCACTAGGTTATGGGTATTTTCCCTACTAGTGGCTCGTGTACGAGAACGGATATTTATTATGGTTACTTTCACCGAGATACAAGGTACCTGGGGCTCACAACAAACTAGTGCCTAGGGATATTCTCGTGACTAGCGCTCATTGGCTATTTGTACTCACTGTCAACATACGGTGTGTTTGGTTGCTAAATTAAGTAGTATGTGTTATTTATTTAAATGTTAAAATTATTTAAAGTATCCCTCTTGAAAACTATTTTCATTTTGAAGTTTCACCTCTTTGAAAAAAATTGTTACTTGCATTTTTGTTTATTAAACATGCATGTTTCTGTCTGATAATTATTATAGCATGGAACCTCATTTGAAAACCATACTTTCATATCTTGAATTTAAAACTATAAATTGATGTTTCTTTTATTTTAAATGAATGTCCGTTGGGAATAGAATATCGGGCTAACCTACTGAGTTTTAATACTCACACCTATAGTCTTCTTCTTTTTTTGGCCCCTGTACAGGTTTCATCTTTAGTTCGATCACCATGGGAGAAATTTGATCATTGTGTTGGAGAGTAACCAGAAGTGTCACATGGATTTTTATGTTCATCGGGATTGTTCATTTGAGTTGTTGGTTTTTTCTACTTTTAGTTTCTTGTACAAATAATATTTAGTTTAATTTTTATATAAATTCATTTTGGGTGGTCTGTTTATTTCTCCTGTTTGTTTAATTGTTTATATATGGGTGAAATCGTTCCCTTATGTACTATATTGATGCCCTTGGTGCTTGCCACCATCCCGGGAGGATCAGGAACGCCTCTCGGGACTTGTCGCGGGCTGGCCTGGGTGACCGGTTCAGGGTCGACTCGGGCTGGTTCGTGACAAAATGGTATTAGAGGGAGGTTAGCTCTTAGCAAACCTTTCTTTTTAGAGATACCTTGTTATTTTGGGGATTTCAAGGTACATGGAGTAGGATTTTTGGGACTTGATGGGTAAGTGCAAGAAGAGCTTCGTGAACTCTTTCCTGTTCTAATCCTCGGGTTTTCATGGGAAGTTCGGTTTTATTAGTGTCTTTTGTTCTTGTTGATTTCTTGGGGCTGGGATATGAAAAGGGGAGTCTGACTAATGGCCTCTGTGAGCCCACAGGGCCTGGAAAGACATGTGGAGTAGGGTAATGTCTCTAATAAGTCTCTCTGTGTTGGTGTTGTGTTTGGCATATGGCCGCCAACCATATGGTCAAGTCACCCACCGACACTAGTTCCCTTTTTTTGGGTGTCTTGAACCTTTCATGAATTCTGATTTTTTTTTTAAAATCCTTGTGTGAGAATTATGGAAATGGGTTTTAAAGAAAGTATTAGATTTTGATAAGGGAAAAGGGGGGTTTTCAAAAATTAAATTTAAGAATTGTTTTGGAAGGTTGTGTTTTTTTTTAAAAAATGGAGGGAAGTGGAAATGATTTAAAGGGAATGGATTATCCATAATCTAAACTTGTGGTTTGTTGAAATAAAATGTTTTGAAATTTTGATTCATTTTAAGGTGATTCTGGATATTTGTTTTAAATGGGGTATTTTGGGATGTTATAAAGTTTTTTAATCAGATAAATTAGTTTTGGAAATTGGTTTTGATCGGTTGGTGTTTTATTAGAAACGTTATTGGTCTCAATGGACCTTGGATTATGAAAATATACATTGCTGAATTTTTTTAAAAAATAATGGGAAGGGGTTTTTTGGAGTGGCTTGGTTATTTAAAAAAAATTAAAAAACGAAAAGGGGTAGGTTTTTAAGAAAATGGTTCTGAATTAATTGTGGTTTTATTTTTGAAATATGAAAAAGTTTTTTTGACTTGGTGGTTGGTGTTCCTTATGATGGTAATTTTTTTAATGATGTTGTTTTGTTTTATCCTTTGGTGTTTTCATGGGTGCTCACACGCATGGTTTTATTTATATCTAGAAGGATGGCCTATATGTTATGGTGGTTGGGTGCCTAGGGTGGCATGGAAATGTGCATGTGGGTGAGACTTGATGAAACACCATTGGTGAATGTGGAAACCCACCAAGTTAGTTTGTTTTTTCAAAATTGTTTTGAGCTGAAAATTGTGGCCTTTTTTAAAAAAAAATTGTTATATGGCTTGATTTTTCTATGACTTAGAAGACTTGTTTATTTGGTTAGCTTACATGTGATCTAGAATTCATACTCTTGTTCTATCTAGAGATGAGATCTTGTTGGTGGCTCGGTTTTGGAGTAATTTTCATTGGGTTTCTAAAGATGTGTTTGATGTTTTGATGTGGCCATGGATAGTTCTCTGTTGGAAATATTTCCTGCTGATCAACCTAAGTATTCCTTTCAAATTTTTAATCCACCTCTTTTGATGATGCCTCAACCTGTTTGTTGGAATAGAGAGCTATTTGGGATCTATTAAAAGTGCTTCTAGGTCGTGATAATTCTTTTGGACAGAGCAGTTGTGTTCGGTGATGTTGATGTGTTTCATCGTATTCTTTGTCCATTCTACCCCTCATTTGGAGTGAGATAGAATTTTGATATGTATCTATGAGATCCTATTTATTTGAAGGTTTTTTTTTTGATCAAGTGAGGTTTTTTGAGTGGTGTGATCCTTATCACCTGACTGCGGTGCAGCAAATGCTTCAAGAATCAGGGCTCTAGCCATAGGCCTCGGAGTGAAGCTGTTCACACAGTTAGGAAATTGACAGAGATGTGGAGTTCTAGATTAGGATCCTTACTCCTATATTTTGGTAAGTTATTTTCTATTTCAATGTTTTGGTTCCTCCTTTTTTTTAATTTCCCTTTGTCGCAACAAGCATGGTGGATTTAACCCCTCAAACAGTGTTTATGGTTATTCCTTCATGGATGTGGGTTTTTAATCAATGTCCCTGTGTGGACCGCCTGTAAAAATCAGGTGCAGTCTTGGTGTTACCTATTCCTAGGTGGAGAGTTTTGGGTAGTTTCTTTATTTCTTTTGTGGTTTAAGTGGCCAAATTATTGGGTCCCCTTCTCTCCCATCCCCAAGTGGCGGGGGTCTAGAACTGTGCTGAATGTGTTGGCAAAGTTCTTGTCCCCTCTGTTCGGGAGTGGGTGGTTTATATGTTCATTTTGTAACCGTATTAACTTGGTATAGTAGTTTTTTGTATGAGGGTTTTTTTGGGCTTGTGTGAGTGAGGCCCAATTCTAGCTCATGTTGAATTCTTGTCTGTTCGTTGCTAGTTGGTTTCTAATGGTGGGGAGACCCACCATGGGTCTCCTGGATATTCATCCTAAGAACATTTATAGTGCAAGTTGATTCTTAATGGTGGGGAGTCCATTCTGGAATCCCATGTAATATTTGGTTTTTGTGAGTTCTCTTTTCTTTGGTTGATAGTTGGGTTCATTGAGAGAAGACCCAACAATCGGGTTCTTGGCTTGGTTGTGGAGGTGGTGGCTTCATCATTCCATTGATTCTCCCGACGTGGTTGTGAGTTGTGTTTTGTGTGGGAAAGAGTATTAAGTTGCATTTTTGGTGATTGATATTTCCTTATCTTTAGAGTCTAAATTATGTTGTTATGTAATCCTTAGGTGTTGTTTTTTTTCAGCCAGAAAGTGTTATGGCTTTCTGGGGGCGAAAAGCTTTAATGGTGAGGATAATTGTCACACACAGTTTTTTTTGTCTTTGTATTCATCTGGTACAATAAAAATCCCGATCCTTTTCATGGGTATTTGGTGAGATGAATCCTGAGTTTTGAAGTTTCATTAATGTCTAACCACCCGAATTTGGGATCCCCATTGTTTGTTTAGTATTTTTTGAAGAAAAGGGTGGTTACTTCATGATTTGGGCCAACCGTGAGCCCATTCCCAGTTTTTAAAACCAAATTTGTTTCTTTTATAACTCTTTTGTTTTTCATCCTTTTTCACCCATTCAACATCCCAATTTTCCTATACTGATATATTGAAATTTATTTATCCTTTTGGACCCATTATAAAATCATAAGCAGGGTGAATTTGGGTTACTTATTTAGGTATTGGGCCAGCCCATGGGCCCATTTCCTGTTTTAAAAAAATAATTCGTTTCATTTATATAATTTTCATTTTTTAATATTTTTCGGTGATTCCACCTCTCCTGAGAATCCAATAACCATAGACTATCCCTCATAATCTATTTTACCACTTTGGAGCTCATTTGGGTCGCGGATTAAGGCGAAGATTCTCAGGATACCTCAAATCGTCCAGAATTGACAATGTAAATTGTATCATTCATAAATCAATAAATTCGCACTATTTTGGGCACCAATCTTCTTTAAATGGTTCTTCCAGACCTTAGTAGTCTCTCCAAGAATTTTCAAGCCATTCCCTTCTCTCTAGGGTTTCAGATCAAATGGAAGACGAAGAGTTTTCTAGGGTGAAAGGTGAGATTCCTTCTCCTTTCTCCTTCCTCTTCCCCCTAATTTCATTATTTCATTGATTTATGTTGTCCCCTAGTATTGATAGACCTAGGGTTTTGTTATAACATGTTTTTTTATGGGGTTTCTGTTTTTTTAGGTCTGGTATTTATAGTTTTAGGGTTTATAAACCCGCGGCGGGTGATTTTGGGTGTGCGTTTCAATTACGCCAAAGATTTGAGGTAGGATATCCCTTGCACATGCCTTTATCATTCATGTTTCATCATTTTAATATTTTCCTAAACTGATATAAATGTTTATTATTGTTTTTAATCCTTTTGATAATTTTCTTGGTGTGCAAAGTGGTTGTTTAATCATTGTTTTGTGAAAGGTAGTGTAGTTTTGTCATGAAAGTGCTCAACAAGTGTTTGTTTAAATGTTCTGTTATCTTTTGCAAATATTTTTTGAGGTTTATAATCTGGTTTATGGTATTTTTAACATGTTACCTTATCTTGAATGAAAATATGTTATTCAATTGTTGTTTTATTCCTTTTCATGTACATAAATTAAATTGTTTTGTTTAAAAAGGCCATGTCATGTGTTCGGTAAATTGCCCGGTTGGCTTTTATGTGTGATGTGTGATTTGAAAGTTATTTGTTTGGATTTATAAAGGAATTTGAAGAATTATAAATGTTATTTTTGGGTACTTATATGGATTTCCAATTTGGATTTGTTTTTACAAACAAGTGGGTTTTGATTTATAACATATTTTGTCCAGAGTTGCCCAAAAATGGACCGTTTCACATCTTTATGAAAATGGTTGTGTTTTGAATCTGTAACCTGAGTGTTATAAGAGATTTATGAATTTGGTTTGCTGCTATAAATGGTGTTTATACAGATCCTTAATAATATTACAATGCATACCTTCATCAAAGGTTAGTTTTGAGAAAATATTTAAAGGCACGTTTGGCATTTCCTAGAAATAAGGAGTGTTTTGCTTGTATATAACAAGTTTTGCAATTGGGATTGTTTTATGGTCCATTAAATGATTTTATTAAATGTTTATTGGGATGAAAAATATGAATTGTTTTGTTTTTGATGTGTGTTTATAATTGAAATAGTGTTTTTGAAATATTTTTATGTGCAAAGCCTCAATACACTTCATGAAATTGTTTTACCAAAATATTTAGCGGTTTGTTGATTAGTGTAAGAAATGTGAAGAAAGATTATGGGATGTTTGTGTTTTTATGGTTTTGGAATGGAATGTGGATGTGAAATGTGTATTTGATAATACGTGTAACTTGATTGAGCACTAAAGGGAATCTCGGGTATCTATGTGGGCGGACGTGTACTAGTATGCTAGTGATTCTGTGGGGGTTGGCCTCTATTTCACGTAGCAAGTTTGATGATGAAAACACTAACTAAACTATAATGATGATGATGATTGGGGACCACAAGGTTATGGGTATTTTCCCTACTAGTGGTTCATGCACAAGAACGGATATTTATTATGTTACTTTCATCGAGATACGTGGTACATGGGGCTCACAACTAACTAGTGCCTAGGGGTATTCCCGTGACTAGCGCTCATTGGCTATTTGTACTCACCGTCGGCATACAGTGTGTTTGGTTGGTAAATTCAGTAGTATGTGTTATTTATTTAAATTTTAAAATTCTTTAAAGTATCCCTCTTGAAAACTACTTTCATTTTGAAGTTTCTCCTCTTTGAAAAAAATTGTTACTTGCATTTTTGTTTATTAAACATGCATGTTTTTGTCTGATAATTATTATAGCATGGAACCTCATTTGAAAACCATAATTTCATATATTGAATTTAAAACTATAAATTGATGATTCTTTTATTTTAAAGGAATGTGCATTTGGAATAGAATATCGGGCTTACCTACTGAGTTTTAATACTCACACCTATAGTATTCTTCTTTTTTTAGCCCTTGTGTAGGTTTCATATTTAGTTCAATCACCATGGTCGAAATTTGATCATTGTGTAGGAGAGTGACCAGGAGTGTCACATGGATTTAGTTGGTAATCTGGATTGTTCAGTTGAGTTGTTGGTTTTTTTCTACTTTTAGTTTCTTGTACAAATAATATTTAGTTTAATTTTTATATAAATTCATTTTCGGCGGTCTGTTTATTTCTGCTGTTTGTTTAATTGTTTATATATGGGCGAAATAGTTCCCTTGTGTACTATATTGATGCACTTGGTGCTTGTCACCATCCCGGGAGGATTAGGAATGCCTCTCGGGACTTGTCGTGGGTTGGCCTAGGTGACCGGTTCAGGGTCGACTCAGGCTGGTTCGTGACAGAAACCATGACCAATTTAATATGACCAAAAATAACAAGTCGAAACATACATGAGAAAAAAAGTAGTTATTGCCTAAAATGTGAATTTAACTTAGAATTGTTACTAAAAGAGTAATAAAAATTCATAATAAAATAATATATGGTATGATATATATAATTATGGTTCTATAATAGATGAATAATAAATATATATTCAATATAAATGAGGTTTTAATGTTTTCTATGTAAGTGGATACTTACGGTAAGGGATTTCTAATTTATCTTTAATTTTTGGGAGATATATTCCAAATCACCACTCATTTTTTGTGATTTTTCTACTTCCAATTTGACATTTTATACCATTAATCTAATTATTTTCTTGAAATTTAATGTTTCATATGATTTTATTCTTTATTGGTTCATATGATTCAAAATGTTACTAAGGTGATAAAGAATGTTTTTCTTAATTTTCCTTCCCAGGTAAATATGTTATGTTATACACCTATCTTATTTTATGAGGTGTATATATATCCTCTTTGAAAAGTTATATCATGATTTTTTTTTAATCTCATTACATTTTATATTTTTCATTTTTTTTATTCAGTCATGGGGCTTACAATTCAAGGTTACCAAAGCTGTAATGATTTTATGCTAAAATCTCAACATTTATTTGGATTTTTTATGATTATATTTTTTATGATAAAACACTTATAATAAGTATCCCAAAAAACTCAGTAAATTTATTCTAATTTTTTATGTAATGAGAATACATGTTTTCCCTTTATTTTCCCCCCTTTATATGCTCAATATTTTAAAATAATATTTTAAGAAAAAACATCTTTATTTATCCCTTCGTTCAAAAATCCATTTTTCTTCCAAAACAATATTTTATAAATATGTATTCAAAAAAATTAAATTTCTCTAAATTATTTATTAAAGTAATTTTTACCCATATTTTAATCTTTTACAAAAAAATTAAAGGAAACTTCATGAAGTTTTCCAAACAATTCCCATTTGTATTTTACAGAAAATTAGAAAGGAATATTTATTTTAATGTGTACAACAAGAAAAAAATTCTCCACTATCATGACCATTCATTAATTTGAGGCTTTGTTTATATTATTTAAAGGTTATTATAAAATTAAATTAATTTGAAAATGTTTTACGTTTTAAATAGTTATTCACAAAGTGGAAAGGGCATTTTCCTCAAAAAATGTTTCAAATGATCCTTCAAAATAATTATTCATCTAAGATGACATCATTTTATGTTTTATATTCTTAACTAGTTAAATTATCCAAGAATTCCATTCTTATTATTTCTCTAAATGGTTTGTGTTTATTATGGTATGATGTTTATGAAACATGTTTCGCATTCACATGTTATGCCATGAGGAAATTCATATAAAACCAACTCAATTTCATAGGTTATGATATATTGAAATGAAGAAATTATTTTGAAACCAACTTATTTTTTATAGGTTACTATATGATGAAATTTTTATTAAAACCATTTCATTTCATGTGTTATGATTTGATGAATTTTTTCTGATATTTGGGGATACATACGTATGATTTTCATTATGTGATGGACATGTTTTATATCTCCTTCCAATGCATTGGGTATATATATATATATATTTATTTATTTTTATATATCATGAGATATATAGGAATGGAATTAAGAGTGAACCCAATTCAATAAGAGATTTTGTCTGCTATGATGGACTTGGGAGTAAACCTTGACTACTATGATAGTTTTGGGAATAAACTCATTCCACTATAATTTCCTTATAAGTGAGCCTTTACTAATATGGAAATTATTTTTTATGATTATGTGTATTCCATAGATCTATTTATTATTCCAATGTTATTTTCTCATGGCTCATGTTCTTTTATTTCCATATGATCTATGTCTAATGAACTGCCAATATTTATCGGATGACTTAATATTGTGATCATTAATTTTCATGGTATATTTTTTAGATATTCTACTCATGTTTTCATAGCCTTATATTCATGTTATGCATACATATCTCTCTTTATTACCCTTATTGAGCATATGATCACACCCTTACCAACGCTTTCATTCCCTAAGTTATAAATAAATTTAATATGTATGATATTTATAAGAAGGTTACTGGTTTTGAATAACATAGTGGGAGATGATACACTTCACATATGACCAAATTTTTTATGTTTCTATGTTTCCAAAGGCATTGTACCATTATGATTTTCAAGCGTGTTTTTGTGTAATATAATTAATATTAATCTAAAATATGTAATATCTACGTATAAAAATATTAGGCCACAATAATTTGACTCCTCTTCAAACTACTAAGTTGTAAATTGGATACAATTAAATTCTATAGGGTTTCTCAGCCTGGATACACTTGTACATCAAGTAATATCTCCATAAATAAGGCTATCATCTTTCACTCACTACTCAAAACACATACCACATGAGTTTTTTTATTCCTCCTCAGGGAATCAAAAATGATTTTTACCTTATTGGGGGTACACACCAACTCAAAATCAAAGGATATTATATACTCAACCCAGCTTCACTACTTATGGTTCAGTTCTCAATATGATAAGATGTACCTCAGGCTCTTTTAGTCAGTTTATACCACAAACCTCTCACTAAAAAGGTAATATCTCCAAAATCTCAGGGATTTTACAACCATTTATAGTTCTAAGTCATGGGATATGTAGTTCATCCGAAGAGTCCTCATCAAACTAAAACCATAAGTGACCACATGGAAATCCTACATCAGAATTACCCCTACCCAATTTCCCATGCATCCCAATATATCTTATACTTCTTACCTAGATCAGCTAAGGTTGGAATGGGTGTTGTTGTAAACTTCTTTTCAACTCCAAAAAGTCACTCTCATGAATTTTTGACCAAAAAAACATAACACCCATCTTGGTCTGGCCTATCATTATTATTACCAAGAAGGAGAAGTCTTGAATAAATACCTAGTAATAATTGATCAATCCAAAAAATCTATAAATCTTAAAAAAATTATTAGGCCTCTCCCATGAAACCAAAAAAGTAACCTACTAGGGGTCCACTAGTAGTGTTGCCTATGATATCACATGTCCCAATAAGTTCACTTATTCAATAAAAAATGTATCTTTGACAGATTAGAATATATTTTTTTATGTCTATGTGTTCTCAAGATGATATATAAATAATTAATGTGTTACTCCCTTGATAGGGAGTACACAAGAATATCTTCAACGAATACAACTATATAGGTTTTCAAATAATTATGGAAAATCTGATTCATCTTGTCCAAAACAACATTTACATGTCCATTAACCTGAAAGGAATCACATAATACACATACATACTATACTATATCCTAAACAACATCTGAGGTATGTTAGAAGATATCACCCTCATGATAGCATAATCAAAAGTCAATATTAGAGAACACTCAAGATGCACTAAGATATTTAAATAAATCCTTGATATTTGGAAGTGTATATTAGTTACTAATTGTTATGTTTTCCAGACTCTAATAATCCACACATAATCTCAAATATCCATCCATATTCTAGGTGAATTAAACTTGATCACCCCAATTGGAATATAATTGATCTTATGAACTCCTCCGCCTCTAAGTCCTCTAATTGATTTTTAAACTATTGAATCTCTACATGATCAATTCTATGAGGATGAATGGAAATAGTCTATGCACCTACTATGATCTCGGTCATAAAATATAATTATCTCTTGAGTGGTAACCCTGATTAAATCTTAAGGAAGACATACCAGAAGTGATGATAGATATGGGGGATTACCGCCAAATAAATCTCTCCATTATCAAATATAATACTAACATACTACTTTATAATCCCACCCATCTTATGAAGGCTAGGTATTGTATAACCTACTAGTATGTTCCACTATGCAATACAAATGCAATTATTTCCCTCAAAATATGTAAACAACACTGGTCGGTGATAGAATTCAATACAGTCTTATGGCTGAATAAGCTAATATATCTTAAGGATCACATCAAATCTAGTCATCTATAATATAATGTCACAAACAAACATATAACAACCAATGAATATAAAAAAATCATGGAATCTATGAATGCCCTATATTTTCACCCCTCAATGAATATTGACCAACATCATTATATATAGATATTATATGAAATACCCCAGATTCTACTATATTAAATAAATATATCATCACAAAAAATGTAGCAAAATATAAATTCTATTATTTTTTCTTAATAGTACAAAACATTTTAATATAATAAAAAACTAGTAAATTATATTTATAAAAAAATCTAAATCCAATATCAAAAAATAATTTTATTGTAATATAATTAATTATTTTTATTAATATATATATAATGATTAATTATAATTTAGTTACACACATGCATCATAAACTAAAAATAAAAAGTGTTTAAATTTTATGCACCAAATGTGTGCTTTTAAACTACACAGGTGTTGTTATTTAACAATTAAATTTCACATGGATAGATAATAATATTCATTAAGAGGAAATTAAATTTGGAATTCACTTGTTGAAATCCTCCCACATGGGATTTTTTATAGTTTTATGAGATATTCAATTTTATTGGTAAAAAGTAAAATTCAGAGAAAATTTAGAGTAAGTATTATGAAAACATAATGGCTTAAAATGATGTAATAAGTAACATAATGTTTTCTCATCTAAAATGTATTTATTTATTAAAATGATTTATTCCAAAATAATAAAATTAATTCTTCAATTCTATAATGAATCACCCAAAAACATAATGTTTATTTTAATATTTTAAAAACAATTATTTATGAATAATAATGTTATCCATATCCAAAATAATAAAATTTAAAGGATTCTAGATCATCAAAATTGAAAATTCAAAGACTGGTCTATACATGTCAAATTCCATGGGCTAAAACCATGGTAAGGATATTGGTTTTCATTCTTCATTAACCAAGATTCCAAGGCCTGTGTTTTTAAATTATTAAATAAATCCCCCAAATTTACTACAAATACCCACCCATATTACCATTTTATTTTCTCCATGATTAGTTATCATGGTTCTCCTCTCATTTTTTATTTGAGTAGTCTCTCTAAGGAGTTTCTATGGTTACAAGGTTCTCTTCTCAATCTTTAAGAATATAGCTCTCAGGGTAGGGGTTATTAATTCTCCCCTTTCCTTTTTAATTGTAATAATTTTGTTATAATATCATTTAAATTAATTTTCATATACTTAAATAATTGTAATTACATAGTATTATCATCCATTTTATATAATTTTAATGATATATTGCAAATTCCCTCTGATTATAGACTTTTCTTAAACTGTAGATATATTGATGTAACATTCCCTACTCCATTTTTATCATTTATTTGTGTAATACTCTATAATTAATCTTCATTTCAATATGAAATGTTATTTTGATTATTTTATACAAATTTATTCTCATAATATGAATGATAGATCAACATTCCCTCCCATTATACTACCTTTATAAGTCATTAATTCTCAAACATTTGTGGGAACCCAAAGGATAAGTTAAAATATCAGAAACCATCCTAAAATTTTGTTAAAGTAAAGAATGTGCATATTAAAAAAAATTAAATCCCTATTTAGATAAAAAAGTGGATGTATGCCCTAAATCATATGAACATAGGATTAATGGTCCTAAAAAAATTTGATTGTGTATTAACTCTATCATCACATGATGAACAACAATTGAGCCTAACTATACAAATTCTTTGATACTCCTGAGAGATATGCTTTGTATGCGTCACAATATCATTAAGAACCATAATGAATCATTTAGAAATTTTTTTATTTTGTTTAAGTAAATTTTCAATTTATAAATATAAAGTATGTTTTATACTAGATCCAGAAAAATGAATTTCGGGGAGATTTATTTATCGTTTCTTGGTCTCTTACCTTTGTAAACTATTTAAATCAATAACTATTACCTATTTATATAAATATAATGACTATAACATTCACTATTACATTTTTATTATTCCTTTAATAAAGTTACTTTCCATTACGTTTTATGTTTCTTATAGTTTTGAAGTTAATTGTGGGAAATTATCCTAGAGAGCCATATTGTTCTATTAAAATGAGAAAATGTTGATATTTCATATATCCAATATTTCTATATGGAAATATATATATTTTATAGACATGGTTATTTATTGGGTCCTTTATTGAACATTATAATATGTATTCTCTTTTTATTATGGATGGATTTGACTTATTATGTGATGGGTGGGACCCAAAATTATATAGCCCATCAATACATCGGTACATCTTATGAGACAAAGTAGATGGGTATTTATTATAATCCTAACATGTTTATGTTTAATATGTTGGAACAAGTCATTAATGGTATTTTTATGATGTTATTCATTATGCATTCCATCTTTATGAGAACATTTATTTTTTCTAGAAATTTATATATTCTTATGTAATCCAAGGATATATTATGCTCACAACCCCATTTTTTACATTTATTTGTTAATATATTATTATAGGTTATTTGTATATGTATGATAGAATATAATATACATTTACCCTTACTAATCATCTAATCTTTCACCTTTATATTGTTTCCCATTTACCCAAGAATCCATAAATATTACTATGTTTGACTTATGGATTCATGAGAATAAATAATAAATTTCCATGTATTCAATTGATGTATTATATGTTTTCAATGTAATTCAATATTAATTTGTCTATATAGTTTCCTGATACTGTTAAACTATTGTATCCTATTTATATTGATCTATGTATTATATACCATTGAAATAAAATAATCAACATCTCTATGCTATTAGAATCAGGATGTTGCAGTTGGTATCAGATAAATTGTAGTAAAAACATAAGGAACTAGATTAAGAAGAGCATAGCTAGATAGAACCACCAATATGAGAAACCTTGATGTTATTATATAAATATTTGTATCCTACATAACATGAATTTATAATTAATTTAAAAGGACTATAAACTCTAATTTATTATTAATTGTTTTATTCTTTAACAAATTAAGTATAATCTATTATTTATAAATGGCACCTAATAGGAAGAATAGAAATGGTGTCAACAATCTTAACCAATATAGGGATTTCCCTTAAAAAATAAACAATGTTGGTGTTGAAGTGAATTATATTATAACTATATTATGGGAGTTCACTCAAGTTATAACCAATAACCTTTCACATATGAAACAATCTATTTATCCATAACATTGTGTAAAACTTTTGTGTCACTTCATGAGGTTGAAACTAATATCATTTAATGGAACAATGAATCCAATAGTAGTTGAATAGGAAATAAAGTTCCTAGAGAAGGTATTCTTTACCTCTTGATGTACTGGGAAGAATATGTTTATCATAGTAGGATATCTTATAAAGAGATATTCTAACCAATGGTGGTATTTGAATCAAAATGATAAGAATAAAGAGGTGATAAAGAATATGGAATGGAGGTCTTTTAATGTTATATTATATTAAAAGTACTTTCCTCATGAATAATGAGATTACATGGAAATTTAATTCCAAAATTTAAGAAAAAGGGATGAAAATGTTATAGTTGAGTGTAAAGCTTTATTCAAAAGGTTAATAATACACTATGAAGAATACATATCCATTCTATAAATCATAGTTGATAGCTTCTTTCATTGGTTAAATCCAAGTCTTTAAATTGAATTTTCCTCTCAAAAAATAACCTCCAATGATGATATAGTGACAATTGATATCAATACTGAGGAGGAATTCTCTAATTTTTTTATTTTTAAATGGAATCAAGAAAAGGATAGGAAGGTAAAGGGAAATGTGGAGGGAAATTTGGTAAAGTAAAATAGGGAAGTATAGAATTCCCAAAACAGAATAACTTTGGGAAGAAAAACCTTGAGGATTCTTGGAAGGGAATGGTATTTTTCTATAAGTATGGAGATATAGGAAATCAATATAATAAATTAAAATTCAAAATATAATCCACTAATATCAAATTATTTAATTGAAAAAAATATGTTACACCATTCAAATCATTTCCCCATGATTCAAGGGAATCTACCCTAGTAGATTCTAAAGGTGAATGGTTGTGATTATGCAATCACAATGGTAGAATTTGAGTTCCCAACTGGTTTCATAGAAAATAATTTGATCAGAAACTCAAAATTAGAAAATACATTAGTTGATTTTGGATCTATACACTCTTCTATATTTTTTATTTTTTCTAAGAACATTGTATTATTTCTAGATACATTAAATATGGTGTTTTCATTTAATACTCTTAGTGGTAATCTAAGAGAAAAAAACATATATTGGTATGTCACAATCAAGATACATGGAGGTCATTTAGATGAAAACCTAGTCGTAATACCATGTGTGGAATTTTATATAATCCATGGGATGGACTGTCTATCAAATTATGATATAACAATTTATTATCATGAGGCTAGAATAGAATTCCTTTTTAGAGGATAAAAATCATTTTCGGATCCTTGTTTTAAACCACCTCTATTGGGTCATCCTAATTAAATTGTTGGAATAAATGAATCAATGAATGAGAAATATATCCTAATAATATAGGACATATCACTTTTGAGGGGTAATATTGATAAATTTCCTTAGGAACTGTCTTGACATCCACCATCTCATGAAGTTGAATTCTCTATTGACCTTATCTTTGTTGAAAATATAATATCTAATCCTCTATATAGAATTTCTCTAGTATAATTATTGGAATAAGAAAACCAAAAGTGTTTGTTGATAAGGTATTTATACACCCTAGTGTTTTATATTGGGTAATAAATATCTTATTTTTAAAAAGAAAATTATGGGTCTATCATATTATACATTGATTTCAGATAAACCAATTATATAACTATAAAGGACAATTATCCTTCATCTAGATTTTATGATCCATTTAATTAAATTCAAGGAGATCAATACTAATAAAAGATTAATCTTCTTTTTGGTTATTATTAATTAAAATTCAAGAAGGATGATATACCAAAGATATATTTTCACACAAGGTGTGGGCATTATGAGTTCACATTAATTTTATTGGGGTTAACAAATGCACCATCTATGTTTACGGATCTAATTAATAAAGTATTAAAGGTTTATATTAATATATTTAATATTTATTTTTATAATTTATTGATTTAGTCTAAGGGATATTAATATCAGGAATACCATTTATAGATTTTTCTTAAGAGCCTTAGGGATAAGGAGTTATATGAGATCTTTATTAATTTTCAGATTTTTCTTCAGTAAGTTTATTTTCATATACATATTATATCTATGGATGGAATATCAGTTTACCACATAAATAAAATAGTTGTTAAATAATTTCCCACAATAATGAATATAATATAGATATATAGTTTTCTTTTATTATCTGGATAATATTAGTGATTTATTAAAAACTTTTCTAGATTAGATAATATATTAACTAATTTGATACATAAAGGTGTAAAATTACCATGGTTTAAGGAATCTAAATAAATATTTATGTAGAAAAAAGAAAATATTAATCAATGAACCAATACTAACCTTTACATCTATAATGGAGTGATTTTTTATATACCTAGGTGTATCAAATTAAGTACAATAGTGTGTCCCTAGGAAGAATGATAGAGTTTTCACTTATGCATCGAGGTAATTGAAGACCTATCAATAAAACTATTCCACTCTTGATCTTGAGACAGATGTTATAATTCTTTATTTAAGGTATGCAGAATCTATATTTATAGAAAAATATTATATATATATATATATATATTTATATTTATATTTATAGATCACAAAATTTTGAATTATATATTCATACAGAAAGATCTCAACATGATTCAAAGGAGATGAATTAAACTACTCAAGAACTATAAATATCTAATGCACTACCACCTTTGGAAAGAAAACAAGGTGTTAGACACATTGAGTAGGAAATATAATTGAGTTTTATTGGTGATTATGATAGATAAGGATACTGTATTAATGGATTTAGTAAAGTTAGATATGGAAATTATTAAGGAAATGAAAGCACTGTTCCTTTTCCAAGTAACTTACCAAATATTTTTACTATAGAATAGAAATATTTCTCAACATGAAGAAAAGGTTTAAAAATTATTAATATCATTAAATAAGGTAATTTTATGGACTTCAACTATGAATATGGTGTGTTTATGTTTGGAATGTGACTATATGCACCATTAATAACAAAGCTAAATATGGAATTACTAGATTAACCTCGTAAATCTGGCTTCTTTGTACACCCTGGTAGTACTAAGATGTATTGGGTTCTTAAAAAACCTTATGGTTAGTAACATGAAGTGGGAAATTTTAGACTATGTGTCAAGATGCTCGGAATTCCAATAAGTAAAGGATGGTAGAAAACTGTAAAAGTGTTTCAAGAAACCTCTCCATATCCTAATGTGAAAGTGGGATAATATCATAATAGAATTTTTTACTATACTACCTAGAAAAATATAAGAAGAATGATTGTATATGGGTCATTGTGAATTAACACACTAAACTTGCACATTGACAATAAATAAGGGAGGATATACCCCATAAAATCTTTCACAAATAATTATAAATGAATTTTTTTTAACTTTATAGTGAACCTTTGTCAATTGTATTTGTTCAAGAACCTCAATTTACATCAAACTTTTAGATAAGTTTTCAAAAGTATTTATACACCAAGATAAATTTGAGAACTTCCTATCATATTCAAAAAGGTTGGTTTTTTTTGAAGGACCATCTAGACTTAAAAATAAATGTTGAATTCATACTCACTTGACATCTAAGGAAAATGATACAAATTCCTAACTATAGTGGAATTTGTGTACAACAGTAGCCTCCATTAATGCATTCAAATGGCATAGTATGAAGTTTTGTAATGAAAAAGTTATCATACTTCAACTTATTTGGAGAATGTTTGTGAAAGGATGTAAGTCGGTCCAGAAATCATTGAGGAAATAATCAAGAATATGTGAACTATCCAAAATCATATCAAGATATATCGAAGAAAGCAAAAATTATATGTTGATAATCAGATGAATCATTTTAATTACATGCATGAGATCATTTATTCATGAATGTATCACCATGTAAGTGAGTTATAAGGTTATGTCTAGGGTATATTGGACCTTTTTAAATTTTAGAGACAATTGGACTTATGGATTATCATTTTTTCTTTCCAACCAACCTATCTAGAGTTCATGAAATCTTCAATATCTCAATGTTAAGGAATTATATGTCATACCTTATGCATGTACTAAACAATAATGTAATAGTGTCAGAGCCTGAACTATCATATAATGAATAAACATCCTAGATTCTTGACTCTAGAGAGAAAGTTTTATATAATCAGACTACCAAACTGGTGAAATATCTTTAGAGGGGTCACAATTTGGAATAAATGAGATGGGAGACTAAGGAAGAAATAATAAATAATTAAATTCATTTATTTCAATATTTATGTACACCCAAAATTACAATGATGGAATTATGTAATGGTGGGAGAACAAAATACCTGATATTCTACCTTAGTAAAAAATATTCTTCAAAAAATTTATTGACCAATGTAAATTCTAATAGTTCATAATAATAGTGCATTTTAATATGACATAAAACTGGGAAATTATAATTTTAATAAAATCTAAAATCAGTACCAGAAACTCATTTATTAATAATATAATTTATAATTATAAATTATATATATATATATATATGAATAATAGAATAATTACACACATGCATCCTATAATAAAAATGAGAAGTGTTTTTGAATTTTAGCCACCAAGTGTAGGTTTTTGAAATAAAAATGATTTTTATTTAACAATTAAACTTCACATATATTTAAGATTATTTTCATAAAAAGGAATTTAAATCTAGAATGATCTTGTTAAAATTATCAAATGGTGAATTTTTAATAATGGTGTGAGAGAGTCAAATTTTTGGGTAAAAATAAAATATAGTATGATTACATAGTAAGTATTATGATATCATATTGACTTAAAATGTAGTAATAAGTAACATAAAGGTTTTACCAAAAACAAATGTATTTATTCATTAACATAATTTATTTTATAGTAATAAAATAAATTTTCCAACCCTATAAATATTCATACAAAAATATAAATTATATTTTAAATTTTTTAAAAAATTATTTATTAATAATAATCATATTCACATTCAAAATAATATATTTAAAAGGGTTTTAGTTCATAGACAGTGAAAAGCTGAAGAAAATTCCCTACAAGTAAAATTTCTTAGGATGAAACCATGGTAAGGAAAATGGTTTTATTTTTTATTAACATAGAGTCTGAGTCCAATGTTTATAAATACCCACTAATCTTCTCATTCCTAAGCACTTAAGACTTATTGAGCATGGTTATTTTATCATTTTATCTCTAAAGAATTACTCTATGTAGATTCTAAGGTTCTAAGGTTCTCTTATCAATCTTTAAGAAGATAACTTTCAATTGTTGGATTCTTAGTCCTCCTATTTCCTTATCAATTGAAATCCTTTTGTTAAAATATCATTTTCAATTACATTTAATATACTAAAATAATTATAATTACATTGTATTGTAATGAATATTATATAGTTTTAATGAGTGATTACTTATTCTCTCGGATTATATTTTTTTTCCTAATCTATTATTATGAATATTTAAGGGTTCACAATCCCTTCTTACCCATTATTTGGTTAATCCTCTAAAAATATTTTTCATTTAAATGTAATATGTTATTATACTTCATTATTATAAATTATTTATCACAATATCAATGATAAATATTCACTATAAATCATTATACTGCCTTTATAAGTGGTTATTGTTCAAACATTAGTGGAAAAACAATAGATAAATCTAAATACTGGAAAAAAACATAAAATTATATAAAAATAAAAAGTGTGTGGTTTCTTAGAAATGAAATATTTGTATGGATACTACAAGTGGATTATTGTCACGACCCGACCCTACCCGGGCTCGAGCCGCAACTACCCCAAGCCCGCCTCCATAGGCCAGGGGCTGGCAACCAGCGCCGAAGGCACAACAACTCAGGGAGGCCTTTGCCTAGGTACCTGTACACACCCACACGCAGCACACTCAATACAAAAGTGCATAGTAAAAAGGAAGAACAAGCAGAGTAAAAAGAACAACTACTATAGATAAACCACAGAGGAACCCTCTACACCGCGAGAGGTCAAAGTACGCAAAGCAGAACCCGGCACGCACGTGGGGCCCACACATCAAGTGGCCCCATCTCAACCCCAACTGAGCGCACAACCATCCTCAGGTACAAACAACCACACGTACCTCCAAGCACTCCCGTATACTCCTGAAGTATACCTCATTCTAGCCCAAAGGCTATCGTGCACACGGCACCCAGCGTCAACGCGAAGGCGTGACGTAACAACACCACCCCAAAGGCCCAGGCACGGCCAACCACATCACTTCAAGCATTTACATCACTCACACGGGAGTGCACGCGATCACTCGCCAAAGGTCCGCTACAAGAAAAGTAGGGTGAACCACCACTGGAGCACCTTCCGTGCTTCCACATTTCTCAAGGTCGCGCAAGAGGCTCCGTACAGCCAAACGGATCACACCGTTGTAATCCTTATGGAAAAACACGCGAGTTAGACTACTCACTCGCCATAAACGGTCAACAGGTGGAAAAGGTACTATTCACTGTGGCCAAAGCTATGTGGGGCCCACCACAAGATCCTGAAACTGAACCAACAGATCACTCCACTATGATCCCCTCAGAAAAACACATGGGATTGAGTACTCAACCGCCCAAAATGAACACCCGGTGAAAAATGTACTATTCACCGTAGCCAGGTCGGGTGGGACCCACACGACGTCCCCGAAAAAGGTCGGGCGGACTGCACCATCGCAAAGCTCTCGGAAAAGCACGTCAAATCGACTGCTTACTTGCGTGGAATGGGTACCCGGAGGAAAAGATACGTTCCGGCACACCACACACGAGCAGCGCCACATGGGACCCGCATCCCGGTCCCGAAACGCAACGAACAGATCACACCATTGCGATCCTCTCGAAAAAGTACACAAGATGGACTACTCACTTGTCCAAAATGGTCGCCCGGTGATAAAGATGGAAAATCACCGTCGACGCCCAAACTGCCCTCATGGGCCCCGCACCATCGTGCCGAATTAGGGCGGGCGGATTGCACCATTGCAATCCCCTCGGAAAAACACCCAGGAACGACTACTCGCACGCCCCGAACGGACGTCCGAGGGAAAAAGTCGCGAAACGCTGCACGCAGCTCAAGAGTCGGCCCGTGGGTCCCACGCCTCAACTCCGGTTTCGACGCCCGAAACCACCCTGGAAACCACCGCCTCGACGCCAGGGTTCCAACGCCACTGACGGCGCTTAAATCGGACGTCGGACGCGTCCGCGTCGTCCAACACAAAAATCTCGGGAAAACGCTCGTCCACTTAAAGACACGTCGCGCCTCCGCGACCCCTCGTTTCGGGAATTAAAAATTCCCGAAACCATCTCAAAACATTCTCCTCAATGCAAGGTCTACGCTGCCGCTGACGGCGCACAAATCGGACGCCCATAGCCCGAAATACGGGCGTCCGAAGGATGAGGGCAAAGCCCCTTTGGCCGGACCGGCCGGTCCGCCCTGCTTGGGCCGGCCCGCGCCGGCCGGCCCGGTCCGCACAGCCGGCCCGCGGCTCGCTTCAGCTGACAGGCCGCCTCGCGGCCGGTTGATCCCCCACAGCGACCCGCAAAACGCGGGTCCCGGTCGACGCACGGGGGCCGCGCACTTCGCCCCCCCCCCCCCCCTCTCCTCCGCCTGTCGGCGCCCGCGGCCAGCACCGTGGCCGGCTTCCTACAGCCGCCGCCGAAGCACCGCCGCCCTGCCCTGTGAATCCGCCGCCTCCCAAAGCCGTGGCCGCCCTGCGCCGCCGTCCGCCGCCTTCGGCACTCGCCGGAAATCGGCCTCATGGCCGGAAAACTTCAGGGGACCACCGGAAATGATCCGGTGGTCGAAAATTCGATCCGGATAGCTTTCCGGAAACCTCGGGACGGGGTCTATTCATCTACGGGATTTGTTCGACGATCCATTGGTGCGATTTAGCATAAATGATGATTAAAACGGGGAAGGGGAGAAAAACTAAAATCCGCCTACCTCGTTGGGCTTCGCCCGGCGCTTCCCGCGTGATCAGCCCCGCGCCGTTGCCTCGCCGGAGTTGGCTCGCCGGATCTGGCCTCGCCGGAGCTCGCCAGAAAAGAAGAAGGGAGGGGAGGGGTTGTGAGGAAGAAGAAGAAGAGGAAGAATGGGGGTGCGTGTTTAAATAAAAACACTTAAACACCCCGCCCGGCACGCCCCCGACTCCGCTCCCGAAGCAGACGAAAGGGAGGGCGTCCCTGGGGTAAACACGACGATTCGAGCACAACGGCGGTCTCGGAATTTTATTCCGAGACCCCGTTCAAAAGTTATAAAATTTAACTCCTGAAGCCGCTAAATTACAAAAACGCCCCTGGGGCCATTTTTCATAAACGGCCCGCGCCCGCGAAACTTATACCCCTCCTAGGATAAACGACACGCTCTGAAGTCAACGGTGCCCTCAGTTTTCCGGTCCGAGCCACCGTTTAAAAGATACTCGATTTTCACCATTAAACGAATAAATTAATTAATTAATTTATCCGTTTAACATTCCAGAAGCGAGTGAGGGGTCCCAACGTCCCGCGCCGACAAGTTTTATGTCGTTAATAGGGTAAACACCCCATTCCGGACCCATCCGTACACTCGGATCTCTGATCCGGAACTCTGTTTAGGAGTTATCCCATTTATTTAGCATTTTCAGTGTGAACGCACTAAAAATTTAATTCCGACCACTCCGGGGCTTGGAATCGCACGCCGTCTGAAGGCGCTACTCTGGAATATCATCAAGAATATTCCAAAGTCTTTTCTAGCAAAAACCGGGTTCTTACAATTATTGCACTAGTTTGTAAACTCATAGGGGTAAAAACCCTGAAAAATGATGGTTGGGTATTAACTCGGTCTTCAATTAAGACACAACAAATAAATATAACTGTACACGTAGTTTGATAATCCCAGGGGATTTGATTTAGATGATTAACAATATATTTTCATACCATAATAAAGGATTTAAAAATATTTTAATGGTGTTGAATTAACTTTTCAATTTATATATCTAAATTTAGTAAGTTATGAATCGTATTTTGAAGTGTGGATCTATGGGATATTTTTTATAATTTTTTTCTCTCTGATCATTGTAAAATATTGAACTCAATGAATGTTTCTTATTAATATCATTACTATAAAAGTAAACTTGACTAATACCTTTATATAATTCCTCTGATAAAGTTACTTTCAATTACAATATGAATATCCAATATTTTCTATTTTGATTATGGGATATTGAACTAGATATCCATATTGTTCCATTGAATAGATAGATATTGATATTTCGTATATCAATTATTTATATATGGAAAACTATTGATTACTTGGCCATAAAAATGTATGGGTTCCTTAGGGAAAATTATGATATGTATTCTATTCATATGACTGGTTAATTGGACTTATTGTAACACCCTAATATTTCAAAGTACGTTATCTCTTTAAATTAATTCAATAACTTGTGCTACATGCAACACCGAGTTCGAGCGCACCGCGACTTACCAAACTGGACGTTCAAAAAGCTGTTATGAATATTATTAAAAAAAATTTGAATTTTATATACTCCATATAATTTTAACATCCATATTATGTGTTTCTTAGAAATAATATAAGAACAAATTCAATTTTCCAGATAAAGGAAGTATCTTTCAAAAAAATGCAATTTAACCACCTTTTAATGGTGAACACATTTTAAATCCAATATTTGACAATTTTATTTATTCAATATGAGAAAAAAAATTCTTCTTTAGAAGAGGGACATATAAATTTAGTTTCTAAAATTTTTTGGTGTTTTTATGATAACATTCATATTTTGATGAAAAGTGAAAATACTAAATTTTAATTGAAAACAATTATTTTAATCAAAATAATTTATAGTGTTAAACTATACATTTGAATAATTTTTAAGTATAATTAGATTATATTATTATCATTTAATCCACTTTTTATCATTGGAAGTAATTTTACATTTAAATTAGACATAAACACATATCAATCTTTTGATAGTTTTTACTTCTCAAAAACCTTTTTTCTGGTTTTGATAACATGAATGAATTTTAAATTAATTTATGAAACTTATATGTTTTGAATTTGGTAAAATAGAAATAATTTTTTAATTCTTAATATCAAAATTATCTTAGGGTGAATTTTTTGTTTTTTTTTTGAAAACTTTTAATTTTTGATGAATAGTGAAAAACCTTGAGTTATTGTTTGAAAATTACATTTTATTTAGATAATTATTTATTTTATTTTAATATAATTTAATTAAAAATATATATATATATATAATACCCATATTTTTTCAATTCAATTCGTTATAGTCATTTTATAATAAGATTAGATATATAAAATTTTGTTGAACTATTTAACGCTTTTTACCCACCTTCCAGGCACATTTGCAAATTTGCATAAAATGTAATTTTACCCTTTTGTGTATTTAATTTCAAAAATCTGAGAGAAACAATTGATATCAGTAAGAAAAATTTTGTTCAATAGGATGAAATTAATTTTTGTGAATAGCAACTTTTGAATTTATTTACCACAGTTAAAAGTATGTAGGGTAATTAAATGTAAAAATGATATTATAATTACCCCAAAACATGTCCTAATTCTTTTGGATAAGTTTATTTAGACCAAAATCATCCTTTGGAATAAAATATGATCCTTTTTGATCCACTTGGATAAAATTACGACATTTATTATTTTTTTATTTAAAGAATTGTTAAAAGTGATAAATTCAAATTTTAATAACTAAAACATTTTTAATATAGTGTTATACATAAGATAAATTATACTATAAATATTAATTAGAAAGATAAAAATATTTCCTAAAACATGGTATTTTATTTATTATTTTTAGACATTAAATAATTAAATTTACTTATGACACAATGATGATGCAGTAATTACCATATTAATGAAAGATTAAAATAACTGATATTATAAATATAAAAATAAATTTAAATTGACACTTTTTAAGAATTTCACAAATTATATAGGTTAATATGACATGTTAGGGTTTATTTAATGTATTTTTTTTTAATTAATCATGTTTTTTTGACTTTCCCAAAAACCAAATACTAAATAGTGTCAAAATTGATATAAATGAGTTTTTAAAACAAATACTATATTATTAAATGATATAATATTCCTAAATATATAATATTTGGCCAAAAAACTTATATAATTATATTTATGTCATTAATTAACCACTTTGGGTTCTCTTGGAATTTTATAGTAAGTTTATTACCCATGTAATATAAAAATACAAGAAGACATGGTAAAAGTTAAACTATTTAACTAAGAGTTGAATCTAAAAGATAAGGTTAATATGGTGATATAATCTTGCCTAAAACATATTGGTTGAGATTATTTCTACCTTTACCCACTTTATCTTCTAAATAAATTTATTTGGAGCCATTATAAATTGAAAATTATTTTATAAGAAAATAATATTTCAAGATTTTCCTAAAGTGACTATCACCTCTCTTATAAAAGTGTACTTCCCGTTCTTTTAAAGTCACACCTACAAATCTATTTGGATCGCCCATCCCCTGCTCAAATATCTTCCCAACTACCCTTATTTAAACCTATAGGCCTTATTTGGTTCATAAATCCAACCTAATGAGCCCTTTTGTTCAAATCAAAAGGTAGAACCCGAGGAAGAGGTAATAATTTCATCACCTCTTTCAAGTTATTTTATTCTTCCACTTCTTCTTTATTTGTTGTTTCCATAAAAAGTAATAACTTCAGTACCTTCTATATACTGTGATGTTATTATAAATATGGTATAACTATATTCATTATTCTATCCATTATATGACTAACAATGTCACCATACGTGCGTACGCACGGCTAACCGTCTCAACGTCGTGGTGTAGTTTATTATTCAACACATCATTATTCAGATGGGTATAATAATTAGTATAACTGATGTAAATAATAAATATAACATGTTAATTATTATTTATATATAATATATCATACAATTACATACAATTTCTCCATCAATAGAATTATATCATCGCTCGTGTGTACGTACGGCTTACCATCTCCACGACACGTTGAGATTCATTTCCACGTTCACCATTCAACATTGATTATAAATATATACATAATTAATAAGTATGTAATATATGAAATAGTTATTCTATTGGTAATATATATTTATGTATTTATTTAAATATATCTCATTCACTTACTTTCGTTCAATATGATATGAAAACAGAAACGGTGTTTATACATACATACGGACTACTGTCTCCATAAACGGTGTTTTCCATTTTAGATATCTATCTATTATACATCCTTTTATTCTGAATATATATGATACATAAGTAATATTTTATATTCTATAATCAATTAAATCGTTATATAAGTTATACGATCAAGAATAACAAGTTAAAAAATGTATGTTAATGAAAGTGATTATTACCCGAAATGTTATTTTAACATAGAAATTATTATTAAATGGGTAGTATAAAGCCATAAATGAATCAAGTATGATATCATAAATATTAATATGGTTACTTTATAATTTAATCACATAATATGGTCATTATACAGTAGTTTAAATTTACCCTCAACCAAAAGAAATTACAAGATAAGGGTTAATTTTACAATCTCTTTATTATCCGAGTTTGTTTATACGTGAGTATCTACTGGGACCTATTTATCATCCACATCCATTTTTCATAAAAATGTATTTTAAAACATTATTAATATTTACTAGAATATGGTTTGAATTAATTTATACCCTTTTTTACTTTTTATAAAAAAAATTGAAAGGAATATTTCCGTCGCTTTCCAAACAAGGTACTTTAAGACCTTTTCAACAAATTAAGGGAAGAATGTTTTTTTAACTTATACGGTAGGTGCAGCTATTTTCTATCATTATAACACCTTAGAATCTTACCTTAAAATATTATAAATATATTTTAAAAATAAATGTTTTCTTTAATAATTACATGACTTTTAAATTATTTCAAAATAGAAAGATATATTTCTCTCAAATAGTTTTGATTTCATCTATGTCAACATCCTTTGATGGATTTTACACTTTTTTGAAGTTGATTTATTATGATACAATATTCCATATTGTATTGAAGGTTTTCTGATATGTTTGACTATGGATTTGTTATTTTTTTACCATTCATGGTTTATGGTTAAAGTTTTAACATTTCTTATGTCAATTTTAATATGGATATTTATGTTATGTTTCAACAATTTCAGATGAGGAATGCATTGGAGTTAGTAAGTGATAAGTGGAGCCCGCTATAGCTCCTTGATGCATCATTAGGTCGCATGAGACATACTAGTGTCCTGGCACAAGGCCTTGATAGAATATTTATTTGTAGTCTTGGCACGAGTCCTTGACTATGTGGTTATGATGTTCATCCTTATGAATTCCATCATTAAGAAATTAGCTATTGATATTACATGTGATTATTCAACTAATAGAATATTCATGTGAATAAGTAAATGGAGTTATTTGATTTATATTTTCCATATTATTCTAAAGTTTAATTTTAAAAGGCTTTTGTTTTATTCTTATAAATTTCCTTAAATTTTTATGTTTTTTATGACAGTTTCCTCTATATTGTTATCCTTATTGAGCATCTGAGCTCACCCCTTTATTATGTTTTATTATTTCTAGGATATGAAGAAGTTTATTATGATTGATAAGCAGGGTTATGCTAGGGGAATAATGGCATTCTCAAAGGATTATTTATGTCGTGTTTTATTTTAGAAATTGTAATGTAACATTCATATATGTAATATATTTTCCAAGACTACTAAACTGATCGGTCGTTCGGGACTTGATTCCTTATAATCATGACAATGTGTTAAAATAATGCACCGACTCTGGGTAACTAAATTTGGGGCATTACACTTATAATGTGATAAGTTGGGACCATATGTATATAGCCCCTTTGATGCATCAACAGGTCATATGACACAGATTAATTGGGTATTTAGGGTAATTATTACCTTTTTATGTATGATATTTTGAAACAAGGCCTTGAAGGTATGTTTATATTATCTAGAAGTGTGTTTTCCATTACTATTAGATCAGTTATTCTTATCTATTAATTTATATATTATTATATATTCCTTGGATATATTATGTTCATGACTCCATTTTTATAGAATTTATTTATTCTCATAATATTATTGGTTTTATGCTTATTTATGATGTCTTCCATTGTACGCTACCCATTAATATGCATTTGAACTCGCCCCTTTATATTGTTTCCCATTTCCCCAGACAACCATAAATATTACTACATGTGATTTATGTATTTTAAAGGATAAATAATAAATTTTAATGTATTTAGTTGATGTGTCTTGGGTTTTCAATGTTTTATAATTTTCATTTATGTATTTAGTTTCCTAATACTTTTAAACTACTACATCATATGTATTTTGATCTATGTATTATATATCATTGTAATAAAATAATCCTTGAACCTGGGTTACTAGAGTTGAGGTGTCATGCTCAATGGTATCCCTAAGCCATCAAAAAACTGACAAACTATAAAAGAGTCGGATGATTCTATAACAAATAGAGTAGATTATAGAGTATAAGATACTAAAGTCATACTTATGATGTTAAATGGTCCATCATCCTGATTATTCTAAGTTATATTGATGGACTACGACTATTCTGAACCTCATCCCTATGATCCCACCTAAATACACTAAATTATACCTCTCTGTGGTGAATTTTCCCCTAATCCCTAGGCACCTCATCCTCGACCCCAAACCAAACAACCAATGGAATTACAATTACCTTCCAACTATGTCTTATTATATCTAAATCCCAAACCATATACCTCTCTGGATCCTCTATCGCTGGTTGTCTATTATACTCTCTTGTGAAACAATTACCTGTGACCCATCATGTCAAAAAATCATCACTCCATAGAACTAAGGATAAATATTACCTTGTACACTAAGGATGATATTCCCTTATTCACAACACTAATAGAACTCATTTAAACAATCTCTTTGAATAGGAAAAGATAGCCCACTACCATGGCTAATCTATTCCCAGTCATGCTAGCATGAACTATCCTAATAATAATTTTTGATCCCTGAGTGCCCACTGTTATCATCTCATGAATAATCCTCATTACTTGATCCTCTTCCCTCAATTTGGTTCCTCTATTTAATAAGGGTCTAATTTATGACCTCTGAACGGGATGGAAGATGAAGTCTTTTTACTTAATCTCAAATATCATATCCCAATCCATCCTCATAATTTTGAGTGCAATCCAACTCATCCTTTGATATCATAGGGGTAAAATTATGAAACTCTATAAATCGTACTTCATTATCCATAAGTAATATCCTCCACTGTGTTAGATGAATGAACACTTTGGCCTTTCCCACCCACAACATATCTGGAATAAAAATGTTAAAAAGTCTTGTCTGGAATTCCTTTTAGGACAACACCACATGCTAGTACACTTGGAAAAAAACATCACACCAATGCTTATTAATACCTCATAGAATATAAATAGAGAACATCACCCTTCTATCTGAGGGTATTTCAAGATGATTAAAGATATTCAATATAGGATTCACCCAAAGATACACTTTTTGGGGATTTCCCTCACCCATAAAAAAATAGGGGTACTTCATATAAAATTCCATAGTCATATCTTACAAATTTGGTGTATATCGTGGTATTTATCTCTCCATGTACTATATCTATTATAGCATGATATCATATAGATCATTATCTACGACAATCCCAACTACTATTGGAGGGTTCGGTCTAACTTCCATTGGGGTGTGGTCATCCCTACCCTCTTAGCACTCTGTTAGAGTCCATCATAGAGGCATATTTCTTAAATGCCAAAAACACATATTAGAATTTATTTTCATAATAATTTTTAAAATAAAACTTTAAGAAAATTCATAATATCCATAGCATCCCACAATATTATAGATCATGTTCCATTAAAGTATCACAAATAAAGAACTCTCCCTTTTCACATCTACTGATACTAGGGATACCATTATAAATACATATAGAATCCACGTCATATATTTCCATTTAATATTTTATATTATTAAGGATATTACATTTTTTTCCAGTTAAATAAAATTTCATTTATAATTTATTGAGTAAAATTATTTATAAGTTACTATTAATATTTTGTTTAATCAATACTACCCATGAACAAGTAATTAAATTTCCAATAACCATAATAAAACATGAAAACTATTAGCTACATAATATTGAACCATTAATTTATATGATAAGTATCTATATAAGTTCTATTTTTTAAATTAAATAATTAGACATAATATTGTACAAAGGACAAAAAAAGAAATCATATTAATGATATTTAAATCATGTTTAATTGATATTATGAATGAATAAAAACCCTATTTTAACTCCAAGGCCATAGTATAAATGTGTCATCCCAACCCAGGTACCACTTCGAGGTGACCCAATTTGGTGGGAAATATGGTCTTAGGAATGACTCTTTGTATGCCATTAGCTAATTACTATCAATGAGGGCCTAGGATATTTCAATGGGGAGACTATTCCCTCTAGTTCTAGTCATGATAATATTATTGTCCAAGACCGATATACAAATTGGTTCCCTTCCCCAAAGCATTCATCCTTCATCCATAGTTATTGTTTCAATCTAAATAAATTAAAAATAAGTATATATATATATATATATTATTTAATTAAATAGATGAATAACCAACCAATAAAATGAAACTAAATTAAATAATCCTTAATTTATAGATAATCAACACTTCCAACACCTTCACATTCTCCATATTCCACTAATTTTACAGAAACATACCTCCAATTTAGCACTTTATCTAACTCACCCAATAGAAGAATAAGTTGATAATGCAGTAGTAGACCAGTTAAATGATGAGTAAGAGATATGATATGAATTTTTGGTTGGGGTTTCATCATAAGATGATGTGTGGATGAGGGAGGAGTCAGTATGAGGAGAGTGTGGGACTGTCATGAGAAGATTAGAGGTGAAACAAGGAGGCATGATGATTAGTGGTGTCGGTATGAAGGTGGTTGGGTAGGGAGGTAGGGGATTTGTTTTCATGAAATTAAGTTAGAGAACTTACACTACCACTATTCTATGTTTGTGGAGTAAATTTGGGAGATAATGGGATATTTTTTCCCTTGGTTAATTGTTTCCCTAACCTATGGGCTCCTGGGGCTAGCCCTCTGGTCGGGCCTGATTCTCTCATGTCATAGTGGACTATAGTAGATATAATAAAAATATAAATAAAAGAAGAAAGATATAAATGAATAATTCAGTAGAAGAAGGCATAATAACTAAGAACCAGATAATAATACTCAAAAGATAGAAACTGGATCATTTAAAAAGTGACGATGATGCAATTTCATGCCCCTATAATGAAGGAAAACATGGATACAATACAGTAGGCAGTATTACTATACATTATATACAAAAATAATCTATAAACTATCCAAGAATCCTGAGTACTAGCTCAGTCATCTACTACCAATCTCCATCCTCATACAAGAAATCAAGATCAAGTGTCTAATGTGGGGAGATTCCCCTTGTCAACACTTTCATAAATATAATATTTCCAAGTACAATCTGAATCCCATATAGGGTGTGAGAAAAATCTCTATAGTCCACCACCAATGGTGTATATACTATCTTTTATGTGAATATAAACTGAAATGATGTGTGGGTATATAATAAATTAAACATGGTACAATAATATATATACCATGATACCTACTTCAGCCTCAACTGGTTTCTGAACAACTAATCATCTAATTAATTGTGTTCTAGTTTATAATAAGTGGCAACCACACTGTATATGATTAAGGTAATGTAATATGAGTTGAGGTGTAACTAAGGAATCCAGTAATAATGATATTAATAAAAGAGGATCCAAATTAACAATCAAGGCATCCAATAATGATGATAATGATATAAGAGGATAAAAGGTAAAAAAACAAGGAATTCTTGACCTCAGGGGTCAATCCAACTCATTAGTAATAATCAGTCTGGCTTAAAGGGGGTATAAGTGTAATCCAAGGGGTTTTCCCAAGCAATTAAACTATAATATAATTCTAATTGAGTCCAAGGTTCTTGGCCAAGGTAAGCACATGATAAGAATGAATGGGCCCAATGTGGTGTATCCATGGTTCCATGTGTCTAAAGACATAAAGATAGATCCAAGGAGTGTATTTGAGGCATCCTAATATTAGAAATATAGTGAAGGGATTATACAACATCATGTTTGGAAATTGATAGTAGATAAATACCATGTTCCAATGTGGGAATATAACTTGGAAATTGGATCCTTAAATCAGAATAGAATCATTTGAGTGTTAAAGAAATTCCCACATAAATCCAACACTATCTCAATTCTAACCACTCCTAGTAATATAAAAATTTATACATGAAAAGGGAACCTTATACATAATTAATTATTTAATCCAAGCCATGTAATAATCATTCCATTTTAACAAGTCAATTAGTTCATTCCTTTTACTTCAATACTATGTGACAAGAATAAATAGGACATGAAACCATTTATTAATTTCATTTGACATTCATTTATTTGGTTTCATCATTTACCTTTCATAAACATGAAAAGTTTTTCTAAGTACATTCCACCACATGCAATTCATTTATAATTAATTAGGCCAAGTGTTATCTCTATATATACATTCCATTTAACAATTAAGGGTCATTAATTAATTATAAAAACTACCTTATAAGGGATAAGTGATATCTATAAAGGTGATAACCATTTTAAAATAATTTACTTAATTAAAATTCTCACCTTTATATAAGCTAATTCATATCACACTCGAATGGTGGCACAAATAGTCATAAAAAGCCACTATAGTAATAAATAAGGAAAACCCCTAATTTGCATGGTCTGCGTTGAGATACCAACCTAAAATGTTGATGTGAACTTGTATATAAGGAAAATCAATTATTATGATAATGATTATAAGCATGGAATGTTAATTAAATATGAAACACCTCATGAAATTTGTGTGTGTGCGATGAAGGAAGTTTATAAAAATGAGAGACTTAATGGATGGGTCATAATCCACCTACCTCAATATTATAGCACTCTCCTCATCCTGTATAAGCCTTTAGTTTTTACTAAATCACAATAAAATGGAATAATGATCAATTCCATAAAAATAGTGCATATGAGACTACATCAAAATAGCATGGTTGAGAGGATGAAAAACAACGAAGGGAGTATAAGGAGAAAGAACTTACTAGTGTGCTTCCAACATGAAACAAGGATCTAAGAACATGTTCCAGATAAATAAAATGTGGATGAAACTATATTTATGATAAAGGGGAGAGAGATTCTATTCTGTGAGCGAGGGATAAGAGATAATGTAAGGAGAAAGAAATGGGGTATGCCCCTTTAAAAACATTTCCCATCATTTATGTGGCGTGTAAATGAGTTACATTTTGTGTAATTATCAGGATTTATCTTTTGGGGAATGTTAATTACATTCCATGAACTAGAATTCCTAGACCATTACATGTCATGTATTAAATACACATCGTGTATTCCAAATACATTTCATGTAATTGGTCTCCAGCTGGCCTACAACCCTTGCAACCTTTCTTCCCAAAACAAATGGTCCCACCTTATGTCATGGTTTCTAATTCTTACGACATAATAGGACTACAACAAAGGTATTAACTGAATATTAAAAGGATCATTATATGATAGGAAAAAATATGTTCTTATAGACTTCCCCCTTTAAAGGAACTTGTCCCTGAGTTCAGCTTACATGGTCAATGAAACACTGTTTGGGGATAGCGTTGGCCACTGGGCACATATGTCAACCTCCCATTCCCAAGTCTTGTCCTTTACACGACCATGCCTCCATACCACCCACGCTAAATGGATAGACTGGCCTTATAGAGACTTTATTCTCCATTAAATTATGAGTATAGGATAAAACTAAAAAAAAGAATCAATATCTAACTCAACCTCCTTAGGATCAAAATTATGAGATAGGTCGGCATGATAATCGTGAAGTTCTGATACGTGGAAGATGTTGTTCATGGTACGGTACCTCTGAGGTAATTGAAACTGATAGTCTACCAGAATAAATCTATCAAGAATCTCAAACACCCTGACATAATGAGGCAATATATTCCCTTGCCTCAATATTCATCTATTCCCAATACTAGGTGATACCCACAATAAAACATGATCAGAGACATCAAACTCTATAGGTCATCGATGATGATTGGAATAATATTTCTATCTAGACTAATCGGAAGACATCCACTTTTTATTAGCTAAACCAACTCTGAATTCTTCTATATGAGATGAGGACATAGTAGCACTACATCTCCTGTCTCTAACCATTATAGGGGTGAATTACATGGCCTACCACACAAGACCTCGTAAGGATCCATCAAAATCACTATCTGGTTACTATTATTATAGGTGAACTCGATGATAGGGATATGATTCACCCATGAATTTACAAAATCAAGGACACATTCTTGGATAATGTCCTCCGACACTAGTATTTTCCATTCCAACTGACCATTGGTCTTAGGGAGAGATGTTATTCTTATAAGAACCTATGTACTCAAAGCTCTCTGTAACCCCTACGAGAACCTTGATGTAAAACAAGTTCCCATATATGAAATTATAGTACGAGGGACCCATTTTTATCATAAAATCTCACAAACATATAGTCTTTCCATTTCACTAACGTAGAATGTATCCAAGATAGGAAATAAGTGTGATAATTTTTTCCGTCGATCTATGACTACCAAAAATACGTTTTTACCTCGAGGCGACCTCAGTAAGCTAGTGAAAAAATACATGGAAGAATCTTCCAATTTCCATTTTAGGACTGATAACGGCTGTAATTATCTAGTAGGTTCTTGTTACTCTACCTTAACCTCTTGATAGGTGGAACACCTTGTGAAAAATCATAATATCTGACATTTCATCCCAGGTGAACAATAATGGTGTTTCATATCTCGATACATCTTGGAGATGCCTGGATAAACTTCCAACTATGAAGAGTAGGACTCACACATTAGTTACTCTCTCATATCTATAGGAACCCAGATAATCACATGTATATGTAGAATTTCATATCTCTCAATAGACTAATCTGGAGGTGGTTCCTCACTTGAAATGCTCTCTCGGAGAACCAAGCATTCAGGATATGAAAACTTTCTGATCTTTAACATATCAAAGAGGAAAGAGGTAACTATAAAGGTTGTAAGATAATACTTCTTATGACTCTCCTGAAACTCAAGATATATCTCAGATAAGAGAGACACTAGTTTCCATTCATCACTAGCTTCCTGCATGGCCTATTCTTTAGGTTTCCTACTCAGTTCATGATCTACCGCATTTCCCTTTCCAGGCATATAGAAATGTTCAAAGTAAAAATACTGAAGTTATTCAACCCATTTTCATTTTTTGATATTCAATCCACACTATTTAAAGATATAGTTTAGGCTCTTGTGGTCTGTATACACCACTAATTTCTCACCTATCAGATTGTTTCACCAAAAATTTAAGAGATAGAAAATTGTTGCTAGCACAAGGTCATGCATCAGGTAATTTCTCTCATGAGTCCAAAACTACAAAAATCCATACACAATTACCATATCCTTGTACATCATCATATCACCCAGTCTTATGTTTTATACATTACAGAATAGTGTATAGCCTCTTCTGGGCACTATAAGAAACAAAATCAATGCCAAAATAGGCCTTCCTTCATATCCTAAAAGTATTTCTCGCATGGTTCTAACCATAGGATCTTAACACCCTTATTAGTAAGAAGAGTAATAGGTTTATGAAGGCATGATAAGTCTGGTATGATCACCTATAATATCCATACATCCACAAGAAACTCTATATATCAAACATGTTCTTGGGATGAACCCAAGAAACCATAGCACTCACATTCTCTAGATCAACAAATACTCTTGATTTAGAAATAATGTGACCCAAGAAGGTAGCTTTGGTGATCCAAAAGTTGAACTTATAAATATATTAATATATATTTTTCTCTATAAATGTATTCAAAATGATCTAAAGTTATTTATCATAGTTGATATGAGTATTATAATACACTAAGATTTCATCCACAAATACCATGACAAAAGAATCCATATAGGGGTGTAAAACCAAATTCATCATATCCATGAAAATGGAGGGTGTGTTCATAAGACTGAATATCATAATGGGATACTCATGAATACCATAAATACTATAAAAAGTTGTATAAGGTATTTCTAGAGGCTTAAATTGCACCTAATGATGCTCAGCTCCTAATTCATTCTTCAAGAACACCCTATCTCTACATCCCTGGTCAAAGAGATCATCTATTTGAGGTAGTGTATACCTGTTCTTAACAGTAAGTTGGTTCAGTCAGTAATCCATGCATATCTTGATGGTCTCATACTCCATGGAAAAAATCATGGGTGAACCACAAGATGAAGTACTCGGCTGATAAATACTTTTGACTCAGGACCCCCCATCTATATCTTGATATCCAATAGCTTAGTAGGTTCCATCCGTCCTGGATGAATTATAGATACCCTACTTTTCTTAAATTACTTTTAAATCATTTTAATTATAAACAACATAAAATAATTTCAAGAAGATGATCTAAAGGTTTAGTGTCTTGGGAAAACTAGGACCATACATAACTTTTACAACAAAAACATAAACATTTATTTAATTACTTCTTCTCTAGCTTCTTATTGACCCTTGAGTTCTCCTTAGTACACCAAATTAACTGAGGTTATACATAAAAAGGGGTGAGATAAAATCCCAATAAGAGGATAGATAAGAACATGAATAATATAACAAGGGGTAAGAATAATCATTATCATATTAATAAATGCATAGGATTATAATCATGAGGGGAATCATTGAGAGAAGACTTTGAATGTGGCAATGCATAAAAAATGAAACATCATGTCTTAGTGGTCAAATACCACAAATAGTTGTTAAAAAAGATAGCATCATATTCATGAATATTTTAATTTTAATAATTAGATTCATCACATTACCCAATGCATTTAAGTTGTATATAATTCAGGGTGCACCGATCACATCATAACATTTTTATTGTGCTATATAATTCTAGGTGCACCTGTCACATCATAACATTTACATTATCATGCGTTACATATAAAAAATATATCAATATTGAACATAATAAAACCCATGTAAAGGTATGGGTTTCACTTCATAAATAATAAAATCATAAACTTTGGGTTTCCAAATGAAAGAGGGAATAACATACTTGATACAAGCACCATCAACCTTGAATGAGAAGTAAAAGGTGTGTTTTTTGAAAGAAGAGTTATTTTTGAAAACATTGTGTTTGATATAAACACCATTGGAAAAGATTTATATCCTATAAAAGGTAATAAAATTAAGAATAAATTATTTTTATGGAATAACAATACCAAAAATGGACTGAAAGATGGAAAACCTGAAGAAAGAAAGTTGGGTTTGAGAATTCCCCTAACCTTGTGCCTGAAGTTTTTATTCACTTTAATGTCCTATATAATGACATTATATTAATTAATTAAAAATTAAAGAACATTTAATACATTAATATGGTTCATTATGGTTTCATTTAGTTCTTTTATGGGCCTTTAGATGAGTTATAGAGTTTAAATTTATTGTTTGGTAGTGTTCATTTTCTTAGTTTTCAAGAAAAATTCACTTGTACACATGAATGGAAGTTCATGTAGAACATGGATAAAAATCCAGAATTTCTATGACATATTACTAATGATATTATAGGTGTCTTAAGTTTCTTATAATGAAGTTGATTATTTTCCCTGAGGATAAATCATTAGATAAAATTTAATGATGATCGTTTTATGTTAATTTGGGCGATTTTTTTATCACAATGAAAATGTTTTGTTCTATCATTTAGTATTATGTATAAAAGTTGTTTCCAGAACATAAAAGGGGTCAAAACATAAATATTACAATATTTTTTCAACCATTTAATGGTTTTATTGAAATATTTGAAGGTGATTAAGGAAAATGGAATTGCATCGCCCAAGATGTTGGTAAATTAACTCATCACGGGTGACGATTTATTTTTTATAATAAAATAGAGAGTATGAGGATTATAATTAATAATATTCGATTAACATGATATAATACCATTATATCAATCATTATTAAGTTATCATGACATTTGGATAAGATAATATGATGATAGAAGAAGAAAAAAATAAGTTTGAAAGGAAAGTGAAAGAAAATAGGGAGAGAAATTACCTATTGAAGATATCTTTTTTGAGAGCCTCTTTAGGAAAGAGGTTTTGTTCTTTTTATGATACCAATGGATAATGAATGTGGGGGGATCTTGGGATGAAATTTTGGAAGAATTTATATAGGTCTTGAATCTTGATAGGTGTGAGTAAATGAGGTTGTGAGGGGTGATGTTTATAGTGGAGGGGAGAGGGGTTTCTCAATATTTAATTCATTTGTTTATTAATTTCTCTAAAGACAAATAATATTGATGATTCCATGACTAAATATAGTAAATATTTCATTTTATTTCTATCTAATGTTCATTTACATCAGCCATGACTCATGAATGATGAAGAAATTCATTTATTTAGCATATTTTTTAATTTATTGAATTTCATTATTCACTAAAAATTAAAGTATTTCAAAAAAATATAAAAAATAACCCTAAAAGTTTCTTAACATGTAGAATTAAAGAATGAAATCTATTTTATTAAAATAATTTTAGAAATATAAGTAATTTTTTTTTAAATTAAAATAATAATCTATATGAAAAATACAAATTTAAAAATTAAAACCGCTTTTATAACACTTTGAAATTTTAATTCAGGTCTCATAAAATTATCATATAATCATAAGACATAAAAATAATATATACGGAATAAATTTTATGAAAATTAATTTTCTTTTAAATTATTAAATTAATCATTTAATATTCATGAATTACATAAATACTGACATTGTAATTATATCATATTTTCACTTATAAAATAGATTAATTTTATTTATACTATCATTGGTAAGGTTCCTATTAACTTTACTGATTTATTATTCATAAGGGTCATATTAATATACGTAAGAGTAAAATTTCTATTCATAAGGGTATGTTATTATTCGCCAAAAATTAATTTTTCCCTGTCTGACTCCAAACATCTTACTGATCACAATCATGTATGTTAGATTTTTGAAATTGAAATCACATAAGTGGGAAAATTATGTTTAAAGGTTGCGTAGAATTTAGTAGTTCATTTAATAATGATGTGGCATTGTGTCTCCTAATGTTATTTTATGTGATTCTACTATATTTCATTATTATAAGAAGTGAAATTTTCATTGATAAAAGTTTGGATCATTATATTCTTCCCCCTTTTGAAATTTTGACATCAAAATTTTGTTTTACGTAAATTGGTGGGGGTTCTTCTCCTTCGTCACATCCTCTAGTTCCCAAGTTTCTTCTTCATACTTATGGTTCCTCCACAACACTTTTATGAGGTGGTTTTTCTTTTTGTGTAGAACCTTATCTCTCTGGTCTAGAATCTTTACTGGTTGATCCTTATAAGAGTGACCAACTTCTAGATGTTCCTCCTTTAAGTTTTATAGATGTAAGGGATCTAGTATGTACTTCCTCAGAAGTGAAACGTGAAATACATCATGAATTTGAGCCATATTTTGTGGAAGTGAAAGCTGATATTCCATCTCTCCTATGCACTTAATGATCTCAAAGGGAGCAATGTGCCTTGGGCTTAGCTTCCCTTTCTTTTCAAACCGCATGACTCTCTTCCACATTGATATTCAGAGGAATACTTTATCTCCAACATAGAACTCCAATTCCCTTCCACGGTTGTTAGCATAGATCTTTTTTATACTTTGAGAAGCTTTGATATTTTGTTGGATGACTTGAACCATCTCTTGTACAAGATTAGGTCTATGTAGCGTTCTTTCTGCAATATCATCCCAACAGTTTGGAGTTCTACATCGCTTTCCATACATAGATTTATATGGATCCATCTAAATACTTTAGTGGAATCTATTTTTTTATGAGAACTCAACCAATTGAATATTCTTATCATATCCAACTTTTAATTCTGATGAACGTGATCGTAACATATCTTTGAGCATATGAATAGTCCTATTAGATTGGCCATCAGTTTGGGGTAACAGACTGTGCTGAAATTAAATTCAGTACTCAAGGCATCTTGAATACTCCTCCAAAATATGGATGTGAACCTATGATCACAATCAGATAAAATCAAGAGTGAAACCACATGTATTCTCATCAATTCCTTCAAATATATCTTCATAAGTTGTTTCATTAATAGATATTCCTAAATAGAGATAAAGTGAGAAGTCTTGGTGAGTTGGTCCACCACAACCCATATCACATTATTTCCTTTGTATGTCTTCGAGAGACCTATGAAAAAGTCCATAGTGACATTCTCCCATTTCCACATGGGTATAGGAAATGGTGGCATCATACCTTTGGACTTATTTCACTCATCTTTAATGTTCTATGTTATCAAGCACCTTGAGATATACTCAATATTATCCTTCTTCATGTTTTCCCACTAGAAGTGTTCTTGGAGATCACGATACATATTAGTTACACTAGGATGGAAAGAGAAAGTTGAGTTATGCACATTGTAAAATAGCTCCTTCTTTATCCTAGGTGATAAAGTCACACAAATCTGAATTACAAACTGAATCACACCATCATCGTTGATATGGAACTCTTACAGCTTCTCTTCCTTTACTGTATTCACCATCTTTTGTAACTCCAAATCATCCCTTTATGTCTCCTTAACCTTCTATTGGATAGATGGTTATGAATTCATTTAGACCAGGTAGTATATATTCCCTGCAATTATGATTTCAAAATACATCCTTTGCATATCCATGAATATAGGGACTTTCTCAGTCTGCAACATGGATAGACCAGCAGGTTATTTTCGACTTAGAGCCTCAGCTACCTTGTTTTCCATCCCATGATGATAGTGAATAGATTAATAGAGTCTCTGATTAGATCTATCCATATCCTTTGATGAATGTTTATCTCTTTTTTGTGAATATATAATTTTGGCCCTTGTGATTGGTATATAAGTCAGACTTCTCACCATATAGGTAGTGCCACTAGATTTTTAAAGAAAAAATCACAGTAACTCACTCCAGATCATGAGTCAGGTTGTTCTTCCCATGGATCTTCAACTTTCGTAAGGAATATTCTATCATATTATCATTTTTAATGAGTACACAACCCAAGACTTTCATTGAAGCATCACTATATATCAAAAAACATTCTCTACTTTTTTGGTAACGTGAGTACAGCTAAAGTGATCATCCTTATCTTTAGCTCCTTGAATATTTACTCACACTCATCCATCCATACATACTTTACACCTTTCCTTATTAACATAGTTAGCAGGATTGACAATCATGAGATATTTCTCAAAAAACTTCTATAGTACCCATATAATCCAACAAAACTATGGATTTCTATGACACTAGAGGGTCTAGGTCATTCCTCAATCGCCTTTGTTTTTGAAGTGTCCATAGAAATTCCCTCACTTGTGATCATATGTCCAGAGAACATGACTTGATTCATCTAGATGTCACACTTTTTGAACTTAGAATATAAATTCTCCTTTCTCAATGTCACCAACACAAGTCTTAGTTGTTCTTCATGTTCCTCCTTACTCAAGGAGTAGATAATAATATCTTCGATAAATACTACCACAAATTTTCCTAGGTAATGTATAAAGACAATATTAATCAAATCTATAAATATTACAGGGGAATTAGTAAGTCTGAAGGGAATCACTAGAAACTCATAGTGCCCATACCTTGTATGGAAGGTAGTCTTTTGAATATCTTCTTTATTCCTCTTTAGCTGATGATATCCAGAACTAAGATCCACAATTGAGAAGGACTGAGCTATTCATAGTTGATCGAATAAGTCATCAACCCTTTTAAGAGGATAATTGTTCTTTATGGTGATCTTTTTGAGTTCCCGATAATCAATACACAACCGCTTTGATCCATCCTTCCTCTCCACAAAGAGAACCGGTTCAACCTAAGGTGATGCACTATAGTGTTTGAACCCTTTGTCCAAATGATCTTGTTGCTGCTTCTTGAACTCCTCAAGCTATAAATGATCCTTTTTATAGTAGAAATTTTATATAGGAGTAGATCCTGGTATGAGTATTGTTAATAACTCTACCTCACGATCTAGTGGAATTCCACTAACTCTTTGGGAAATACATCACTATATTCCCTCGTGATGGTAATTTCCCCAAGGTTAATAACTTCATTTGACTTAACCATTTGAGCAAGGTGTGCCTCTTCATAAGGAATAAACACCCAAACCATGGAAGTATTTTCAAAGGATATTTGTGGTCTTCCATTAATTTGTAGAGGAGCATGGGATGGTTTGAAATATCCAAAGATATTTACTATTACCAATATTTGATATGTTCTCTATATAATGAGATCCAATACATTCCCATTATAGAGTTGAATTCTACTAAGGGGAGTATCATGAGATTTTTTGGAAGAATATTCCCACATACAGTGGCAGGAGAAGATTCCAACACTTGGGTTGAAATGATTTCACTACTAGGTGATTTTATTGATATTTCAACTTCATGTTTTTGGGGACTTTATTCATTAGTTCTAGAAACCATGTGGGATATAAAGGAATGTGTAGAACAAGAATCAAATAATACTTTTTCCATTATTGAGTGAATTGGAAGTGTACCTTGTACAATATAATTTTCTTGCTCCACTTCCATAGGAGTGATGGCATAAGCCTTCCCATGTTTCTTTGGATTTTTTGGCTGCTGATGATGATTACCCTCAAGGACTTTTAGTTTAGTGAACCATCTTGCATAGTGACCTTTATCTCTATAGTTGTGGCATTGTACCATGTGTGGTGCTCCCCTTTCCTCTACCACATTATCTATCCTTCTCATGTCTTTTCTGCATTCAAGAGCTTGGTGGCCTTCTTTTATGCACTTGAATAATTTCCTCATCCCTTTGAGTCAATTCCCCTTATGTTTCTTCCCACATTTTTTGACATGTGGGTGGTTGAGTTTTCTTGCCACATTTCTCATTTGATCTTTCATCATGAAACTCCATCTTTCTTTTTCTATCACCATAAACATGGGACCATTATCCAAACAACATCTCCACTTTGAGAGCACATCAAACAACTTATTCATAAGTCCCAAAGTCTTGAATTGAAAGATCCTTTCAAATGTGAGTTTTAAATACACTAAAGAATCTATAAATATTTATATCATTGTTGATAACAAAAACCAAAGCATACCTTGCAAGCGTTGTGAAATTATCCTCATAGGTAGTGAAAATTTCTCCTTACTTTTTCTTGATCTATATGAATTCTCTCTCCATATTTGTATGAAGAGTACATAAAAAATACTTGTTAAGAAACATTATCTTAATGTCCTCAGACTCCATCTCTTTAATTTCGTCCCATGGTATGGTGTTCTTAATCAAAGACCACCAACGGTCAGCCTCTCCATATAGATGATAAATGGCTAGAGTCAACTTCTCTGTCTCAGAACATTGAATAATAGAAAATATCTTCTCTATGGATTTGACCCACTTTTCTTAGACAATTGGATCAAAAGATCCACTAAAATTTGGTGGTGGTTGCCGCATAAAACACTCGATAGCTAGTTTCTTCCTCTTAGTTGAAGGAGGACATTCCACATTGTTCAGGTTATTATTCATAACCTGAGACAACTGGTTAGGAATATCTATGACGTTTTGAACTCCACCTCCCAAAGCATTGTGGATGTTGTTCGGGAAATAATTTCATTATCCTTTGCATGAGTTATTGTCAGGGTTTCTTCCGGTTCCCACCATTTTCTAAAAAAGAAAAGTTTAGAACTAAACATAAGACAATAATTCATGAATAAATATTTTATTAGATTGTAAAATTAACACTATAAAATTATATTATGGGATCCCTATGTTTAGAAAATATTATTATGTGCTTACATATACTTAGTCTCATACTCGGTATTTTCACCTATGCTCTCCAATCCTAATTACCAAGTTAACTAAATCAGGCCTCTAATACCAACTATAGTGAACCTACTTTTTTGAATTATATTTACATCATTTTAATAATAAACAACATAAAATAAATACACAAAGAGGATCCAAAGGATTAGTGTCTTGGAAAAACTAAGACTATACATAATTTTTACAACATAAATATAAAATTTATTTAATTTATTCTTCTCTATATTCTTATTGGCCCTTTTTTTCTTCTTAGTACACGTAATCACTTAAGGATATAAATAAAAAAAGAGGGATATGAAAGCCTAGTAAGAGGATAGATAATAACATTAACAATATAACAGGGTGTAATCAAAATCATTATCATAATAACAAATTCATAGGATCATAATCCTGGGGGGAAGCATTAAGAGAAGACTTGTATTGTGGAAATGAATAAATAATGAAACATCATGTTTTAGTGGTCAACTACCACAGATAGTTGTGAATAGAGGTAGCTTCATGTTCACACATATTTCACTTTTACTCATGAGATTAATCACATTACACAATGCATTAGAGTGATATATAATTCTAGTCACACTCATCACATCATAACAGTTCAATGCACTATATAATTCTAGGTGCACCCCTCACATCATAACATTGACATTTTCATGCATGAAAAATGGAACATATATCAATCTTGAACATAAAACAACCCATGTAAGGGAATGGGTTACACTTTGTAATGAATACATTAATAAACTTTGGGTTCAAAAATTAAAGAGGGAATAATATACTTGATATAAGCACCATCAACCTTGAGTGGGAAGTAAAAGGTGTGTTTTTTTAAAATAATATTTCTTTTGGAAAACATTGTGTTTAGAATAAACTCCAATGGAAAATGTTTATATCCCAAAAAGGTAAGATATTGATGAATAAATGGTTTTTAATTAATAACCGTATTGAAATTGGAGAGAAATAGGAAAACCAGAAGTAAGAATGTTTGGTTTCAGAATTCCCTTTACCTTGTGAGGACACCTACATTTTTAATTCAGGAACTTTGTGTCTTTTTTTATTTTGTAAGATTAATTGTTTTTTATTCTTAATCTTAATTGAAATATCTTGAATAATTTTTCATGCTTAATTCATATTTAATAGATAAATTTTATTTTTTAAATGGATTTAAATGAATGTTAATATTTTACCTCATTACCAAACTTTTAAATTCAAACACTCTTATGAGTTTGAATAATTTTTGAAATTCATGATTATTAGACACTGCCTAAAAATTTTTTCATCATACTCTTAGGTGATCTAATAAAATTTGATATTTTATTCTTAGTGCCCATGTTTCCTGAGTGAACTCATTTCATGCCTTGTCAACTAGAACTTGAGGATATTATCCTTAAAATATTTTTGATAATGAAGAAATGTTATATTATGAATTAGGTGAGTTTTTTGGAAAACCCTTTGTATCCACTTGAGACCTATATTTACATTAACCCTTCATAAGTCTAAAGTATCCATGAATTCCATAATAGGTTAAATATAAATTCTAAGAAAATAAATTTTTACCTACATTGACTCTACATGCTTTGCTTGGTTACTTCAATGATTGGATTGGGATAAAGGATGTCATGGGATTACATTCAAGAGGCACTACATTGTTAGAAAATGCAGAGGTGGTGCCATATATCTTATGTAATATTAAAAATAAAATGAACCTGAGTAATTCCTTTATTATATTTTGTGAAATTCTAGTCTTCTAAAAAATAAAAATGAAAAAAAATTGTAAATAAGAAAAAAAATATGTAAAAAATATTGTAATATTTGAAAACGAAAAAAAGGAGAAATAGATATGTATAATAGAGCCATTTTTTTACTCATGTTCCAATCTAAAAAATAAAATGGGATATTATGGGATATTAAGGGATATGGAATAAAGTAATTTACTACAATAATTATTTAATAATCATGTATTGTGTGTAGAGTCAATGCCTCCTCTTATTAAATGTTGATTTTTATTACATACCCACCCACCCCCATCCAACATTAAAAACTTGTGGAATCCTTATTCTTATCACATATGATTTATCTTTTATCATGGATAAGTAATAATTTCGTCATTATTATGGATTAACATGAATATTCAGAAGATGAAAATAACTTTTCATATCAATTACACTTGAGAGAATAGAAACATAAATTTTCAAGGAAGGTAGGTTGAAACGTAAGTATATATAGATAACTGAGGTTGAATTAATTTGATTATGTGAGAATAAAATATAATGTGAACTGATATCACAAAATAAAAAAGATGTATTTGTTTTAAAAATGATTGGAGGCCCTGTCATACTCGATTTTTTTGGTACTATGGATTAGATAGAGTGTTTTGTTCAATACTAAAAAATTAGTTGTAAGGAGTGATGATATGAAATTTTGTGTTATTTAAATTTTAATTTCATTTAAAATGTACTCAAATGCATGTTAAAGTATTGGGGAAACAATATTTTACACATTTTTATTAAATTTAGGTGAATTAATCAATTTAGTATCACTTTTTCAATTAAATGAAAAAAATGAACATGCAATTTTGATGTATATATTAGTAATATATTTTAGATGGTATATTTTAAAAATGCATGTCTGTTTTTTTTGAAAATACATTTTTTAGATTGGAATTGAATTGTATTTATGAAAAATGAACCTGAATTAAATGTAAACATATAAAATATTTTTAATTGATGTTATAACTTCTTCTAAATTAATTAAATAGTTTTTTTATATTTTTGATCTTTAAAAAAATTAGGAATACATTTATCTACTAAAATATATTTATTACTTTCTTAGAATTTTGATATTTATTGATAAATTATAATTTTAATTTATTTATTCTGAATTGTTGTTTCCCTTAAAAGTTTTGTTTTTATTTGATAAATTTATATATAAATGGATGTTTTACATCTTTGATTTTTTTTGAAGGACTCAATTTATTGCATTGAAGAATAAATATCAATTGGAGATATAGGGTGAAGTTTCCCCACTTAATCATCAATCGCATGATTTATAGGGACATGAGATGATATTCGGTTAGTGTTACTACAGGATAAACAATTCTACCTCAATAAAAAGGTCCCAGAAGATCAACATGATTCATGGGTTTGGTGATGAGGGTTTATTCATATCTATTTTAATCAAAGGTAAATCGAGTTGTAAACTACTATGATGCAGATTCTATCTTCTATAACTATGGTTTATAGCTCAATATTGGGTGTTTACTGGATATTTTTTTAGTGGATTGTTCAAATCATGTTTCTATAAAGGAAGGTGGGTTTTTTAAAGTTGGATCCTAGTTTTTATATATAGTAATTAACAAGTTTTCTTGGATAACCATTCTATTTAGGACATCATTGGTTAAGTTGTTTTCTGTGCAAGAGGTAACCAAGGCATTCATGCCTACATGGTTGTTAGTTGTAGAAACCCTGAATATTATAAAGTGTTCAATGAAAGGAAAAAATGAGTTTCATGTATAAATAATTGGGTAGTTTATTTATAGCTACCAAAAGCTATTATCATGATGTTCTAACTCTGATAATTGGGCACCAACTCAGACCATTTACCACCATGTTGGTGGTAGAATTTTATATAGGATGACTATCACCCACAAAATTTTCAAGGGGGAGTTATGTGGTATATGGGTTGGTGGATATCCTTGACAATCACACCTAGTTTAATAGGAATCATAGGTGGTGTGCATGCCTATAAGAGGCATAGGCCTCCATCATTTTTCCCATCATCTCCTTAAGAAAAAATTGTTTTGATATTTGAGTTATATTTTTGAGGTGTTTTGATCTATTGTCCAAGAGATTTATTTATGAGGTTTTTATTTATATAATAGTGATAGATTTTATACCTACTTTTTACTATAGTGATGTCCTTATATTTACCCATTGTTTTTTTACCCCCATTATTTTCGGATTTTTTCACTTTACATCTGGTGTCTATTTTTCTTCATGCTTTTCACTTTATTTTATCTCACAGTTATCATCATACTAAAGGTCCAATCATTTTTTCTCTCAAAAAGTGGTATTAAATAATTTTTTTATTTATTTTTTTCATGTTTTTTAGGTTATTAATAATTATTTAAAATTTGAGTATAATCTGATTGTGACTACAATTGATCTTTCACATCTGAAAAATTTATTGAGATTATTATATGCGTTATTTTTAAATAGAGGAAGTTCTATACATATAGTGTGTCCAGATAGCAGTAAATTTTGAAATTTAAAAAATCAATGGGAATAATATTCTATTGTGGAAAATGAAGATGAAAATTTTGATTCGGAATGATAATTTCCTATTGGTTCTTAGATAAATATCGGGGGGTGTGGTATAGGAGAAATGGAATGACATGGACAAGAATGTTATCTCCAATATCTATTTTCTTTAGTGGATTGGATCCTACATTTATTATATGAAAAAGTATAGAAAATGAAATTTTTAATACATTTATGATGATATAAAAGGATAATTCACTTCCTAGAAAAATATTCTTGCAGAGAAAATTATACACTCTTCAAATAGTAGATTCATCATTGGTGACTAACCATATCCACAACTTGAATAACATTTTAACTTATCTTTCAGGTTTGGGATAAAAAATTGGGGATATTGAACATGAAAATATTATTTCTAATGTTTTCCAAATTCACATGATCATATCTTCATAAACCTCACCATCAATATCCTGATAGATATATTTATCTTGAATGAAGTTGCAAATATAGTTCTTGAATAAGCAATCTAATTCAAGACTAAAAATTAAAAATAAAAAACCTCTCACTAATTAAAGGCTCGATCAATGGATAGAGGAAGGATGATGTACCATTATTCTAGTGGGAGTCAAAAACATGAAAGGACCAAATTGAGGAGTAAGAAGAAAAATGTCACATGTGATAATTGTAGAAAAGGGGAAATATCATGAGGTATTGTATGAATAATAAGAGTGGTGGAAATTACACCCATTGAAATGTGGTGAGTATACATGGAAATGGATATATAATAGTTATTAATGCAATGACGAATATTAGAGGTAGATAATAACTCAATTAAGCATGGATAATTGACTCAATGGAAACATGGAACATAAAGTATCAATAGGAATCAATATAAACCAATATTAGAAGGATTTTTTATACATGGGGAATGACCACACATTGTATATCATTAAAGATAATACCATCAAACTGAAGATTCATGTTGGTATAGTTTTAACTATCCAAGGATTACATAATATGAAGGGGCTAAATAAGAACATATTGCCCTTTTATAAAATTTGGAGATATCGGATGCAAGACTCACACCAATAATAGAGTGATGAAAGTTTTAAAGGGTGTTATTTTTATGATGAAGGCATAGAAGAACTCAAAAAACTTATATTTTCTTATGGGAAAATGTACAAGGAGGTAGAGATAGTTTTTACATCAACTACCTTGAAAAAAGTGTTAATGACATCATGGAATTAAAATCTTGGCTATATTCCCAATCAAGTCCTATATATTGTTGCATATTAGAAGTTTCTAACTGGACTTAAAAAGGAATCATTGCCATTTTTGATCATTTGTTTTCGAAAACAACATATTTTGAAGGTTTTAATTTTAATGGAGAGGAAAAAGTATATCATATAGTTAATCAATTCTTATGTTTGGAATGCACTGGTTAAATCCCTAAGAGAAGAAAGGTACATTGTATCATTCATTGAGTATTATTCCAGGAGATGTTGGGTGCTCCCAATAAAGAGGAAGGCAAATGATTTTTAAAGTCTTAAAAACATTTAAAGCTCATATGGATCTTGAATCTAAAAACAAAATCATGAGCTCGAGGACTAACAATGATATAGAATATACAAGTAATGAGTTTGATACCTTTTCCAAAAGGAAGGAATGAATATATAGTTTATAGTTCCATACACGCCTTAAAATAATAGAGTTTTAATGTAAACAAACAAAACCTTGTTATATATAACAAGGTTGATGTTGAAGACTACTAGAGTTTCCAAAACATTTTGGAAAAATGAAGTGAATATCACATGGTATATAGTCAATTGAACTCCTTTAGTATAGATTGATCTAAAGACATAGGAGGAGATGTGGACTAGAAAACCCACAAACTATTCTATGTTATATACTTTTTAAATTCCAGTATATGCACTGTTTAATGAGCAAGAAAGTTCAAATTTTGATTTGAGATCCTGGAAATGTATCTTTTCTGGGGATATGATGATGGTTTAAAGGGGTATTGTTTCTGGGAAACAACTACCCACAAACTTATCATCACATGATATATCATTTTTAGATAATAAGTGGTGAAAATTATGATTTGTGGATACATAGAGAAATATAATAGAAAAAAATAATAGAGGTGGGAGAAGAAACCAAGGAAAGACCAGTTTCCATTGATCCATTACTAGAGTATAATGATTATGTATCGGTTGAGTTTGGATCATGATGGTACACTTGGGAGAAAAGAGAACCTATATGTAACTCAAAAAAATCACTAAGATCAATATTTCATTCTACTTATTGATGGAGGATGGAGCGACACCATATTTTAATGAAGCAACTCAGAATCTTGGTGTATCCTCATGGATGTTGTTGATGAAGGATGAACTTCAATTAGTGCATAAGAACAAGACTTGGGATTTTGTTCCATTACCTCTTGGAAGGAATGCTATCTGCAATAAATGGATCTTTAAGATCATATAGGATAAAAAGGACCTAGTGTAAATATATCATTCAGGTTTGGTGGTCAAAGGATATTTTCATAAAGAAGGTATTGATTTCAAAAATATATTTTCAATTATTTTTATACTGATGACTATTCAGGTAATTTTATCAATGTGTGTAACATAAAATTTACATATATAATATTTATATGTGAATACATATTATAATAATCCTGGAATAAATTTTATGTCTTATTAGTATTCATTAATTATTTTTTAAAATTTTTTATTCCTTATAGTATATTAGTTAATTTTTCATTCGAAAGGAAAAAAGCATTATTTCTAACCAAAGTGAGTTTTCATACATGATATAGTTTTATTTCAAATCATTATTTATGAATTATATAATTTTAATTTTGAAAAAATGAACTTAATTTTTGAAATCATCATATAAATATTATTTTAGGGTGAAATTTTGTTATTTTTCTAGAAAGATTGATTTTTCAATGAAAAGTGAAAATAAATATTTTTATTTTATTTTCAAGTATTTACATAGTAAAAAATATATTTTGGATTATTTTAAAATTAATTATTCTATTTTTATTATACATGATTCAATTATGGGCTCATAATAAATTTTATGCTTAAATTTGGTATAAAAATATTTTTATTCTTAAAGAGGCATTTTTAAAAAAAAAAATTCCATCGCATTTTGTGGGTATAATTTTAAATTAACTTATTCTACTTATAGAAAGTGAATCTTTGAAAATGGGTAAAATATTTTTAATCAACATGTAAAAAAAATTTAAAAATGATCCTTTTAGTTTTGGTCATTATGAATAGTAACTGAAGTAAATAATTATCATCGTCGTAAGGGTATATCAGGTAATTAAGGTTAAAAATAATATTATAAGGAAAACATTGACCCTAATATTTGGATTTATATTATTTGATAATTTTATTTCATCTATGTACATCAAATTTTTTAAAATATGAAAATGTGGTTCCATATTTCTTTGATTTTTACTATTATAGTTTTTAGTAAAAGATAATGTCAAAAATGTCACTTTCTTGCTTTTAGCATTTATAATTTTTTATGAAATGGATGAAAACAACTTATTTTCAGTTATAAAAATTTATCTTAAAGATATTTATTTTATGGTGATTTATTTTTAATTTTTAATGGTGAAATAGTTACATTAAATGCTTACCCAATGATGACATAGTATTTATTCAATTATGAGAAAAATAAAATAAATTATTCTAAAACTAATAAAAGTAAAATAATTCGAATGAATTGTTGTGTTACATTAATTTTTTATATAAATATAATATTTTGGGGATTTTTTGAAGGGATATAATTTAATTATTTTAATGTGATATTATTTTCAAAGTCAAATTAAATGAATAATTCTATAAATGACATTAATGATATTTTATAATAAATAATATTTTATTTTATGATTTAAATTTGATAAAATTATTTATTGATAAATTTTGTTTAAATATGATTTATATATAGCTTAAAATATCAACAATGTCCCATTTACGAAACAATTTTCTATTTATAGTAACTATCTTGACCCCTAAACAGTAAAAAACATTGTTATCTCAGTAATCATCAAAAGGGTAAATGGGGTGTTGAAACAAAAACATAAGGGTGAAAATATCAACTGTTTATAGTATTTGTTTTATAAAATTATTTAGATTCATAATCATATTATATTTTAATTATATAACTTTTGGATTCATTTTAATAATAAAATTAATTTATATTAATTTAATGCTTTAAGAAATTCTAAAACTCACCCTTCCCTCCCATAAAAATGGGAACCTAATATTATCTTTTATTAATACTTTAAAAACATTTTGGTTTATCCATGTAATACATAAATCCCTTCATAATTTACCTATACAGTTCTTGGAGGCCTTTTTTTAATCATAGGACTGTCCTACGAATGCTTTTGGTGTAATCCTAAAGAGATTTTCTCAAAAGGAGGTATAGTTATTAACCAAGTGTTTTTGAATTATTTCTTTTTTGAACTCGATAATATATTATTCAACCATTATTAAATAATTAAACAATTATATTCTATTTATTTAGATATTATTATGTTATTTTAATAATGTTTATCCATATCCTCTACCATCAACTAGGAAACAAAACCACCATTCGTGTGTACGAAGGACTACTACCTCACGAACTGATGTAATTCGTTAACCATCACCGCCTCCCATGGGTAGTTATAATGATGTACGTAATGTGTATATATGATATTAATGAAATATTTATCATTACAAAAATTAATATATCATATTTTTTATACCTTTACAGTCATTGAAAAATGATAACATCATTCTTGCGTATATATGGATTACAACATCCACAAAGGGATGTGATAAGTTTTTCATCACCAAATCACATGGATGGTACATATATAACGATATTTAATGAAATAATATGGTTTATATAATATAATCATAATTCTATAAATATAAAATAATTATTATTTTCTTTGCCTCATCATCGTTGAAATATTGAAACGTTAGTCATGCATATGTATGCCCTACCGTCTCCATTATTGTAATGTAGGTCATTTTTCATAACTATGTTTTAGGATTTTTTTTAAAACATATAATGAATGTATAAATATAATAATTAGTTCATTATTATTATTCTATAAATGAGAGAATAATGACATTTTTTATCATATTCAACTTACTGAAGTTATTTGGGATATATGAATTAAATATCATCAAAACGTCTGATGAGAACTTAATTGATTAAGTAATTAAATATAGAATGATAATAAATAAAATAAATGGAATAATAAATTGTAAAAAGGTTCTTAATAATGTAAATAATTAACATATTCTTATTATTAGGTAATACGAAAAATATATATAATTGATCCAGACTAAAGGTAAGGGATACTTTAACTTAAAACCTCATTTTAAATGTTTTAAATGTTTATTTTTAAAATAATTTTCTGGCATGTGCATATTCATAAATTTCTTTATAAAATTATTTATATATACATAAATTAATTATCAAATTCATTTTTTACTTTCTTTAAAATGTTTTTAAAAGGAATATTTTTATATATTTTATGTGGAACGTTTTTATAGAAAGTAAAAAAGAAATGTTCTATTTTAACATATATGGCATCAAAAACTTTTACCATCACTGTAACCATTATTTTATGTTTTCAATTATTTATAATATTCTATTTTTTATTCAAATAAAAATTATCCTTCTCTTTGTTCCATAGATTTTATTTTTTAAAATTGGGTTTTAAAGGAAAATGATATATCAATATCCAAAAATGTTTTACTTATGGTTTTAAAAGAATATTTTTATGAGTGTGATGATGAAAGAGAATGATTTTATGTATTTCATGAATCTTCTGGTATTTGGTAATTTTTTATAATGATGGGTGAGCTTGATATAGCTCATGATGATGTGTGATCCTAATATATTTCTCTATTTCATTGGGTAATGAATATGTTCTTAAGAGAATTGTATTGGAAGTCAACTGTATGGTTACTCAAACTGTAAGGGTTTTTATAAGGGTTCCTGTATTAAGTCTTTGACGATTATATACCAAGGAACCTACAATAATTTTTTAATCTTGGTAGTGACTTACAATGAAAATAATTTTATTCATTAAAGTAAGATATTAATATTTTAAAAGGAAGTATCATTCTCTTTAGGGTAAAAAGGTACGTTTTTTAGGAAATGTTTTTTATAGGTTCTCATGTTTTCTAAGAAACCCCCATGATTATGATTTTTTTTTATTTTTTCTTATAAATTGTTTTATGAAAATCATTGGACATTAAAGTTGATTTCATGTGTAAGTAAACAATTATTTTTTCTCAAAGTATATTTATGTGAAAGTAAAACTCTTTTTATGATCCCATAATTTTAAAATGGACTAACGAGTTTTTTTATGTCCCTTATTTAAATTTTTGTTCCCATCCCATGTTTTAAAAAAATCATCGGTTTTAAGGATTATTAGAAACAAAAAATAATTCAATTTGAAATTCATAAATATTTTTCATGAAGAGAAAACACGTTTATTTTTTTTAAAAAAAATTATTTTGGTAAAAATGGATACTAAGAGGAAGTGTCCAACATATATTCTATGGGTGTGTACGTAAGATTTAGGACCTAATTCTATAAAACTCTAAACAAACAAATATCCTCAAAAAATAAGAAATCTAATTCCATTCTAAAAATGAAATTATAGGTTAAATAAGGATTAGGTCTTTATATTTGGTACCATAGGTCAATTTAGATAATTTTAGAGGTTAGGATAATGAAAGTAAAAACCATTAAGAAATTATAATTTATGATTATTATAGTATTTTAATAATACCATGTTGCATGATCTAAACTATGTTTTTTTCATAATGGGATTTTATAGAGGAAAGGGGTGAGCTAAAGTATGAAGGCATTGAGAGTAAAATATCCTTCCAAATCAGCAACCTAGATTGGTTTGAATTAGAATAGATTTGTTTTTTTATTGTGATAGATTAGTTCATATAGACTATAAATTGTGGATGTATCCATATGAGAGAGTGACCATGTTCACTAAAAATAACATATCAATAGTAGAGAATTTTATGAAACATAACCCTCCTGAATTTAGTGGATCATCTGATCTTGTGGTAACTAAGTGATGGATTAAATCTATGGAAATGGTATTTTAAGTCATGGGTTGTTCATATCATCAAAATTTTGATCCTTCTATTTATTTATTTGAAGGTGAATATGATAAATGGTGGTCAATTTTTAGGAATGTAAGATAAATATAAGAGATTGATTCCTTTAAATGGGATGAATTTAAGAATATTTTAGTTGATAAATAGTTTCCTTAGCCTTTATAACATATGATGAAAAATAAATTATTGTAATTGAGAAAATAGTATAATGATTTAGTGTCTATGTATAATGAAAACTTCACACAATTAGAAAGGTACACACTAAATCTTATCCTAGATCAAGATAGTTAAATTAATTAGTTTTACTCAGGATTGAATCCATGATATCAAAGGGAATGGGATTCCCATGAATTAAAAATTTATGAGAAACATATTAGATGTGTTGAGAAGGGGGATTTTTAAAGATCATGTATTCCATGACAACAAGAATAAAAAAATTCTAGAAGGAAAGCAATGGGGAAGCATCCACAGAATAAATATGAAGGTAAGAAAACGAATTTCCTATATTATGATAAGTGTGGTAAAACAATTCCTGGATAATGTCTTATAAAATATGTGAATTGTTTATGATGTGGAATTTTTGGATATGTGTCTCGTGACTATAATTAAAATTATCATACAAACAATTAAATGATAATGGTAAGATGCTTTAATTGTAATGAGTTGGTTCATTATGATTACATGTGTCCAAAGTTAGTCACTTATGGTGGAAATAATTAAGATCGAAAGTTTAAAGGTGTGGTAATATACTTTTTTAATACTGCTTTTGATGTTGGGACAACTAAGGAGGTGGTGATAGGTATGATAATTATTTATTTCAATTATATCAATGCCCTGTTTGACTAAATATATTCACTTTTCTTCATTTATCTCATATCAATGATTTGTTTTATCAGATCTTGGGATTATAGTATTTTTCAAAGTTTGATCTCAGGTCAGGATACAAATATTTGAATTTAAAGGATTAATATATTCTAAAGACAATATTTTTTTAATAGATATATAGACATTATGAGTTTGTAGTTATACCCTTTGGGTTGTCTATTTCACCATTTGAATTCAAGGATCTTATAAATAGAGTTTTTCTTGAATATTTATATAATTTTGTTTTTTATTGATGATATATTGGTATGCTATAGAAATCATAAATATCATTAAATACACCAAACGATTTATTTAAAAACCTTGAAATAAAAGAAACTATATGGAAAATTTAGTATATTTGAATTTTTGTTCAATAGATTTATTTTATTAGGAATATTGTTTCTTTAGATAGAATTCCTATTTACACTTCTAAAACTAAAGTTATTTAAGAATAGAAAAGAACGAAAATGTCAAATAGATTCATATATTTCATGGATTAGTGGGATAATACCTGAGGTTTGTTGAAAAATTTTCTGTATTTTCTATCCCATTGACTATGTTAACAAGAAAAAGAGTTAAATTTATTTTGATAAAATAGTGTGATGATTGTTTCAAATAACTAAAAATGATTGGTGAATGCTCCAGTTTTTTTCATGTCATCTATAAATGGTTTCTTTTTCATATACATTGAAGTTTCACTAAATGATCATGGTTTTGTTTTGATACAGAATAATCAACTAATTTATTATGCATAATGGAAACTGAAACCTCATGAGATAAATTATCCTAAAAATTATATATATTTATATGATGTTTTTTTCTTTAAAAAATTATAGTCATTATTTATATGGATTAAATTGTGAAATTTATACATATCATAAATGTTTGAAGTATATATTCACTCAGAAATAGGTGAAAATGAGTAAAATAAGATGGATGGAATTGATTAAGGATTATAACTATAATATCAATTACTAATAATGAAAATAAAAAAAAGTAGTTGATACTTTGAGTTATAAAGATAATGCTACATCAACCATGTTACATTTAGAATATGAATCTTTGATTAATGATTTGATGAATTTTTTCCTAAAAATTATGCAAGCTTAATTTTCCACTATTTTATTTTAGGTTTCATTGAAATAATATCTATTAGAAAGAATTAATAAATATCAAATTGAGGATCATGTTTTATAGAAAAAGGTAGAATTTACTAAAAAGGGTAATTTTCTAAAGTTTAATGTTGATGTTGAAGGTGTTATCATGTTTTAAAATTTATTATGTGATCCTTTTCATTCCCTTTTTAAGTGATAATTATGGAGTAAAGCTCATATTTATCCATTTTATAGTCACCCAAGTAGCACTATAATGTATAGATATCATCGTGGGTGTTATTATTGGTATGGAATAAAAATATATATTGTATAATTTTTAATGAAATTTGGAAATTATTAACAAATTAAATTGGAAAAAAATTTAATGAAGGGGATAATTCTTCCTTTTAAAGTTACAAAATAGAAATGTTAGAATTTATCCATGGATTTAATGGTGGGATTATAAAATAAATCTCAAGGTAATAGTGTTATTTGGTTTATTGTTTTTTTAACAAGATCTATACATTTCCTCCCTATTCAAGATACTATTTCTTTATATAAACTTTCTTGACTTTCCCTCAAGGATATATCTAGATTACATTGAGTTAATATATAAATTATATCTAACCATGATACCATATTTAATTATAATTTTTTAAAGGAATTTATAATTTTTTGGATACTAATTAAATTTCAGTACATATTTTTATCCTCAATATGATGGACAGTCTGTGTAATGACCCGCATTTTGAACTGGGTTGAAAGTGAGGGAAATTGAACTTTTTCAATTAATGAACTGGTCATTTTTAGAACCGGGATTTGGAACAAGGTTCTGATGCTTTGAACCCTACTCTTTTAATGTTTTTGGTCATAGGCGAATGCCCGTTATGTTTCCCGAGTGGCTCGAGGTGTTTCGAGTGCATCGTAATTGAAGGAGGCTGATTTTTAAATAACAACAGAAGGTGCACGGTTGGCACACGGTTTCCCAAACCGTGTGGCCCAAACCATGCGGTTTAAAATATGGAGGCAGAGGAGTCCACACGGCCTGCACACGGTTTCCCCAAACCGTGCGAAAATCCTGTGCGGGTTGCCTGGGGTATCCAGTAGAGGCTTCAAGGTTTGTGCACAGTTTGGCAGACCGTGCGGTTCAAACTGTGTGTGGCCCTCCTTTTGGGTTTTTAGATGTTTTAAAAAGAATTTAAAATAAAATCTAAACTAATAAACCCTCCCATCACTCCTCTCGAACAGAACCCGCACGAACCCCCTCCCTTGGTACCTCAGCCTCACGCGAGTCCCCTCTCGGTCGCACCTCATTTCTCCTCTATTCTTGGCGATTCCTCATTCAAATCTCTGCGATAAGTCTCCTCCCTCCTTCCTCCTCTCCTCTTGGCTGATTTTAGGGCTCCCCCTTGCCTTAATTCCATTCGACTGAACCCCCTAGGTTTAGGTTTTGTTTTTGATTCATTTTTCTTTTGGTTCCTTTGTTCTAGAGATATGCAGAGAGTCCCTCGGGACCTCGTTGTTGTCCATATGATGTCTTCCACCGAAGGTGAGATGGATTGTGGTTGTTTCGGTTTGCTGGGTTGATTCTGAGGTAGGGTTTTTTCCTGTTTATGGTTTACACATCCTCTAAGTTAATATCTTTTGTTGCCTTAAGGTTCATAGTGTGTTATGCCTAGTGGGGGAGCAGCAACGGCGGCTCTTAGTTATAAATCGCCTAGAGCCGGAGTGGATGGATGGATCCACAATGAGATAGGGTCCCTCTACTTACCCTTTTATTTAAAGTGAAACATTTAATGAGTTATTTCTGCACTGCTTTTGTATTTTAATCATGCAAGTTTAGTTTCAAGTGAATGCTTCGGTGCAAAGAGTGTGAATTGTAGGGACAAGATAAAAACGGTTACGTGCTAACTAAACTAATGATTTAATAATAAAACTCCTCTATTAGAGGTGCGATGTCTTCAAGATAAAAGTAGGAAGTAGATCATTATGTTTGTCTTCTTTTCCTTGCCTTTGTGATCAGTACTGAATGGTTTGTTTGGATTCTTGTTTCTTCTTTGTTGAATTGGCCCAAGTGGGAAAATGCTATGTTTCCATAACGCCTCACTTTTCACTTGAACCCTTTCCCAATTTTCCATGTTTAGGAAAATTGGATAAAATGACCTTGAATAGGGAAAGTGCGCAAAATGACATAGTTTAATGGGTGGGGTTGTGAATTTTATATGGTTAATTGGAGCGCATAAGAGGTAATGCCTTATGTGTTGTTTGATAAATATGAATGATGTTTTAACTGAATAGAACACTATAGAGGGTTAGAGCATGACCCTAGTGGTTATTGTTATGATTGTGAATGAGTATCATAATTGATTATGGGTGTTTGTGAATGTGGAATGTCTTTTTGAAATGCATAAGAGGTATTACCTTATGAATTGTAACATAATGCTGATAACGAATGTGTGTGGTTATAGATGGGAGGAATTCATACCCCATTCCATCTACTCTGAACGGTTATGGATGGGTGGCAAGCATACCCCATGCCATCTTACTTGAGTATGGGTGGGAGGCATGTCTACCCCACGCCAGATGCGATCTTTATACGTTTATGGAAGGGAGGCATTCATACCCCTTTCCAGTTGACCGATAGGGATGAGAGGAATTATTACCTCGTTCCCACTAATCATGAATGAGGGAAGGGAGGCATTCATACCACTTTCTAGTTGACCTATAGGGACGAGAGGCATTCATACCTCGTGCTCGCTATCTTCAACTGATGGGTGGGAGGCATGCTTAACCCACGCCATCTTTCATCAATATTTACATGTGTAACTGTAGTGGCATGATCAGACTGATATCCCGGCTACGGGCCGAAGCTGGTATAGCCGTCAGGTCTCCTTGGGAAACCTAGACGGGTGTTGTTCTTCCATTTTTGTTCTGATTATTGAATCCTACTACACCTGCTTACTGCTTTAATTAATATTACACTGTCTGGTTTGGGTTAGACACCGGTGGTGCCGGCCTACTAAGATTTATATCTCACACCCTACTCGGGCCACCATTGCACTGGGGTACCCGAGTAGACCGTTCTTGTTTTCAGGACCTAGTTTGGTTGCCATGTTTCTTATACCTGGGGATAGGAGGAAAGGACAGAGCGGGGGCTCGGGTTGCTCAGGAGAATGCCTGTCGGGCCTTGCTGTCTTTTATTTAATATTTTGTATTGTATTGAAATCATGTTGTATTGTGTACTACTTTCCATATCTGTACCATCATCCATGTATTGTGACAACTAGATTTGGCCACCTTTTATGAAAATGATCACCATTTGTCTTCCAATGTTGTTCGTTCATTGTTTATTGATTACTACTTCCGCTATTGATTGTTATTTACTCTGAGATACCGATATGTTACTCTGATATGAGGGTATAGTATCCCCACTATCACCTCCCAAGACCCTCACTAGTATTCAACAGCCTCTGGCATACGAGGAGACGCGCTTGAGGCCATGTGGCGACCGGTCTGGCCACCAGGTCGATGGTGAGCCATGCTGGTACTTTACAAAGTGGTATTAGAGGAGTTTTCTCTTCTGGTTTGTTTTACTGTTCGGCAACATTAGATAGGGACTAGAAGGAATTGGAATTTGGTAATGAGCTGTGTCTGGGATTGGCCACCTCATGCACAAGGAAAATCTAAATTGCCTCAAATGCAAGTATTGTTTTAATGATTTTGATTGTTACGGTAGATTTGATTTCACCATGGGGTGACACACATGTTTTCTGTTGATACTACTGATGCAATTTTGGGTTTTATTTCTATTGCAACCTAATGATACGAGGGTATTCCACCTCATGCATCATATAGGCACATTGTTAGAAATCGCATGCCATTCCATCTAGCATGAATTAGTAATGTCTGCTATTGTGATAGGTACAATAACATGCTGCTTTTGATTAAGATGAAATTGGTTGATTTTTATTAATTAAGTGATTTAGATTATAATAGGAGCCAATTTTCAGTTATAAGGTGTATGGGCGCCTTATGGCTGGTAAAGGGTAGCCTGTGTAATTGAATCACCATAAAAAGAGCTGTAGAAGTTTAAATTGGAAAATTAATTGAACTTTGTTATTAATGAAGGGAGCCAAATTCCAAATTGTAAAGTGTATGGGCACCTTACAGGTTGGTAGGTGGCCACCCATATGATTGGATGACTATTTCGAGCATGTTAAATTCTGAAATGTGTTTTTTTTTGTCTGTTGGGAGCCAATTTCAACCCATAGAGTGTATGGGCGCTTCATGAGTTGGGGACTGGCAACCCATAATGAATGTGATGACAGTGTGCTTTGTGAAATGATTATTTGTGTAAAAGATGTTCGGTTTTGATCTGATGTGAATTGGCTTGTGGAACCCTCATAGGTTGCCTGTTTTGTTTAAAAGGAATTTATTATGATAAATTTCCGGAATAAGACTGGATGTCTGATAAATGTTAAACGGTTAAAAGGAAGTTTTCTGAAACTTTCCTGCTTTTCTTTGAGCTGTTTGTAAAAAATGATCAAGTGCCTAGTGATTTTTGGTTTTGAAAGGTTACTTGATGTGTTGAATTTAATCTTTTAAAGTGATTAAATGATAAATGTGAATAAATATAAAGGGCCTGGAAAAAGGAACCTTTAGTGGTGTCCTCTATTGAGACCCTGTGTGTGGGTAGGTTAATCCATTCTTATGAGTGCCTTGGAACGGAACCTTACGCGTTTTTTGTAGGCTGTTTACTTTTAGCAATGACGTTAAATGTCAGTCTTTGAGCTCGATGACTTTTTTTGTGCGTGACCAAATTCCTGGGTCAATGTTTGTTTTTCGTAAGGGGCTAGCACGGGGTAGGTAGCACCCTTATAACTATTGTGCCTTGTTTTTACGGTGAGATTTCTGAATTTTGGTATTGTTCGGGTATCGTTGTCCCATGTAGGACTTCCAGTTCTAATAACGTCCTTGTTCAGACGGGTTTTCATGATTCTTTTCATCTTGTTGAGGGATTTAGCATCGGGTAATGCTCTGTATCAGTTGGTTGGACATGCCTCTGGCATGGTCGGTCACCTTGTTGGTCATTTGACCCTTTCTTTTGGCACAGAAATGGATGACTTGACATGTCATCGTCCAAGCGAATGGTCGTATGGGGAATTATGACATTTGGTTGTATCTCTTGCGCTTCTGTGTACGATCTCGGGTCATCTCTGTGGTAGAGTGACCCGAGCGTTTGAGAATCAAGTTGTCCCAATGCTCGGGGTGATTTTCAGAAGACTCGGGTGGTTGACACGTCGGTCTTGTTGCTTTGGATTCCTTGTACGTTTGATGTGGTGATCGTGGATCAAAGGAGAAACGCATGTCCGCTCTATTAATTGTGAACAATTATGCTTATGAGAAGTTTTTCTTTCTCCTTTCGATGACGCCGACCCTTCTAAGGTGGGAAACATCATACCAGTTGAGTAAAGCGTGTCCTTCCGGGTAGAAGGAACATGCCAGGAAGGACCATCTTGGAAAATGGTCGGGTTGTGCTCGAATGCTTTTGGGTTTTGGTGTTAAGTTTGATCGACGAATGCCTCGTGTGGGAAGAGGCATCGTGATCGATTAAAATCTTGATGCATCGGTAGGTGAAGCCGAGTTTCTTCTTTAGAGTCGACCAGGGGTGGTTCGACTGATCTCCTTTCTAGTTTTTGGGTATAAATAACTCGAATCCATTTTCAATCCTCTTAGTGTACTCTGCTACGCGACGAGCTTGTCCCCTATCTTTCTTTCATCCTGGATGCGCTAAGAGAGCATCGGTCTTACGCCGCGCTAAAGTTTTAAAAGGCTGTTGAGCTTGGTTGGTTGTTCCCTTTCGGTGATGCACACTGCATGAGTGGTTTCGTTCGTGGTTTGATCTTTGAGACGTCACTGATAGTTGGGTATGAGCTTTTCGGTGAACGTCCTTGTGGTGAGTGCGGGATGCCTTGGGAGAAGGCATCATTGTTCAGCATGTAAAGCGTCGGCCGCCTATGTTGGGTGTCTTCTTGAATAGTCAGCCGTAGTGGCTTGACTCTTTTCGACTTGGGTTTAGAGGTTGATGGGGAAATCAACCGTTGATCATTTCAAAATCATGCTATTTGTGTCTTTGGAATGCTTGGAGCGTGCTTTTGAAAGTCCTTTTGAAAGGTGGTAGAGATGTGGTTTGATTCTTGGCCATTTTAGATGAAAAATATAAGGTGGGAAGTACCTTGGTTTGGGTGGTTGATGAGACGAAGATGTGATCATGTCTCTTGTGGAATGGGCTTAGGTAAGAGCTTTTGTGTTGGTTCGGTGGGAGAATGAGTGTTGGATCGGGTGTCGACGACTTAAGTGTCATGTACTTAAGTGGATGATTGTGGAGCATTGAATGTTTGGAAACGTAACACAATCATTCAACAGAGCTTCACGGCCCTTGTAGGTCGAATGAAGTGTGCATGGATCCGGAGGGTTTCTCGGGGATGAGAAGTTCTAAGGTGGGAAGGTTTTAATGACCCACGTTTTGAACCGGGTAAAAAAGTGAGGTAAATTCAACTTTTTGAATTACTGAACCGGACATTTTTAGAACTAGGCTTCAGAACGAGGTTTTGAAGGTTTGAACCCTTGTCTTTTAATTTTTTTGGTCATGGGAGAATGCCCGTTAAGTTTCCCGAGTGGCTTGAGGTATTTTGGGTGTGTTGTAATCGAAGGAGGCTGGTTTTTAAAGAACAACAGAAGGCGCAAGGTTGGCGCATGGTTTCCCAAACCGTGCATCCCAAACTATGCGGCTTAAAATATGGAGGCAGAGGATTCCGCACGGCCTGCGCATGGTTTCCCCAAACCATGCGACAAGCCCGTGTGGGGTGCCTGGGGTATCCAGTAGAGGCCGCACGGTTTGCGCACGGTTTGGAAAACCATGTGCGGCCCTACTTTTGGGTTTTTTAGATGTTTTAAAAAGAATTTAAAATAAAACCTAAACTAGTAAACCCTCCCCTCACTCCTATTGTCCAGAACCCGCACAAACCCCCTCCCTTGGTGCCTTGGCCTCGCGCGATTCCCCTCTCTGCCGCACCTCCTTCCTCCTCCGTTCTTGGCGATTTTTCATTCGAATCTCTGTTGTAAGTCTCCTCCCTCCTTCCTCCTCTCCTCTTGACCTATTTTAGGGCTCCCCCTTTCCCTAATTCCATTCGGCTGAATCCCTTAGGTTTAGGGTTTGTTTTTGATTCATTTTTCTTTTGGTTCCTTTGTTCTAGGGTTATGCGGAGGGTCCCTCGGGACCTCGTTGTTGTGCGTATGATGTCTGCCGCTGAAGGTGAGGCGGATTGCGGTTGTTTTGGTCTGCTGGCTTGATTCCGAGGTAGGGGTTTTGCCTGTTTATGGTTTTCACATCCTCTAACTTAATATATTTTGCTGTGTTAAGGTTTATAGTGTGTTATTACTAGTGGGGGAGTAGAAACGGCGGCTCATAGTTAGAAAGTGTCAAGAGCCGGAGTGGATGGATGGATCAACCTTGATGTAGGGACCCTCTCCTTACCCTTTTATTTAAGGTGAAACATTTAGTGAGTTATTTCTGTACTGCTTTAGTATTTTAATCATGCAAGTTTAGTTTCAATTGAATTCTTCGGTGCAAGGACTATGAATTGTAGGGACAAGATAAAAAGGTTTGAGTGCTAACTAAACTAACGATTTAATAATAAAACCCCTCGATCAGAGGTGCGATGTCTTCAAGTAAAAGTAGGAAGTAGATCATTACGCTTGCCTGCTTTGCCTTGCCTTTGTGATAAGTACTGAATGGTTTTTTTGGATGCTTGTTTCTTCATTGATGAATTGTCCCAAGTGGGAAAATTATATGATTCCATAACACCTCACTTTGCACTTCAACCCTTTCCCAATTTTCCATGTTTAGGAAAATTGGCTAAAATGACCTTGAATAGGGAGAGTGCACTAAATGACATAGTTTAATGGTTAGGGTTGTGAATTTGATATGGTTAATTGGAGCACATAAGAGGTAATGCCTTATGTGTTGTTTGATAAGTATGACTGATTGTTTAACTGAATAGCACACTAGAGAGGGTTAGAGCATGACCGTAGTCGTTATTTTTATGATTGTGAATGTGTATCATAATTTATTATGGGTGTTTGTGAATGTGGAATGTTTGTTTGAAATTCATAAGAGGTATTTCCTTATGCATTATAACATAATGCTAATAACGAATGTGTGTGGTTATGGATGGGAGGAATTCATACCCCATGCCATCTACTTTGAACAGTTATGGATGGGAGGCATGCATACCCCATGCCAGCTTACTTGAGTTTGGGTGGGAGGCATGTCTACCCCACGCCAGATGCGATCTTTATACATTTATGGAAGGGAGGCATTCATACCCATTTCTAGTTGACCAATAGGGACGAGAGACATTCTTACCTCGTGCCCACTAATCACGACTAAGGGAAGGGAGGAATTCATACCCCTTTCTAGTTAACCTATAGGGACGAGAGGCATTCATACCTCATGTCCACTATCTTCAACTGATGGGTGGGAGGCATGCTTATTCCATGCCATATTTTATAAATATTTACATGTGTAACTATAGTGGAATGATTAGACTGATATCCTGACTACGAGCCGAAGCTGGTATAGCCGTCAAGTCTCCTTGGGAAACCTGGATGGGTGTTGTTATTCCATTTTTGTTCTGCTTATTGAGTCCTCCTACACCTTCTTACTGCTTTAATTAATATTATACTATTTGGTTTGGGTTAGACACCGGTGGTGCCGGCCTACTGAGATTTATATCTCACACCCTACTCAGGATGCCATTGCACTGGGGTACCCGAGTAGACCTTTCTTGTTTGCAGGACCTAGGTTGGTTTTTGTGTTGCTTGTACCTGGGGATAGGAGCAAAGGACTGAGCGGGGGCTCGGGATGCTCAGGAGAACGCCTGTTGGGCCTTGCATTCTTTTATTTAATCTTTTTTATTATATTGAAAGCATGTTGTATTGTGTACTGCTTTCCATATTTGTACCATCATCCCTGTATTGTGACAACTAGCTTTGGCCACCATTTATGAAAATGATCACCATTTGTCTTCTGCTGATGTTTGTTCATTTTTTATCGATTACTGATTCCGCTATTGAATGTTATTTACTCTGAGATAACATTGTGTTACTCTGATATGAGGGTATAGTCTCTCCACTATCACCTCCTGAGACCCTCTTTGCTATTCGGCTGCCTTTGGCGTACGGGGAGACACGCTTGAGGCCATGTGGAAACCAGTCCGGCCACCGAGTCGATGGTGAGCTAGGCTGGGACATTACAGTCTGAGCAAAAGATTCATAACATGGAAGGTATGCTCCATTCTCATTTGATGGATTACCAAGGATGCTGGTATAAGCATCTTACATTAGTTGAGTTTTATGATAATAATAGTTTTCATTCCAATATATAGATGACACAATTTGATGCATTATATAGAATGTGGTGTCAAATTATAGCCTATCGGGATAAAGTAGGTGAAAAAATGTTATTGGGGTAATAATTAGTAAAAGAAAATGGCTGAGATGGTAAAGATGATTCAGCAATATATGAGGATGGATCAAAGTATGTAGAAAATTTATCCAGATTACTGAGGAAAAAATATTTATTTTGAGGTAGGTGATCATGTTTTTCTTAAAGCTTATCCGTAGAAAATTTTTTCTGTATTTTGGTAAAAAAAATGTAAGATAAGTCCTTGGTTTATTAGACCATATGAAATCCTAGAAAAAATTTCATCATTTTCTCTCAGAGTGGTATTGCCTCTAAGTTTATATCAGTTACATGATGTATTTCAGGTTTCATTGTTATGGAAATATGTTCTAGATGCATATCATGTTTTGAATGCTCAATTTGTATAGTTAGAAGATATCCTTCCTTATAAGGAAAAACCTATTTAGATTATTGACCGAATAGAGAATGTGTTACAGAATAATTTTATTTTCTATTTTGATGTTTTTTGGAAAAACCATATGGTTGAAGATGCAACATGGGAATCTGAAAATTATATGAAGGAAAAGTATCCACACTTATTCAATAATTTAATAAAATAGTGTGGATGCAATTTCATAAAGGGGGTAGAATATATCAACCAAGGTAAAGTAAATAATCAATTTTATGTATTATTAGAATTCATTAATTATATTTAAATATTTATATTCATTATAGTATATTAGGTAATTTTTTAGTCGAAAGGAAAAAACATTATTTCTAACTAAACTGGGGTTTAATGCATTATATGGTTTTATTTAAAATCATTATATGGGAATTATATAATTTTAATTTGATAAAAAGAAATTTATTTCTGAAATAATCATATCAAAATTATCTGAGGATGAGATATTAGTATTTTCCAAAAAAGTTTGATTTTTTGATGAATTGTGAAAAATAATATTTTTTATTTTATTTTCATGTATTTAAAAAGTCAAAGTATATTTAATATTATATTTAAAAATTTATTATTCCATTTTTATAAAACATTATCCAATTATGAACTCATTAAAGAATTTTATACTTTAATTTAGTATAAAAATATTTTTATACTTAAAGAGGCATTTTTCTGAAAACTTGTTTTTTATCTCTTTTAGAAGGTGTAATTTTAAATTGATTTTTACCACTTATAGAAATTGAATCTTGGAAAATAGATTCCATATTTTAAATCGGGTCATCAAAATTTTTTAAATATTTCCCCTTCATTTTTTGGCATTATGAATAGTAACCATAGTAAATAATTATCACTAGAGTAAGGGTAAATTGGGTAATTAAGGTCATCAATAATATGATAAAGACGAAAATATGATCCTAAATTTTTTTTATCATATCAGATGCTTTTATTTAAGAAATTTCTATCCAGTTTTCTAAAATATTGAAACTTGGTGCCATATTTCATTTATTTTTACCTTTTATAATTTGTAAGTAAAAAATGAAGTCAAAAATGTCACTTTCTTAATTTTAATATCTATAATATTTTGTGACCTAGATAAAAAAAACTTATGTTTTATTATAAATATTTCTTTTAAAGATAAATTTTTTTTATCATGTTAATTAATTTCTAATTTTTAGTGATGAAATAATTATCCTAAATACATACACAACACCGACGTAGTAATTATTCAATTAATAGAAAAATAATATAAAAGATTCTAAAAATATTAAATTTAATATTAAATAAATTATTTTGTTCCATGGAATTTATAGATAAATATTACCTGTTTGTGATTTTTTTAATGTATTATATATAAATTTATATGTTAACATTTTTTTTCAAAGTCTAATTAAATAAACTGTTCTAAAAATGACATTAATAATATTATATAATAAATTCTATTTTATTAAATGATTTGAAATTCATAATAATAAAATAATGGGATAATTTATTGGTATATGGTTTAAAATATAAACTATGGTTCATTTATGGTTCAATTCTCCTTTTATAGTAATTATCTTGACACTTAAATAGTAAAAACATTATTATCGCAGTAATCATCACAAGGATTAGAGGATGGTTAAAACAAAATGATATGGGTGAAAACATCAAATAAAATTGTATGAATTTTATTGTACAATATTATTTATATTCATACTCATATTATATTTTATTATATCAATTTTGATTCATTTTAATATGAAAATTAATTTATATTAAATTAATTCTTTAATAAATTTATAGACTGCCCCTCCCTCCCTTATAAAATAGAACCTCCTTTTCTATTTTATTCAAAATTCAAAACCATTTTTTTTAGTCCTAACCTACCCAAATACCATCTTAAAATATCTCCATGCGTCCTAAATGCCTTGTTGTAATTATAAAACCATCCTAGTAAAGCTTTTAGTGTAAACCTAGTAAGGATTTTGGTGTCACCAAGAACTTTTCATTCATATATTATTAAAAAGTAATAAAATGGTAAATATAGTATCTTCCATATACTGAGATTTTATTATTTTAATTTAATAATGTATATCCATCTACTAAACCATCAAATGGGAAACTAAATCATTGTCTAGGTGTACAACAGACTACTGCCTCATGAATTGATGTAATTCATTTTTCATCACCACCTCTCCTAACTAGTTATAATGATGGATTTAATGTTTGTATATTATATTCATGGAATATTTATCATTATAGAAAATTAATATTTCATATTTTTCATACCTTACTATTTATTGAAAATTGACATTATCGTTTGTGTGTACGAGTTAATTACCACATCTACAAAGCAATATGATACATTTTTCATCTCTACATATCATAAATAGTATATATGAGTGTATTTAAAGAAATAATATGGTATTTGTAATATAATTACCATTATTAAAATAAAAAAATTATTATATTATTTCCATCATGATCATTGAAATATGGAAATGTTACTCATGTGTACGTATGACCTATCATCTCCATCATTGTAACGTAGTTCGTTTTTCATAACCATATTTTATGGTCGATTTAAAAATTATAATGGATATATAAAAGTGATAATTATGTAATAATTATTATATATATGATGTAATAATTTCATCTTTTAAAATATTCAAAGTACTAAAGTCATTTTGGATATATGAGATGAATATCTTCAAAACATTCAACATCAAATTAATTAATTAAGTAAATAAATATAACATGTTAATAAATAAAATAAAAGGAATATTGAAATTGAAAAATTTCCTTAAAAAGTAAATAATTAAAATAATTTTACTATTCAGGAATATAAAGAGTGTGTGTGATGAGTTAGACTCTACGTAAGGGTCACTTTAACTCAAAACCTCGTTTTAAAAGTTTTAAAGGTTTATTTTATAAATATTTTTATTTCATGCCCATATTCTTAAAATAATTTTATGGATAAATTTATAAGTTCATAAATGATTTATAAATTTAATTATTAATTTTCATTCAAAGGATTTCAAATGGAATGTTTTTTACATGTTTTATATGGAAGGCTTTGAAAAAAAGACAAAAGGAATGATCTATATTAGTATATACATCATCAACGGTTTTCCCATAATTGTAGCTATAATTTTATTTTTTAGATTTTTTTATAAATTCTTATGTTTTATTCAAATAAACCCCCCTTCCCTTTGTTATAGTAATTTTAGTTTTTAAAACTGGGTTTTAAAAGAAATATATATAGAAATATCCATAAATGTTTTACTTATGAGTTTAAAATGATTTTTTTATGAGTTTGATGAAATAAATGAAAATATTATATATTTAATACATGTTATGGTCCTTATAAATTTTTTATAATGAAAGGTGAGCCTCATATTTATCATGATAATGGGTGATCCTCATATAGCTCTCTAGTGAATTGGGTAATGATCTTTTTCTCTAGAGAATTATATTGGAAGTTGACCGTATGGTTATTTCAATTGTAATGGTTCTTGTATGTATTATATGAAGATGATTTCTCAAGGTACCAACAAAACTTTTATATTCTTTCTGATGAGTTTCCATGGAAATTAATTTCTTCCAAAAGGTAAGATTTTTACCTTTTAAAACAATGGATTATTCCATTTTATGGTAAAAGTTATGTTTTTAAGATAACATTTTTCATGGATTCTCATGTTTTCTAAGAAACCCTCAAAATTATGATTTTTTACTTTATGTTTTCTTATTAAGTGTTTTATGAAAAAAATTGCATAGTAAAGTTGATTTCATGTGTAATTAAATGATTATTTAGATTAAAGTTTATTTTTATTAAAGGAACACTCTTTTTATGATCTCATGATTTTAAAAAGGAATAATGGGTTTCTTTCTTTCTTTCTTTTTTGTCTATTACTAAGATATTTGTTCCAATCCCACATTTTTAAAGGTTTTTCATAGGTATTAAGGATATGTAGGAACAAATAATTCAAGTTGAAATTCATAATGATTTTTTCTGAAAAGAAAACATGTTCTTTTAAAAAGTTTTGTATATTGGAAAAAAATGTATACTAAGAAAAACTATCCTACATGTATTTTATGGGTTTTTTATGTAAGAGTTATGACCTAATTCTCTAAAAATATAAACCTAAAAAGATAATCTAAATTAAAGAAAGTGAATTATTGTTTAAAAATGAAATTATGGGTTGAATATGTATCTAGACCTTATAAATATTTCACCCATGGTGATATTTATAAATAAATATATATTATTAAACTAGAAGGTTTTGTACAATAATAAAATGATAACATGGCTTACAGGTTGAAAAAATCTATGTAAAATCTAAATCATGTTCTAAGGTGTTGTTATAAGATGATTTATTTATATGTCATGATCCTCAGATAGATAAAACTTTATTCTAATCCTTATTCAAATTGTAGGGGTTCTAATTGTAATGATTTTATAATTATTCTATTTTATGTGGATGGAATATCCATTGTAGTCCCCAATAATGATCACATTCAATAGATAAAGGAATAGATGTATTGGGAGTTTGATATGAAGGAATTTGGAACAAAAAAAAGATTCTTAGGATCTAGATTTATCGAGATATTAATAATGGGAAGATTTTTATATTATAGAATAATTACTTGAGTAAAATCTTAAAACACTTCCACATCAAAGACTATAATCCAATATCTACCCTTATTCTAATTATGTTCATTTTATCCTTTATAAGGAGTACTTTATTTGAAATAGAGATGATAAAGATGTATTAAGTACCATATGCATCAACAATGATGATTTTAATGTTTGTTATGGTTTTTACTAGAATATACATTACACATGTAGTGAGTGCAGTTAGTCAATACATGAAGATTTCAGGAAGGGTCATTAGAACATAGTGAATATGTTCTTGAGATACATCAAGGAGACCATAAATGATGCATTATGTTATATATGATTAAATTTTACTATTAGTGGCTATGTTGATTCTAATTTTACAGAAGATTATGACCAGAGGTAATCCACACTGGTTATATGTTTACTATTGCATGAGGTGATATGAGCTAGATTTAAAAGTTGCAGTTAGTTGTGGATTTATCCCAGAATGAGTTATAGTACATGGAAGCAACATGGGATTCCAATATGTGATTAGGATTATAAGATTATTGGAATTGTTCAAGAATAGATAGAAGAACCATTAATTGGTTTGGGATAGTTAGAGAACCTTGAATGTTGAAAGGAATCGATCATATAATTTCAAGGAAAATAAAAATGTGTTATAGTAACACTTTGTTAAATATGTGGTGGAGGAAGTAAGTGTGACATGTAGAAAATTTATAATAAATAAAATCATACAGATTTCCAGAAAAATTTGATTAACTCTGATAATTTTAATTGGTGTAGATCCTCTAATGGCCTCATAAAGACATGAGAAACCTAATTTGGAAGACAAAAAGTATGTGTAGAGATGTAATAGGTTCATAATAAAATTTCAAAGTGGGATATATGACATATTAATCTTTTCTCATAGATGGATATAACCCCCCAAATTTTCAAAGATGGAAATCTATGGTAGATGGGTTGCTGGCTAGCCTCCCTAACCACACCCATTGGAAGAGTAATAGGAGGTGGGGTGCATGCCTATAAAAGGAAAAGTCTTCCATTAGTTTTTTCATCAGCTCTTCAAGTAGCAGTACCTTTGATATTTGAGTGGTAATTTGTGAAGTGTTTTTCTCCATTATTCAAGAGATATATTAATATAGGTTATCTCTTTATAGTATTGAGAGAGTATATAACCTTATTTTATAATTTTTAGATTCATCTAGTTGACCATGGTTTTTTACCCCTCTTCATTTGGGGGTTTTCCACATTACATATGGTGTCCATTTTGTCACATATTTTTCAGATTATTTTACCTCACAGTTATCATCACACTGAAGGTCTAATAATTTTGAGACATAACACAATATTAATGCTTACCAATGCCAAGTCCTAACACATCCCTTTCCCCAACTTTTCATATATTACCACTAGAATTACATTCCAAACTAACCAAATCCCAATACATTCCAAACACGCCTCCATACAACATTAACCAACCCTACCAACCTAAAATACCTACCAAACATCCAAGTCCTTACCATTCTAACACCTAACTATCCACAAGTAATTCTATTATTCCATCAAACTTTCATCACATCAATAGTCACCTGAAATTTATTTCAATAAAAAACATCTAACTATATTAAACCCGTATCTACTTCATTTCACTTCACTTATGAGGAATTTTTATTATGAATTATGTGTTTCTTTCTGTATGTTGTGTGTTGTCCTCTTATTTTATGATATAAAACCTATATCATTGAGGATTTAATATATTTTATATCCCATTGAGTGAATATAAATTTTTATTTTGAGTTTAAAAATTTATTTTATTATTGATTCTTAAAAAATTTCTCTAACAATTCAGTGGTTGGGATTATTTGTGAGATGGCATCCCACAAGTGGCCTTTTTGATATTTTTCTTCTCCTTTAACCAAAAATGATTTATCCCCCCTCTAGAAACATGGATTGATAGGGTGAGATGTGAAAAGGATAAATGAATTAGTTCTTCATGGAGGCATTTGAGAGATTCCAAAACACTTTTAGGAAGAGAATTATGTCAGCTAAAATACATTTTAGTAAGTGGTATTCATAATTTTATTAAGTAAATAAATGTAAAATGTAGTAAGATTCTATATATTCATTTGATGGGGTTTCTCTAGAATAAAATTAATTATTAAATATAGAAAATTAATAAACTAAATTTAGTGGAGTCTCTTAAGGACTATATTAGTTCTCACTTATTAAATTCATCCATAATATTTTGGATCTCACTCCTCCACTTCTTTTCTCTTTCACTTTTATTTTTTTATTTCATTCCCTACCAACCTTTATTATCCCTAAATTTTAAAAATATCCAAAAAAAATATTCATAAAATAATAATAATATAATATAGAAGATAAATTTGTGATCTAACCAAAGGCTCTTCAAGAGAATGATCCCCAAGATTTGAAAAGGTGCTACCCCTAGTGTTATAAATTTAAAAATTACACCAGAAACCCATTGATAAGGTCATCACAAATCAACACATATGAAACACTGATGTTTTTTAAAAGAAAAAAATATTATTAATGAATATAAATCCTTAATTTTTAACAATTATCATAATAGAATTTTCCATATTTAATCGCTTAATAAATCTCCCTTTAATAATCTTCTTCAGAATTTTAACCATATTCATAATTTAATATTTTAATGGACACTTTATCAACAAGTATTAATAAATTTCATCACAAAAAATGAATTATTCAACCCTAAAAAATAAAACAAAATATGTAAAAAATTATTTACATGTACATTGAATGATATATTTGTTTTAAAACCCATTATAAATCAGTAATTTTCAATTCTCACCCATAAAACACAGTAAACAAGAAAATGAAACACATAGAGAAAAAAATACATATTTATTCAAAACAATTTAAGTGTCCCTTGGATATGTGAAGCTGGAGATTGATTTTTTATTAATTAGTTAAACAAAATGTATGTTGGAATATTTAATTATACATGAAAAGGATAGTTTATCTCAAGATTTAAAATAAAGTGTAAAGGCTTACCATGTTTTTTAATAAACTATAATTAATTTGGTTTCTTGGTGTGTAACTTAACGTATTAGATATTTAGAGAGATGGACTTTATTTCAAAGGATAGAATGAAGGATTTGTAGTAATATATATAATAATCGTTAAGTGATTTGGAAGAATTTCACTAGTGGGGACATTGAAGATGTAATATTAAGAAATAATTACTTGTTGTGGTTATGAGGAATTATAAGGAACCATCCTAGGTGACCTGAAGTTTAATTCTAAAAAAATAGTTTTAAACTACATTGGATGTGAATTTTATAATTTTGGATAATCTCCGGATACTTTTGAAGTAATTTTAGAGTCATTTGAATGAATTATAAATTTTGGAGTTCAAGCTATAAAATGAAAAAAGCCTCATATCATTTGAGTTTATAGTGAAACATATGAATTTATTAGAGAGTATGAATTATATGAATAACTTTTAAAGTGTTTCATATGAATTTTTATATTTTATAATATTTCAGAGTCAGATTGTATATCCTCAAATAATTTCAAATAACTTTATGAAAAAATGTATGAATTCAGTTCTAAGTGTATGACTTCAGTGTATGGATCTGCTGAAATAACTATTAATTTCAATAGATTCCATAAGACATAAAATGTATTCAAAAATAAATATGTCTGCTTTACAAGACTTAAAATTCTTATGAAATTTGTTCTCGTACACCATTGCTAAGCCTATGCATGAATTTCTTAGATAAGCGTTTGGAATCAGAATTAGAAAAATTTGCAGACTCTGAATAATTCCATAATTTATTATATAATAAGGCAAATAAACTAGGATGGTTTACATAATTATATTAAATATTCTTAATATCGCAACCATTTAAAAGGGTGGGTTATTTAACCCAAATAATTTTTAGAACCTGATCTTCAAGAGGCGAAGGAAAAGATTACATAAAAATAAAATTGAGAGACCATTTCATGTCTGAAATTCTATATTTCCATAAATTATTATTCTAATTAAAAATTTATTTTAAAAAATTTAATATGATAAGATAAAGTGGAATAGTTTATTATAATCAAAAATAAACTTTATTGGTTTCCAAGAATAATAAATATGAAGTTGATTTGTAGCTTGAGTTGTACATCAATGTTTTGTTATTGTAATCTAAGTTGAATTAGTGAGATGATGATCTTTATAAATGGGAGAAAGAATATTATGTTGGGATAGAATGTTGATAATGTAATCATTCACTAAATTAGAATACTTAATGAATTTATATATCTTTAAATGGAAAACGATATTCCAATAAAAGTTATATTTTTTTCAGTGGTTAAATATCAAATAAATATTTTTTATTTAAGAATTATGAAAAATAATATGACTTTTTAGATAATATACTATTTATAGTGTATGGGTTCAAGAAGAATCTATACTTATTTTTAAAGGAATACCATGCATTTTAAAGAGAGAGGTCCACACTACAAATTATGATGTGATGTATTATCTTTGAAAAGAGATGAAGTTGAATAAGATGAGTTGGTCAATGAAGAGGAATAAGATAAGAGAAATAGAACCTTTGTGGTCGTATGTTGTGAGAAAGGATTATTCCACTCTATTAATTTTTTTATATGTCTAGTAAATATCTTTAGTAACTCTAGTTTTATTTTTAAACCAACAATGTTATATATTTTATGGCCAGTATTATAAATAATTTGAGTTGAGATAGGCCACTGGGAGTTTCTGTAGAGAATTTTGGATTTGTGTGGAGATTCAGAGATTGAGTTGCATGATAAATTATCGAAGATATTCATGTATTTTAAGTCATTCTAAATTGATTTATAGGTTCATTATTGTTTTGAGAAGTGACATCTCTAGACATCATTTGCAATCTACATCAATAGGAAGAAGGAATCTAGGAAGGCCACTTAGTGTGATGCTAGGTTGAGTAATGTAGGATTTTCTATAGTGATATGTTCACTTGTGTAATATAGTGAAATAATTTCACCTATATAATATAGTGAACTTATTTTTAGGATCATCACTGACCAACCATTGTAATTAAAATAATATTATAGTGGAGAATATGTGTATTAATGGGACCTGAACACGTAAAGGAGTAGGTTTCTCATACCATGTCCAAAATATGTAAAAAAACATTCTTCCAACATTGAAAGGAGTAGTTTTCCAACATCAAGGATGAGACTTTAAAAAACATGTGTTCCAATTTTACATTCTATATATACATTATATATAGGGAATTATTATTAATAACATAATAATGATGAGTTCAGTGTAGTGCTTCAATGAAATAAACCATTAATTAATATTTTATTTCATCTAGAAATATTAATGAATCACATCACCAATTTTACTTTGAGGTATCACTTAATAATTTAAAATCAAGTTCACAGAAAAATTTCACATTAAATTCACTTAATAAATTCATATTAAATTACATAATTAATTTCCTCTTAAATTATTAAATGGTTTTAATCTAAACAATTACAACGTAATTAAATTCAAGTGTCACACAACCAAAATACTCTATAGTTGTGAATTTAAATCCATGATGAGGTTGATACCACCTACCTTGAGATATATTAATAATCTATAGAAGGACGTAAAGTATAATTCCCCCTATAATGAGTAGAAATCAATAATTTGACCAAAAATACATAAAAAATGTGAATCATAACACATCAAAAACTAAACCATAATTTATTCTAATAAAACCATTTATAAAACTATATAATCACTATTTTTATTATAATTTAACAAAAAAATCATCATTTCATCACGAAATGAGGGAGATATCACAAACTGAATTTTAAAAGGGGTAGAGAGATATTGGAGAGAAATAATCTTGAGTTAGTACCTTCTAAATAGGGAAATTTAAACTACAATATCTAATATAATGACCATGAATTTACTATAAAACACTTTTTATAATACATAAAATAAATACACTAGGTACCCAGTGCTCTATCATCGGACACTTTTTTGGTCACTGCCACCCAATATAATTCATTTAAGTATTGATTGGTTGGACCTAAGAACCCCCCAGATACATCTCCAATAAGAATCAATTCCTATATACTAGGTTCCCAGTGGTGTCACTTACTGTTTTGTAGAAAATAACACCTCTTTCTCCTCTCGCTACTCACTTACTTCACCCAAAACATAAAATTCCCCACAAAAAATTACCAATTTATAATTCTATATCTTCAAATTAAAATTTAAAATTACCTTAGAAAATATAAGTCCTTACCAAATTCCCTTGATAATTTTTATCTCCCCCAATAATCATCTTTGTGTATCTCCAGTGAATTATTCAACAACTGATATCTCAATTCTCTTCTCATTCCAAAACATAAACAAGAATAACCCCCACTTAACCTATGATGTAAATCTTATAAGGATCCTCATCATAAGATCTCCCATGACGAAATGAAGTCCCAACCATATTAACCTCCCATGTGAAGACAAATAAATAGTGATTATTCATATAACCACTTCCTATCCAAACATATCCCAAATAAAAAAATTCTACCTGATTGATTAACTCGTCAACCAACTCAATAAACTCAGCCTATACTGACTCGTTGTTATGGTTTTGACCAAAACTATCTAAATGTTTCCATTATAATGAATTATATGTTATAACACTTATTTACTATGATCACCAATACATGTTAATCTATAAAATTTAATAATAAAACCCAGTCTAAAAAGAACATCACTTAAACAAACCATTTAACCATATTTAACAATCTGTTAATAATATTCTAATTAAAAACAATTATTCACTCTACTAAATTTTTTAATCAAATAAAAACTCAACTCATTAAATATAAAATCTCAATATAAAAAAAATTATCAAAAAAAATTATTTAACCAATAAAATCATTACGCATCATGCAATCACCAGTAAACTCTCAGTTTATCACCTAAACTACTAATATTTACTCGTTTTAAACAATTCAATACACTCTTGATATGTTCATCAAAAGAATGATTCATTTAATTTACCCTTAAAAAATATTAACATATTTTTTAGATCAAATTTATATTTAATCTAAAATGATCGTTAAAAGAATGATTAAAACTTAAAAACATGCTAAATTTCCCCTTAATAATTTTATTTGAGCATGATCTTTAAAAATGTTATGTAAAGTCAATAGTATTCTTAGAATTCAAAATAATAAATTTAATTTAACATTTTGTATAAAAAATATAGTATGGTAATTAATAAATGAATATTTTCATGGATATCTAGTTAATTAATTTCTTATTACCAAAGAATGCAATATATTGCAACACCTAGGGTCGATCTCGTGAGGAGTTCACTCACACAAACTAAATCTCCTATTATCATTTTTTATAAAATTATTAATATAAAACTAAATAAAAACTAATATAGTGGGGTTTATATAAAATGAACATGGTATATATGTATATAAATGAAAATGATAACAAAAATGCATAACACAAATAAATACATAAAGAAGTTATTAAGAAGGAAAGTTATTGTTGTTCTCAAGAGTTCACAGCAATTATATCATTGTTATTTAAAATATAATATCATTATCTAACTCAATGTTGTGAAAAATACCTACCATAATAAACTATCCTATTTTAATTTTAATTATACCACACTGATACTTCTATATATAGGGTAATTTTCTTCCACTTCATCACTACAGTTCTATTTCATCATATGTGACATTATAATGATGACTGAGATGAATAAAGATAAAAATGTAGAAGAACTCAATAGAAAAGAAATCAGGATGATCAAACACAACAATAAATATAATCTCTATTTAAATTCTTAGATAAAAATAATGACAAAAATTTATGGGAAACAAACTCAATGTATCACTACTTCTCCTCTCGAACAACAATGAGGGCTATTTCTCTAAAACTATGGAGATAAGATAAGTATGGTGGGGAAAACACCAAATAGAGACAAAAGGAAGATAGAAAGTGGAAAATAATATATTATAATATAGAAAAGTATCACACAATAAAATCCCTACTTGTCTACTAAAAATAGCTAACTCCTTTGAAATTAATTAGAGTAAAAAACTATAAAGAAGTGGGTGGTTTATTTTTTATCCAAATTTTGTTCCTTGAAATTTGATAAATGTTTTGCATATTAAATAGATATATCTCAAAATGTGGTCTTCTATAAATTTATTCCAACATATCTATTTTCTTATCACTCCAAATTTAATCTTTATTGGTTATATGTAGCAAATTTTATGACCTTATTATTATAAAAAAATGTTTTATGGCCTGGAAGACTATTATAATTCCCATCATCCAATTTCTTATGCTTTGTGACCATGAAATTGGAAGAATCATGTGTATATAAAGTTAATGAAAATCCTAATTTCCTATTATATATATTATTTTAAAATTATTACTCATTTGGACTAGCCTATTGTGAGATATGGTCCTACCTTAATAATTCATCAATGTCGGCATAGATTTTAAGGCCCCACTTCTGATCTTATTTTGGGACCCAGAATTTTGGTTTCAAAATTTGTTCATGTTGAAGGAAATGTATCCAATAAATACTACAAGACAAAACAAAAGGAATTTCATAATTTTTATTTTTAAAAAAAATATTTCTGAAATATAAAAGTGATAAAAATATTAAAGATAAAAAATTAATACATTTTTTATAATTAACCTCAAATAATTTCAAAAATATAAAAATTTGACAAGTTACCTTAAAATTATTATTTTATGGGATTAAGAAAATTAAACTTAATTATCAAATATATGAAAATATGAGCTTCATTAATCCCCCACACTTAATAATTTCACTCTGATCCAATCATCAAATATTCAAATTAAAATCTAAACCTAATTCAAAAGAGAGAAAATTTATGATATATTTTAAAAAATATAAATCCATAATGTCTCATTTATAAAAAAAATTATTTTTAATCTCACTCATTTTAATTTTTTTTTTTTGAACTAAAAAATCTATCCTTGTACTAATCACAACCTAACAGACATTAAAGTTCATGTCACTCTTCACTATAGAGAATTTTAATTTATAGTTATTTTCTAACTTTTAAAATAAATGTTTCACTATAGGCTTTTGAAAATTTTCTTCTCTCTACCTTGTAACACGTAAAAATTAATTCAATCATGAGGTATTTTCTAAGTGAATTTTGTGGATAATTGTTGGTAAAAACATTTAAAAATTTAATCCTGAAAAGGGGAGGTAGAACTCTTAAGTACCATTACATGAATATTAAAGTGAAGATGAACACTCATGACCTGGTAGATGGCGGAGCAAGCAGTGACGGAGCATGCAGCTTCGGAAGGCGATGCTAGGGTTTTTCCTCTTCCACGAGAGGATCCTGTTTCGGGAGCAACGGAGAATGGGGTTAGGGCAATTGGTCCCTGTAGGATAAGAGATGGGAGGTATTTCAAGGATTTAGTTTGTGGAATAGCTTTTGGGGAGAAGTTTTTATCTTCGGAGGCCGCGTCTGGGGATTGGCTGGTTGACAAATTGGTTATTCCTACGATCAGGTTGGAACGCAGAGATCTGAAGGTTGTAGATGGGGCACCAACGATTGAGGTTTTGGATAAGGAGATACTTAATGCAATGAGTTATCATGTCCTCTCCTTGGTGGATCGTTTTGGGCCGGTGAAACCCTCATTGGAAATCTTTAAATCGTTTGTCGACACCTGGGGTCTCCAACAACCGGTAGCGGTCACTGAGTTTTCCAGGTTTGCCTTTTTGTGTTAATCTAAGCTACACGGAAGATTTCATTTGGGCATGGTCACGAGAGGGTAGAATATGTGATTCTCGTCATTTTAGCCTTGCTCGATGGGCCTGGGATTGTCATTACGGTAACGAATTGTGTATGGCGGAAGTCTGGGTGAAATTTCAGGGACTTCCTCTACCTCTTCAAAACTCCTTAATCATAGCTTCAGTTGGAGATGCATTGGGGATATTTCTCTGTTTGGATCCTCCTACGCAGAGACTTATTAATGCGGGTTCCACTAAAATCTGTGTGGAGATGAATCTGTTGAGGAAAGTTCTGCCTCTCATTCTTATTAGATCGCCAGAGGGGTTCAACTAGTGGCAGTGCTTGATCTATCAATCTCCCCTGAGGTTTTGTTCATCTTGCGAGTTTCAAGGGCATTCAGTCGATGTTTTTCGTAAAATTATATCGAGGTTTCGATGGAGGGAGCCCTTGGCGAAGGCTCCTTTTTGGGGAACTCATTGGGTTGATAAAAATAAAGACGTTGTGGAGGATTTCTCGGTGCAGAAGCATCCCTATGAGGCATCATCTTCGGGTGGTTGTTCGGCGTCACCTCTAAAGGGTTCTAGGAAGGTAAATGGTTCTGAGGTAGTTTTTGATTGTCTGAAGTTTTCTGAGAGCAGTTAAGGAACTTGTACTAGTGCTCTGGAAGGGCCCAGTGTAAGGAGTGATCCGTCGGATTGTTCTTTGCCTTCTATAAAGTTATCGATGGCTCCTTCTGTGGGTTCGTCAGGAACTTTAAATTCTGTCTCCTCAAAAGGGTGTTCAAATCCAAAGAAGCCTATGTTGTCGGGTGAGGGTTTCAATCTCTTCAATCTCTTTGATCTTGAATTTTCAAATATTTTTTGGTGTCTTGCTCAATCCCCTCCTCAATACAGTGGGCGTGTTTCATCTCCTCTCTCTGGAGGCTCTTTGAAAGTTTTCTTAGCTTTGGTGGGTTTTTGCAAAGAAAATGAGCGGTCCCTTTCACGAGGATCCTTTTCTGAAGGTTTCTTGAAAGAAATTTGTTCTTCCCAAGGGTCTCTGTGTCGCCAAGTGATAGTTTCCCTCCTTCATGATGGTATGGATCCACCTTAGCCAGTTTCCCCAAAAAAGAGACTGCATTTCCTCGAGGAGTCATACAGTCCTTTGAAAAAGAAAATTCTGATCCCAATGAAGTGGTCTTCTGCTGAAGGATCTTCTTGGTCATTCACTCATTATATGGCTAGAGTGGGATGTGATAATCCTGTTTTTTCTCCGCGATCTGGGTGCAGCGTTCTCAAGGGTAAACCTCAATCACTATCATGTTTTCACTCATAATTTGTAATTCTCATGGTTTTGGTGGTCAGGCTAAGTGTGCTTTCATGGCCTCCAAAGTTCGTAAGCGACATTCTTCCATGGTGACCATTTTGGAACCTAAACGAAATCCTAGAAGGCTTCCCTTTCTCTCCAGGAAGATGGGTTTTATCTCTCATTTACATGATCAGCCGACAAATAAAAATATTTGTATTTGCTGGAAAGGGGGGATTCAGATGGAGCTGTTTCAATCTTCAAATCAATACATCATGGTTAAGATTCAATTCCAAGGTATGGTGTTACTTTTCAGATTCATTTATACCAGTACGGATGTTCAGGTTAGAAGGGCCTTATGGGCTATACTTGATGCTTTTGATCTGGTTGGTCTCACATGGTTTGTTGGGGGAGACTTCAATTCCATCATCGATATTTCAGAGAAGAAAGGCTGAACCAGGTTCTTGACTAATGTTATGTTGGAATTTTCTTCCTTTGTGTCGAATAAGGGTCTTCTTGATTTGGGTTTCAAAGGTTGTAAGTTTACTTGGTGCAATAATAGACATGGTGGTAGTAGAATTTGGAGTCATCTGGATCGTTGTTTTACTAATATCAAAGGGCTTGATTCTTTTTCTGGTACTTCAGTTACTCATCTCTCCCGCTTGGTTTCAGATCATGCTTCGCTTCTGATTGAGTTGAAATAGGGAAGTCAAGACCTTAAAACTTTCATGTATTCTACCAACTGGCATTAGTTAGAGGGATTTATGCAGATGATGAAGTGCTCATGGGATAAGGAGTTGTCAGAGTCTTCTTGGGTTGGACTAACTGTTCGTCTTAAACGATTGAAATCTACTATTTTCAGGTGGATTTTTGAGAATCCTGTGAGGGATATTTCATTGGATGTGCTTCATAAAGAAATTAATGACTTGGAAGCCATGTTAGTACATGGTTGGTATGAGAATGTCTTTGTGTGCTTATGTGACAAATGTACCCTCTTAATATATAGATTGTGGGAAGTGAAACAATCTTACAAGATAAGATCCAGGATCAAGTGGCTTAAATAGGGAGGTCAGAATAGTGCGTTTTTTCATGCATGTGTAAAATAACATCAGTCTATGAAGATTAACTTTAAACTTGATGATGGATCCTTTTCCTCGGATATTGAGTTGGCAGGTAAATTAGCCTTGGGTCATTTTAGGCTTCTGCTTGCAAGTAATGCCCAGAATGACTCTGATTTGGAGGTGGAGCAGGAGGCACAAAAAATTTTCATGGATAACATTCATAGTAGCATTGAGGAGGGGGAGAACGATTTTCTTAGGGATATTCCAGAGAAGGAGGAGGTTTGGGATATTGTTATAAATATGCCTTTAGATAGTGCCCTGGGTCCGGATGGTTTTCCGACTGGCTTTTAGGTGGCGGCATTGGATTTTGTGGGTGATCAGGTGTGTGAAGCGATTCAGGATTTCTTCCGAGGGGGGCCGTTGAACATGAGTTCGTTCTCAACAAGAGTGTTTTTGATTACAAAAGTAAAGGACCTATATGCAGTGGAACACTATAGTCCCATTAGTCTCTGTAATGTTTCCTATAAAATTATGACTACCCTTATTGCGAGAAGGCTTGACAAAGTAATTTGGAAAGTCATTTCCTCGGAGCAACACAACTTTGTTAAAGGAAGAGGTATTCAAAATGCGATTGGGATTGCCAAGGAACTTGTTGAAGATTTTAATAGAAGGGTGATTGGGTCTAATGTCATTATTAAGATTGAAATGAACAAGGCTTTTGACAAGTTGGAATGGAGCTTTATTGTTAAAGTCGTGAGGAAGTTGGGTTTCCATGCACGGTTCTGTGACTTATGTTTTCGGTGATTCTCTTCTTCATGGCTCACTATTTCTTTATTAGGGAAAAACATTGGTTTATTCAAAAGTGTGAGGGGAGTACGAAAAGGGGATTCATTGTCTCCCTTTATTTTCATCTTAGCTCAGGAGTCCTTGTCTCAAAATTTTCTTAAAAGTTTCACAGGAAGGAAAATTTTTCCATATCATTTTAGGGCTTCAGATGGTACTTTTTCACAACTCATGTTCACTGACGATATTATTTTTTTCTTGAATCGAAGGAGACCATCCCTCTGGTGGTTTAAGAGGCTTATGCTGGTTTATGGTTATCTAAGTGGCCAGCACGTGAACAGTGCTAAAAGCAGTGTTTTTATTTCTTCTAAATTCCCAAGAAACAGGGCTCGGGACATTCAAGTGATTCTAGGGATTTAGAGGAAACAATTTCTAATTAAATATCTTGGGTATCCCATTTCCAATGGTTGTGTTAAATATGTATATTTTGAGAATCCGGTGAACAAAATGTTGTGCATAATTCTTAGCTGAAAGAATAAATTTTTATCATTCAGTGGTCGGGTTGCTTTAATCAACAGTGTGATTGTTTCTATTTCAATGAATGTGTTGGCTGTTATCACTCCTCCAAAAGGGGTCATTGGTTTTATGGAACAGATTTTTAATGGTATTCTATGGGATGATAATGAAGAAGGTAAGTGTCGCTGGGATTCTTGGAGACACTTGGCGAAACCGATTGAAGAGGGTGGAGTGGGTCTTAGGGATGTTGTTTCTACAATTCAATCCATGTAGGGTCATCTGGCCTGTGAGATCATTGATGGCGGCTCTCTTTGGTCCAAAATGATGAAGTTTAAATATGGGGAAAACTGGGAATATTGGAACGTCAGAAATATGTCCAAGTTAGCTAGGCATATTTTCTATCATCCGGAGTTGCTTCGGGATCTTTGCAGTGGGTTACTGGGAGAGGAGAAGTGAGTTTGTGGCATGACAATTGGGTCGGACAGAGGTTTTTCTTTCTATCTTGTCTTGTGCCAGAGATGACTGTCAAACAGGCTGCCCAATTTCCCAGGTTTATCGAATGCATTCTTAATGAAAATTAGCTTCCCAAGTTTAGAGAGATTTTGTTTTCGGAGGATGATGATAGATGTTTCTTCATTGTTTCTAGCTCTGGAAGCATCAGAGGACAAGTGTATTGTGGTCTCCTACGACTATAAGCTGCTCATGATGACTGGGCCTCATTGTTGTGGTGTAAATAAGTCCCCTTTAAGATGAAAATTCTTGTTTGGAGGATAATAAATTCTGAACTTCCTATAGAGGAGAATATTCAAAGAAGAGGGGCGTCGTTGGCCTTAAGGTGCTTCTACTGTTCTCATCCCAAAGTGGAATATATCACCCATTTATTCTTCAAGAGTGAATGGGAAGCTTCTCTCCGGTTGTCCATGGGGTCTTGGGGTTTGTATAATCCTACATGCTCCTCCTTCCTTGAGTTCCTGACAAGTTGGTTTGAGACCACTTCAATCTTGCAGATGGAAAGGAAGGCACAATCTATTATTGTGATTTCAACCTGCTGGACACTGTGGACGACACGCAACATGGCCAGGTTAGCGAATCATCCCATAGTTTATTCTCTTCATTTAAAAATGAAACTTTTATTACATGAGTTGATATCTCCTGTCAAGGGGGGAGATCAATCCACGCTTCGGTATAAACTGCTCGGCATATCGGTTGGTCATTCTAGTTTGCGCGGTCTGTGGATTAGTTGGCAGCCTCTAGTGAATTGTCTCAAGCTCAATGTAGATGGGTCCTTAATTAATGGACAAATGCGGGGTGGAGGACTCCTGCGGAATGGTAATGGTTCGGTCATGGTGGTATTTAGTGCCTTTTATGGTCTGGGTAGCTCTTTGGAAGCTGATATGAGAGCTATCCTCTCTGGGGATCTTGTTTGCAACAACCACTCCTTGAAGGTGGTGGAAGTTGAATCCAACTCTGAACTTCTAGTTCTTATTCTGCATGGGAATATAGTCTCCTTGTAATTAAATTTATTTGTCCAGGCGATGCTTGTTGGAGATTAGCCAGGGTTGTGTGGTTCGACACATCAAGAGGGAGGCCAACTTTGCGGCAGATGCTTTATCGCGAGAAGGTAGCGAGCACGATCGGCTGATTGTTTACTTTATTTTGGGTTCTTTGCCTACAGTTTGTAATAATTTTGTTGTGGGGGACTCTTTGGGTCTTCATCACTTCCGACCCCCGTAGTTTGGTTTGGTCAATAGGTTTTATCCTTTATGCTTTAATAATAAAAAGTCAACTTTCAGTCAGAATATTAAAGTGAAAATATAGGATGATCCTCACCCAATTCCCCTTAATAGATGTACGCCACAAACCCTTTTAATGGAATAGACTATAATTCAAACAATTAATGTAGTGAATGATTTCATCTAAAATATCCTCTCTATTTTTTTTTCTTTTCTTCTTTTTCCCCATTTTTATTTATAAAATATGAGATACAAATGATATGCATGAATGAATAAAAAATATTTCATATAATCACATTTAGGAATTCAACCTAATATACATTTTTTTATATTGTTATTATTTTAAAAAAAATATGTGAACCATATGTTAAGAATGAATAATAAATAATAATAACTCATTCCCAATATACAAATCCCAAAATATTGACAAACCTAACCCCACCTAGAAATAGATTTATTCCTAAATAAAACAAACAAAAATCTATTCCCTCATGTATAAACTTAAAATATACATGAAAAAATATTATGAGTAAAGGTAGGTAAGGAAAAAACATCTAGTAATATGGTTTAAACCTATAAGAAAATTCGTGGATTCTAAGGGCTAAACAAGATTATATGTAAAGGTTTTTATCAAATGAAAAATGTGGATGGATAAATAATTCCCTCAATCATGTCAAAAAAAATTATGAACACTAAATATTTTAAATAGAAAAATCACAAGTTATAGATTGAATGAAAATACAAGTTTCTTTTAATAAATTGGGGGTATTATATATAATATGTCAAAGGGATTAAAAATACCTATCAGTAATTAAAAAATAATTTAGTCAATGTTTCACGGGCATGGACGTAAAAAAATTAAACACATAAAAATTATTGAAAATCAAATTCAAGGAAAAATATTCCACATTAATAATAATTTAAAATCTATTTCATCAAAAATCAAGAAAATATTTCAAAATAAATTCATGGGTGAAAAATGATTCAAATATTAATTAGTAATCAATGTTTATAAAAATGAAAAAAAAATAAAAAATCAAAAAGACTCATTATATTTTTACAGTCCCACCACACTTAAAATATAACTACCCCTAATTTCAAATCAAACAAAAATAAAGGATTGGGAAGATAAACCACGGATAAGAAGTTGCATAACCTGGTTTTATTTGAAATTGTGACAAACTTGATTTAATCTCATATACTCTACCACTTAAAAACTATAATAAATCAATAAAAAATATAAGAAATTTTATTGAAATAAAAATAAATAAAAAATAAAGATAAAGGGAAAGAAAAGAGATTTTACTTTGTTTAGACCCCAAAAGTGGGTACTAGATTTATACTTTCCATAGTCAGGGATTTGCAATACTTAAACCCTAATCAGAAGGTTTTCATGGAATAAACCATTACATGTTATTTCTACCAACATCCAAAAGTGTATTCCAAGGGTGGGAAACTCAAAATAGAATAAGAAATATACCAACCCTAAGAATGAATAAATAAGGATAAGAACATATGTAGGGGATATAAGTTCTTCCTATCAACTATCAAAATGTTCTATTCTATTTAAGTATTTTGTTTGATGTTGAGGGGGTGGTCACATCACCATGGGCTTGTCAAACTCTTCATTATGTTTTAATTACCACATCATATTCTCCTTGGTGATGGTAATTTTATTTTTATCATCTTACAATGAATATAAAATGGTAGTTAAACCTACAAAATTATCAAGGGAGATCAAATAACAGTACAATGTCAATGATATTTGAATAAAATGAATGCTAAAAAAATGAATATTCCATAAAAAATTTAGCTTCAAAATCATTCCCCATAAGAAAAGCCACTAGTAATTTATTGATTAGAGATTATAGTAGATATTATAATAATTCATTACCATAATGTCTATGTTATTCAGCTTTAAATTTTTGTGGAACAAGATTTATTCCTTATTCATATTTTTTTGTTCTTGTTCCAATCATAAAGCTTCGACTTTATTGACTATGGTGGCCAATGATTCTATTGGTCCATCCCTTCTTAAATTTAAAATTTTATTAAACGTGAATCCTTAAATAAGATTCCCTTACATTAATAAGAAAAATTACTATGAAAATTCATCTTGACCACACCAATACAATTAAATGATATACAATTAAGTTCTATTTTTATTTTTTTCAAATTTGTGATTTTTATCCTACATTTTTTTGGGGAAAATGTGTGCAAGTGTTTGTCCTCCCTGACAATGGTGAAGGATTTATGTGCAGATATTTTTTATGCATCGCTAGTCAATAGTTTCTTATTTACCTAATAATTTAATATAGTGAAATACCTAAAGTCAATCTCATGTGGACACTCACATACACTGAATTTATAATTGTTTCTATTTATAAACTAAATAATATTATTCAAAATTAAACATAATTTACTATGGGTTTTATAAAATTAACATAATATATATCTATAGAAATGAAAATGAGAGAAAACATTCATAAAAATTTAAGTAAGATGTAAATTTGTTGTTGTCCTACGGAGTTCACAGCAATGCTATCATTTTTCATTAAAATATATTCTCATTATGCCTCTCAATGCAGTGATAAATACCTGTCACACTACACACACATATTATAATTGTTATTACTTCACAATAATACCTCTACCCTTAGGATAATTCTCTCTTAGTTCATCACCATAATGATACTCTACTGTATATAGCATTATAAAGAAAAATGAGGGGAATAAATATGAATATAAAGAATAGATCAATATAAGATAAAGAAGGGTGACCACACACCTCAATTAGATTAAGTGGTACTAAAAATATTACAATTAAATAACAATAAATGATTAAGTAAACTGAACTCAACGAATCACCACCCCCCCCCCCCTTGAAAACAATGAGGGTTAGCTCTCCACAACAATTAAAATAAGAGAAGTAAAATGGAGGAAATAAAAAATTGAAACAAAGGTAAGAGAGAATGATGAAACTAAAATATATAAAATGTAAAAATGTATTAAATAGAAAACCCCATAATTATATACTATAAATAGACAAATCGTTTGAAAGGAAGTGGAGTAAAAATTTATAAGGAAGTGGGTGGATGATTTTCACCCAAATTTTTTTATTTGAAACTAAACATGTGGTTGGTACATTAAATAGATAAATCTCAGAATGTGGTCATCTAAGAAGTTTTTCCAATATATATTTCATATTCTCCTTTAAATTTTAGCTTCATTGGTCCTGTGCTGCAAAAGTTATTATTACAATATTAAAGAAATGTTTTCTAGTCTAAAAGACTATTCAAATTACCATATTCTGGTTTCCCTTGACTTTATGACCATGAAATAGGATGAATTATAAGAAACCACAGTTAATGAAAATATTCATTGACCTATTATAATTATTATTTTAAATTTTAATCTCATTTTTACGTTCCTTGTTTGAGATATAGTCTCGTATTTAAAATTCATCAAATCAAGACACTAATTCTAAGGCCCCACTTGAGATCATTTTTTGGGCCTCAAAAGTTTTGATTTAGTATTTGTTCATGTTAAATTAAATGTATATCATCATTATTTTAATCCTCTAAAAATTTAATTTCACAATTTGGATCATTTGAAAAAATTTATGGTCAAAATATAAAACTGATAAAAACATAAAGATTAAAATTAAGCCATTTTCACGATTATGCTAAATTATTTAAAAAACCAAAATTTTTGAAAATTTCCCTCAAAATGATAATTTTGTGTGATTAAAAATATTGTATTAAATTATAATACATATAAAAATATGATATTCATTAGTAATAGAATTTTATTAACAAAACAACACCCAAGAAAAACATATTATATAATATAATGTTTAATATGCTCGCATTCTAATTAAACAATTACATGTTTTAACCAAATGAACATAAAATAAAACACCTTCATGTTTTTAGAAAAAAAACACTCATCCTATTTATCATAATTCAAAAAATATAGTTAAATATTTTATTATAAAATTTAATGTTTTTACAAAAATCATTGTATCTGTAGGATCAAAATAATGAATGTAGATGATCAATATACAAGAGGGGGTGTGAATTGTATAATTTAAAATTTTCCTTAGAAACTTTTGACGATGTTAATGTTTAAAAAAATTAAACAAGGTAAATTCACAAAACCTCTTAGTTCTACAAACTTGCTTGATTCCAGAAATGTGGTTCTGGAAATGAAACTTAAGAAAAGTTTACAAAGATAAAGATTATACCTTAGAGTGTATAGAATCTTATTAATAATAGTACAAGTATAAGATAGTTATACCTAACTTAACAACCAAAATGCAGTGAAAAACTTGAAACAATAAAAGTAACAAGTAGTTAATCTTTTAACCCAAAGAGAAGGGTATCCAACAACCTTGGATAAAGGTCCCTTGTTTTATACTTTCAAGAAAGTCTCTCTTACCCACACCAAGTTAAGATCTTGATACGAATATCATAGTTTGCCTTTCTATCTTCGCAATCCCTTGAACTTCAAGGTAGTCGGCACCTCTGTTTTCCTATCCCTGGAAGCCCTCAAATGTACTCAACAACATTCAGAGTCACACAAATCAATTCTGAAAAAGATGTTCAGGACGCACAAAGCATGAAAGTCTCTCTCTATAAATCACTTCAGCAGCATGTAATCTCTAGATTCGTAGAACTGTCAGTCCAATTTTTGTGTTCTTTCAAAAGAGCTCTTATTTATAGTCACATCTTCAATAGTCGTCTCCCTCCTCTAACAGTCATATTTTTCCTTGAATTTTGGAAGGACCTATACAAGTGTCACATAAACAATAGTTGGTTAGAAATAGAAAGCACAACATCATTTTATAACTATAACAAGAGTAAGAAAAATATGGTTGCTTAACCAAATTCAGAGTGTAAGGAAAAAATACGAGTTTGGAGTCTAACCAAAAACACATTCGGTGTCTATAATACATGGGTTTTCAGATTCTGTCTTCAAAAGAATTCAGGACATAAATTATATATAATTCAAGAGTCTAAATTTCAAGGAAATTCTGAGTTTGAATTCAAAAAAATTCAGAGTCTGAATTCATAGAATTTGGGGTCTGAACTCAGAATGTTCGGAGTCTAAATTCCGCGAATTCAGAGTTTGAACTCAGAAAGTTCAGAGTCTAAATTCAAAGAATTCGAAGTCTGAACTTAGAAAGTTTAGAGTCTAAATTCAGAGAATTTAGATTCTGAACTCAGAAAGTTCAGTGTTTGAATTCAGAAAATTCAAAGTCTGAATTCAAGGAATTTGGAGTCTGAGCACAGAAAGTTTAAAGTCTGAATTTAGATAATTCGGAGTCTGAACTCAAAAAGTTTGGAGTCTGAATTCAGAGAATTCAGAACCTGAATTCAGATCCAGAAAACAAAATTCTCTATGTCTAAATATTTATAGGATTCTGATGTTTTAGATACAAAACCGAATTTTATACATAGAATGAAAATGAGTTAGGTTTATAGAAATTATGATATGAATAATGAAAACATGATAAGGATAAAACATAGAAGAAAAGAAATTTGTCTTAATATAGAGTGTGTGATTTTCAAATAAGAAGGAATGGAAAATTCATAAGGAAATCTTATTGACTCGACAATCTCCACCTTTTTGGAAAGCACAAACATCCTTTCAAATAAGAATATAAGGACTTAGAAAATATTTTTCTGGACTTGGAAAATAAAACTTATCTCCCTTAACACATGGGTAATGAAAAATATGACTAACTCCCCCTTAGGCTTTGGAAACACTAAGGATCATATTCTTGATTTCTGGATTGAGACTTAGCATCTTATTTCATATAAAAATCTTCTTGGATAAGAATTCCCCCTTAGATGAACTCCCCCTTACTTAGGTAAATTTTATCTTTTACTTTGTATTCTTTTTTAACATTACTTTCTCCCCCATTGTGATTTTCAAAAAGTATTAAAGGGAATGGAAAATAAAATATAGTACCTGAAATATTAGTACTAAACAAAAAAAATATGAGAAACCAAAAATTTCATTAGGATTGGAAAAAAATTATACAAGGAAGAAATACAAAAAAATATCATAATTGAAAAAGATTATCCTTCCTTATCCTTCAGAATCTGCTTATTTACTATTGTTTTGATCTTCTTGAGTTCCTTGTGATCCTCCTCTGCATATTTGAGAAGTTGATCTTGATCTTCTATTTTCTTCTCTAAGGCTTTTATTTTTTTCTTCCTGATCCTTATGAGATTCTGGCTGTTCCATTAGAACTTCTTCCTGTTTAGAAATTTTTTCCACAAGTTTGATTCTAAGATCTCTTTCCCTCTTTCAATTATGAGAAACATAACATAATTTACCATTTAGATCTTTAACTTCTTGCATCTGAAAATTCTGTTCCAGATTTAGCTTTTCATAAAAACTATTTGTCAGATCCTTGATCTTCACATCTTCAGTGTCAAATGAATTCTTGAAACTTTATTTTAATTCATCAAGAATTCTCAGGTCTTATATAGTTTTATTTGACCATCTAGTCATTTTATTGCAAGATCTTTTTTGGGATTCATAGTTTATATAAAATGTTTTGAAATCGGCCTCAAGTTTGATGCACTTATCCATCACCATGGATACTGAATATGATTTATGATTTAAGGAATGATGAAGCATCTGGAATCTGGAGTATATTCTTGGAAATAGAGGGATAGTTCCGACAAGCTTTTTCAAAGATTGGAAAACAAAATCATGTCCAAGAGAGGAAGATTCCAAATCAGAGATTTTTCTTGGTGAGGATTCTTTTTCTATATCAGCAGCTTACCTCTTTGATGAAGCAACCAATTCTTTTTTCTTCACCACTACATTACTAGGTGTATCAAAAACCACCTATTTTCCGTTATCCTCTTTTAGAATTACATATTCTTGATTGGGTGATTCTTTTTCACTATCGGATAGTTGCACAATTTTATCTTCATCTACCTATTCCTTCTCAGATCCTACCTCAACATCTTATGGATGAATGAAATCATGGTTGGAGCTTTCTTCTCCAGACACTATGTTCACTTCTTTTCCACTCTTCTCATATTTCCCTAGGTTATCAAGTTTTGAAGACTCAGCTTTAGAGGTTCGGAATGATAATTTTTCAGAAGGGATTTCCTGATCATGAAAATCCTCTACTTACTTTGTCAATTATTCAGTATCACCATTGCCTTCTTCTTCTTCTTATTCTACTTCTTTTTCTTCTACATATTTTTCTTGGACTTTTTATGGAGTCACAAACTTCTTTCTTGGAGTCTCTGGTAAAGGTTCTATCAGAAAGGATTCTGGTACTAGAATATTCTTTGATGCTTTCTTAGTAGCTTCAAAAGTGATTGGACTATCTCTTCCTCATATAACTTTTTCTTCTACTTCTTTTCTTTCTCTTACTTCTCAAGCTCTTCAGCTATCTTTTACTTCAAATATTTTACCTCATCAGGGTCCAAGCCAAAGTTAGGCTCTATTTTCTGATTTTTCTTGTCTTCCCTCCACTTAGCCATAACCTCATCAGGATAAGATTTTTGTTTCTTTGGTTTTAGTTGTCTAGAATGAGTTTCCTTTTCTATTGGGGTTTTTCCTTCTCTTCCACTTCCTTTACCTTCCTCTTCCTTCCACCATTTTTAGAGGTTTTATCCACCTCCTGTATCTTTGAAAGAGCTTCAACTTCCTCTTTAGGAAAATCATAGTATTTTTCATATTATTTGGAAAAATAAACATTCATCCTTCTCAAGGTTTCATCACTTAGCAACATGACTTTTTAATTTATTGATGTATATTTTCAAGGAATTTTGAAGGATTTTAAACACCTAACAATCATATTCAATAGAATGGATAGAAAAATAATAATCTAAGACTTCAAGTTTCCATTCTTTACGTTCTCAATTGTAACCAAGATATGCTTAACCAAGTTTATTTTTTTTCAAATTTACCAAGAAATTCAGAATGTAGATGTTAGTTTTCTTTAATGTATACTTATCAGATTTTCTCGAAATGATGAATCCATGAACCCATAATTCAAGAATCTGAAAATTTGTAGACAGATGAAGAATCTTCGGAGTCTTTACCTCAAAAAGACCAAGAAAAGCCATGGATTTTTCTTTAATAAAACTTCCCTGAACATCAGGTAGCTTATGTGAGCAGAACTCTGCTTCTCCTTCATAAGGAATACCAACCAATCTTGCAGCCTTGGTGTAGGAAAGTGAATATGTCTTCCCGTAACACTTGAAAGAAAACTTTCTCCTACATTCTTCCTTGAAGAAAGTTATTATCTCGTAGAATTCAATCAAAAACTCCAGATACACCAGATCATGTGATTTTGGTTTCGAAATGAAAACACTCTCCCACCCATTCAGCTTTATATTCTTAGAGATAATGGAATCATAATTTTTGAAGAAATTCAGATGAACCAACCTTTCTTTATAAACCTATCACTGAGAGATTTCCTTTATAAATGACATTTCTTTTTGAGACAAAGCTTCAACAAACATTTGGAGCTGATGAAACCTTGAAGATCAGGAACGATCTTATGTAGGAGGGTTAGGGCTTCATCACACTAAGTCTTGAGTTTCAATGTGGGATAACCATCAGGGGTCCTTTATATAGGCGTTTGAGGCGACAGTTCAGCTTCCATACTCAATCTAATGGTTGAAAACATTCTGATCAGATATAATGGCTTAAAAATGACCAAAGAATAATTTTGATGCATTCTGATCTTTTGAGGTTTCTTAATAAAAACATTTGGATTCAAGGAAAAGAGAATACAAAAATTTAAAAAAAATGAAAATACCATCAAGAAAAAGATGATTATGAAAATTTATGAAAGGAAACAAAGCTTTCGCATTGCTAGGAAGATTATTCGTAATGAGGAAAGTTATTCTTGAAGAACATTAGATTCCCAAAATTCTGATTATGAAAATTTTCAATATGAAAATCTCCATTATGAAAATTTTAAGTAGAAAAATCTTCATTATAAAAATTTTAAGTATGAAAATCTTTATTACAAAAATTTTAAGTACGAAAATCTTCATTATGAAAATTTTAAGAATGAAAATATTCATTATGAAAATTTTAAGTACGAAAATCTCCCTTACAAAAATATTAAGTATCGAAAAAAATTGACTACCAAAAAATTTCTAGACTATGAAAAAAATTTAAACAACGAAAAATTTTAGACTAAGAAAAAATTTAAGACTACAAAAAAGTTTTAGACTATGAAAAATTTTAGAATATGAGAAATTTTAGACTATGAAAAATTTTAGAATACAAAAAAAAAATTTAGACTACAAAAAAATTTAGACTTCAAAAAAAATTTAGACTTCGAAAAATTTTAGACTACAAAAAAAATTTAGAAATATAACAAACAAATGTACTCCCCCTATGAAAAGGAGTTCCTTACTATAGGGAGATTGGTTTCAACAGGAAGTTAACATGGAAGATTACCTTATTGTTATCATTCCTAACTTCTATTAAATGTATTCAAATCTATCGAAGGGTAAAGATTTTGTGAAAATATTAGCAAGTTGATCTTCTGTTCTGATAAATTGAATAATGATATCTTCTTTTTGTGTGTGATCACTAAGAAATTGATGCCTAATATCTAGGTTTTTTTCACGAGAGTGATGTGAAGGGTTTTTACTTAAGGAAATGGCACTAGTATTATCACACAAAATTTCTGTTTTGGTAAAACTCATACTGTAGTCTGTGAGTGTGTGTTGCATCCACTACACTTGAGCACAACAACTTCCAGCTACTACATATTCAGCTTCAGTAGTGGAAAGTGCTACTGAGTGTTTATTTTTACATGACCAAGAAACTAATGAATCTCCTAAGAAATTAAAAGTTCCAGATTTACTTTTACTATCCATTCTACATCCACCAAATTTAGTATCTGAAAAACCTTTTAAAACAAAATCATTTCCAGAAGTGTAAAAGAGTCCTAGATCCATAGTTCCCTTTAAGAAGTGAAAAATCCTTTTCACCGCCTTGAAATGATATTCTTTAGGATTGTATTGATATCTTGAACATGAGCATAATGAAAACATTAATTTGGGATGACTAGCTGTCAAGTAAAGTAGACTTCCTATCATACCTCTATAAGATGTTTGATCTACTGGTTTCCCAGCTTCATCAAGATCAAGTGAATTTGAGGTACCAATGGGAGTACTTATACTTTTAGTGTTGTCATGTACATATTTTTTAATAATATATTTAATATACTTATGTTGGGATATATATATTTCTTCAGGTTTTTTAGAAATTTGAAAACCATGGAAAAATGTTAACTCACCCATCATACTCATTTCAAACTCAGATTTCATTAGATCCACAAAGGAATCAATTAAAGAATGCTGAGTTGAAAAAAGTATTATGTAATCAACCTAAATTTTAACAATAATAACATTTTTCTTATCTTTATTTATAAAAAGGTTTGGATCAGCATTTCCCTTAACATAATTATTTTGAAGAAAAAATCATGTAAGTCTATCATACCAAGCTTGAGGGGCTTTTTTAAGTCCATACAAAGCTTTGGAAAGTTTGTAAACATGTACAGGATGTTTTGAATCTTCAAAACTGGGAGGTTGTTCAAAAAAAATTCCTCTTGTACAAAACCATCAAGGAAAGCACATTTAACATCCATTGGAAAAATTTTGAAATTGAATAATGCTGCAAAGGTAAATAGAATATGAATAGATTCAAGTCTAGCTACTGGAGCATTGATTTCTTCAAAGTATATTCCTTCTTGTTGATTATAGCCTTTAGCAACCAATCTAGATTTATTTCTTACTATGATTCCATTTTCATCACATTTATTTCTGAAGACCCATTTTACTTCAATAATAGAAGTTTCTTTAGGTATTTCACCCAAGGTCCTGACTTTATTCCTTTCGAATTCATTTATCTCATCCTGTATAGCTTTTATCCAATCATCATCACCTAAAACTTCATCAGTTATTTTTTGTTCTAATTGGGAAAGGAATGATAGATGTTCAACTTAATTTCTTAAGTAACTTCTAGTCCTTATAGGTTTATTTACATCACCAATGATACTATCACTGGGATGATTCTTTAGAAACAACTGATTTGGGTTTTGTAAAACATGTTCATCAATATAGGGTCGGAAGTCTTATGGGGTAAATAATTCAGAAATATTTTCTTGAACATTTTCCTTATCATAAGGATATTTTAACAAAGGTGGATAATCAATTTTTTAAAACTCATCCAAAGATATAGGTTGAGGTTGTTTAAAAACAAAAGGACCAGTTTCATCAAATTTGACATGTACTATTTCTTCAATAGTACAGGTATTTTTATTGAAAACATTATAAGCCTTAGAAGTTGTGGAGTAGCCTAAGAAAATCACTTCATCATATTTTGGTGAGAATTAGCATAGATTATCTTTAGTATTTGGAATGAATACCATGCAACCAAAAACCTTGAAGTAGGAAAGTTGAGTTTTTATACCATTCCATAACTCTTAAAGAGTTTTATTAAGAAAAGGTCTAATCAAAACATGATTTATAGTTTAACAAGCAGTACTTATAGCTACAGCCCAAAAATGTTTGGATATAGAATATTCACTCAACATGGTTCTTGTTATCTCTTGAAGAATTCTATTTCTTCTTTCAACAACACCATTTTGTTGATCTATTTTTGGTGCTGAGAAGTTATGAGTAATGCCTTTTCTACTACAAAAAGTTTCAAAATGAGAATTTTGAAATTCTCCTCCATGAACACTATGAATAATTATCAAAGGAAGGTTTTTCTCATTTTTAACTTGGGTTCTAATAGTTTTAAAATTAGAAAAAGATTTAGATTTATTTTCTAGAAAATAGACCCACATAAATCTAGTATAATCATCAACTAAGACAAATACATAATATTTTCCACCAATGCTTCCAATTTCAATTCGACCAAAAAGATAAAAATTCACCAACTGTAATGCATCAGTGGTTGAGACTTCACCAACTAATTTAAAACATGATTTATGTTACTTTCCATATTTACAAGGATCACAAACTTTTGAAGAATCAAATCTTAGCACTGGTAGATCCTTAACTAGTCTTTTCGTAGAGAGTTTTCATAGTTTCTTATGGTTACAGTGTCATAACCTTCTATGCCACAACCAAGAATGATCTTCCATTACACTAAGGTAAGGTAGATCTTCGCTCCTAAGGTATTCTATGTTTAGTGTGCATACATTCTCTTGCCTATGGGCAGAAAGAATAAACTCTTCCTTGGAATTATGTAAAAATCACTTGTCATTCCTAAAATTCATAAGGTAACCTTCATCACATAATTGACTTATGCTAATCAGGTTGTGCTTAAGACCCTTAACAAATAAAACATTTGAAATCAATGTTTTTTCAAGAAGAACAATGTTACCTATACCAATAATTTCTCCCTTAGCATTACCTCTAAATGTTATTTTTCCTCTTTTAGTCTTGATAATCTTTTCAAAGAAGCTTTTGTTACCATTCATATGCCAGGAATATCCACTATCCATGTAACAAGTATTACTATTGGTACTTTCTTTATTTTCTTGAAAATAAGAGTATTAGACTTTTAGAACCCAAACTTTATTGGATCTAGAAACTTTAGAAAGAAAAAATTTAGGAATCAACATTTTATTTAAAAAATAAGCTTTAGGAAAACCTAACGACTGAGTTTGGTTTAAGGAACAATTTTTTCCCAATGCCCACCACACTGACACTTAGTGCAGAATAGAGAACATTGTGGAAGAAAATAGTTGTTACTAAAAATCGGTTTTGAACTTGTATAACCAAAACCATAAATATTCTTTAGAGGTAGAATTTGGGAATACATCTTATCAATGTTTTCCGTACCTAAGGTAAAGTTTGAAAAACACTTCCTCAAGGAAAATATTTCTGAATTTAGTCTAATAACTAAGTTTTTATCCTCAAAAACATCAGTTTTAGTACGAGAGTTAGGCTCAAAAACATTTTTCTTATAAATTATTTTTCTAGATCCTTAGAAAGTTTATCCTTCTCAGAATTAACTTACTCAAGGTTTTTTTAAATACTTTCAAAACCAAGGTTTTTCTTATTAGGATCTTTATAAAGATCTGATATTTCCATAGTAAGAATAGAAATTCTAGATTTTTATTTATCAAGCCTTTTCTTGACTTTAGAATTTTCATTCTCAAGAAGCTTAGAAAACCTAGAAACTTCTTCAGAGGTAGGTAAAGTATTATATTCATCAGAAAAAGATTCTTCATCTAAGGATTCACAGTATTTACTATCACTATAATTAGCATTCAAGGATACATTGGTGATGGATTCAGCATTGTGTACCTTATCCATTAAACAATCATTTTCAATAGGTAACTTTGATATTAAAACAAGATTCTTCTGTCCAGAAGATTCGTACTCTGGGGATTTATCAGAAGAGTCTCCACCACTGGCACTCCAAGTGTTATTAGCTTTCAAAACATACTTAGATTTAGCTTTATAGTACTTCATTCTATTCTTATCAGAATGCTTTTCCTCTCAATATTTTCTCTTAACCATAGGACAATATAGCCTTATATGTCCAGATCTATTACATTCATAACAAGTGACTTCAAAGTATTTCTTATCATTTTTCTCATTCTTCTTGTATCTATACTGAAAGTCTTTTTTCCCAACTATCTTGTTCATCCTTCAAGAAAGATTAGCTAGTTCATTCTCAGAATGTACACTTTCACTTGATCCAGATAAAACAGTGACCTTCTTAGACTTAGATCTTTTAACTCTCTCAGGAGTCTTAGATTTAATATGATTTGAAGTAGTTGTAAAATCAACACTTACATTTAAATTATTTTTCTTAATATTATCATCATATCTCTTCATTCTAGTCTCATATTGAAGAAGAGTTCCAAAAAGTTCATCAAGAGTGATCTGTGAGACTTTCTTATTCTCATCTATAGCTGTTCTCTTGGATTCACACTCATTAGGCATGATGTCTATAATATTTTCTACAAGTGCCTCATCATCCAATCCTTTTTCACCCATGGATTGTAAGATATTAACAATAGCCATAAATCTATGTTCTACCTTACATAAAGGTTCTCCATAAGGAAAGAAAAAACCATGTTACTCGGCTCTAAGCATAGATCTTCTAGTTACAATAACTTTGGATGTACCAAAATGAGTAACATCAAGCTTCGTCCAAATACAATTTGCAGATTTACAAGAAGAAATATGGATATATATATTCCTGGTCATGGAACACAACAAAGTATTGCATACCTTTTAGTTTAGTTGATATTCTGACTTCTCTTGATTAGTAAAAGTTTTGACTTCTCTATCAAGAATCTTGTAATATCCAGTAAGCATAACAAAGTTTTCCACTCCAGTGTTAATAAAAAAAGTATTCATACAATCTCTGCAATATTCATAATCATTCCCATCAAAAATAGTTGGTCTAGTAGGATTATGATTTTCAATTTAACCAACATTCATTCCTGCCATATTAAAGAAAATATTTCCACACAAACTTGTGAGTAATAAAAGTTTTTAAACAAGGATAAAAATATCCTAAGCAAGGAAAATATAGAACAATTAAAAAAACTTGAGCAAAAAAACTTATATATGAATATAATTATTTTAGAGACCTATTCTTATACCAATTATAGGATCGAAATAATGAATTTAGATGCTCAATATAAAAGAGGAGGGGTGAATTGTATACATTAAAATTTTCCGTAGGAACTTTTAAAGATGGTAATATTTAACAGAGTTAAACAAGGTAAATTCACAAAACCTCTTAGTTCTACAAACTTTCTTGATTCTGGAAATGTGGTTCAGGAAATAAAACTTAAGAAAAAATTACAAATATAAAGATTCTACCTTAGAGCATATATAATCTTATTAATCAAAGTACAAGTATAAGAAAGTATAAGATAGTTATACTTTCCTTAACAACCAAAATGCAGCAAAAAACTTGAAGTAATACAAGTAACAAGTAGTAAATATTTTAACCCAAAGACAAGGGTATCTAACAACCTTGGATAAAGGTCCCTTGATTTATAATTTCAAGAAATTATATCCTACCCACACCAGGGTAATCCCTTGATACTAATATCAGAGTATGTCTTGTTATCCCTTCAATCCCTTAAACTTCAAGGTAGTCGGCACCTCTGTCTTCCTATCCCTGGAAGCCCTCGAATGTACTCAGCAACATTCTGAGTCACACAAAGAAATTCTGAAAAAGTTGTTCAAAATACACAAAGCATAAAAGTCTCTCTCTATAAATCACTTCAGCAGTATGTAATCTCTAGAGTCGTAGAACTGTCAGTCAAAGTCTTGAGCTCTTTCAAATGAGATCTTATTTATAGTCACATCTTCAACAGTTAGCTCCCTCCTTCAATGGTCATATTTTTCCTTGAATTTCAGAGGGACCTGTACACGTGTCACCTAAACAAAAGTTGGTTAGAAATAGAAAGCATGACACCATTTTATAACTATAACAAGAGTAAGAAAAAATATGGTTACTTAACCAAATCCATTTTTCTAAGTGTAAGGAAAAATAAAAGTTCAGATTCTAACCAAAAACACATTAGGTGTCTATAATACATGGGTATTCGGATTCAATCTTCAAAAGAATTCAGAACCTAAATTCTATATAATTCTGGAGTCTGAATTTCAAGGAAATTTGGAGTCTGAATTCATAAGAATTTGGAGTCTGAATACATAGAATTTGGAGTCTGAACTCAGAAAGTTCTGAGTCTGAATTCAGAGAATTCAGAGTCTGAACTCAAAAAGTTCGAAGTATGAATTTAGAAAATTCAGAGTCTAAACTCAGAATGTTCAGAGTCTAAATTTAGAGAATTCAGAGTCTGAACTCAGAAAGTTTTGAGTCTAAATTTTGGGAATTCAGAGTCTGAACTCATAAATTTCAGGGCCTGAATTTAGAGAATTCAGAGTCTGAACTCAGAATGTTCAAAGTCTGAATTCGGAGAATTCAGAGTCAGAACTCGGAAAGTTCAAAGTCTAAATTCAGAGAATTCGAAACTTGAATTTGGTTCCTAAAAAAACAATTCTCTATGTCTAAATATTTATAATATTATGATGTTTTAGATACGAAACCTAATTTTATACTTAGAAAGAAAATGAGTTAGATTTTGAGAAATTTTGATATGAACAATGAAAACATGATTAGGATAAAACATAGGGGAAAATAAATTTGGCTTAAGATAGAGTGTTTGTGATTTTTATAATTAGAAGCAATGGAAAAGTCATAAGGAAACCTTATTGACTCAACAGTATCACCCAATACATATTTTTATGATCAATTTAGATCACAGCTTTTTATTAATATCATCCAACCCATTAAACACATATTCATACCCATTTTTAACTTTTGAAAAACCATTTTCATTAATTTATATTTCTAAATAAAGTCAAAACTAAACCACACGTCTCATACCACCATACTTGGTGATTTTTTCAAAACTCCAAACTAATCAAAATAAAATTATTCACAGTCAAAATTTTATTTTAATCACATAAATTCCCATTTAAGAATGCCTCAAAATTTTAATAATCACAAAAACATTAAAAATTATCATTTAAATTTTATTTTATAACTAATAAAAATCAATGAAATTAATTTTCATTTAATGAAAAATACACATATCAAATCCACATCAATTATATTTTTTCATTATTAAAAATCCTTGAATAATTTACATTGATTTTCCTCATTTCAAACACTTCCAAAATAAATCATAGAAATATAAAAAAATGAATTACACATTTATAAAACATTAACCCCTTTTCAATTTACCATATAATACATGTAAAAAATCGTCCATAATTTTTTAATCATGAAATACTATTTCCATAATTCCACAATTACAATTACCATTTGTTTATGGAAAAAACACCTAAACAAGAAAATTTAAATTCCACTTAAAGATTCACCATTAATTCATATTTAATCTATTTATCAATTTTCCCAATTCCACCCAACTCATGTTAGAGTAGAAAAAACAATCAGTCATCAAATAAAATCATAATATGTTTTGAAGTACAACCATTTGATTTTAATTAAATAATTCATTATTAATAGACTATTCAGGAAAACACTAAATAGTTTATTAATAATGTAGTTATTTAACTAAATTTAATTTATAAAATTAATTCACAAATAAATAACAAGATCATGCACCATTATATGAATTCCATGTACCTATGTGCCTAAATGATTCATAAACACCAACTATTCAGACCCCGTCTAGTAGAATTTAATAAACACAACTAAAACTCATTTATTTAGAAATCACTAAAAAAATATCTTATCTAAATAATTAATCGTGATCCTACACTTCCCTCATAACTTGTAAATAAAGTGTGGTTGTGTTGTACATGCTCATATATAACTTTTATATCAATCCCTAGACTTAAATATCTTTTATACCATTTTATCAAACATCTAAACCTCAAAAAAAAATACATTGATACCATTTTGGATTGTTCTACCATTGAATGCCTTTACCCCTTTATCATCATTCATTATTCTCACCCATAAAACTAAAAAAATATAAACATAATGACCCAAAATATAGATTAATTTCAAAAAATCATCACACAACAACTCTTATATTTCTCCAACAATCTCTTTATCAACTATTTTTCCCCCAAAATAATATAACAGAATACCATCAATTTCAACAGCATCAATAATTAAACAAATAATTAAAAATAGTACAAAAATACTACACATGTAATATTATCAACACAATTATATTATAAGTTATCATTTTTAAAACAAAAATGACTATTTAGATTATAATCGCATTAATTGAAAATAGAACATTCGCTTCAAGTCATTAAAAATTATTATCCCAAAACTTATTCTGAAGTTTTACATAACCCAATTCCAAGAACATATTTTGATTCAATAAATTTATCACACATCACATCCCTACACTCAATCCCATCACTATAAGGCTCATCTTTATGAATTCATTATTTTATTATTATCTTAATAATCTTAAACCACGCATTAATCCATTATCAATTTTTAATTATGACGAATCCCTTCCCCATTTATATTCTTAATCACAAACATGACCCCATATAACACCCATGAAACCCTTAAGTATTTTTAAAGAACACAAAGAAAATTAAATAATACAAATCCCTATTTTTTAACACATATCATAACATAATTTTTATTTTTAAACCCCTTAAAACCCACATTTTATAACCCTTTAATAATCATATTTCCTTATTTAATCCTCATTCATAATTTACTCTTTTAAATTACATCTAATTAACATGTTTAAAAAAATTACATCACAAAAAAAGAATTATTTAACCCCACAAAATGATATACATCATCTAAAAAAATTACATGTACAATAAACTATATATTAGTTTAAACAAACCATTATAAATCAATAATGGTTAATTATCACCCATATAAAAAAATAAAAATACTGAATCTAAAACATTTTGAAAAAATATCACATATTAATCCAATAATTAATACTCTCAACAACTCTAAACATTATTCCCTCAATTAATAACTTCAAACTATAAATATTTATTATTAAACTCTTAATTATCATAAGTTTACAATATAGTTTAATTGAAATAAACCATTAATTAATATTCTCTTTCATCTTGAATCATTTATTATTCATATCTATCATTTTATTTCAAGGTGTATGACTTACTTCATCATTTAAATTCATGTTTACAATATTATTTCAGAAAACATTTACCCAGTAAATTAAAATGAAATCACATAATTAGTTTCTTATGGAATTATTAGGTTATATCAATCCAAAAAAGTCACAATATAGTTATATTCTAGTAGTGTGCAATAAAAATACACTAAAAGTGAATTAGAAGCCTAGAGAAGGGTGACACCACCTACCTCATGATATATAAATAATCAAAAAACGTATTTGATGTATAATTCCTTCTCTAACAAGAAGAAATCAAGAATATGAAAAAAAGTAGAATAAAAAAGATAATTTGAACACATTAGAGAATAAACCTTGATGTATTATAAAAAAAAATAATGAAAATAATTCACTCATCATTCTAATTATAATTAAACAAATAAATTTTCAACCATAAATAAATGAGATAGATATGTCCAACTAAAGGTTGATAGGGGTTTAGAGATATTGGGGAAAAAATCACCCAATTTAATACCATTTAGATGGAAAATTCATAATAAAATCAAAAATCTCATGACCATGAATTTAATAAAATACCCTCATTAAAACATGGATGACAAACACATACCAATGGCTACCCAGTGAGTATTTTTCACCCATGTTTACCAAATCTTATAATTAGTGAATGGACCTAGGGAACCCACCTCTCTGCCACTCATAATGGGTACCCAGTGGATATATACCAAGTATTGGTGGTGTCCTTCTATAGTTTATAGAAAACTCCACCTCTTAATCCTCCATTTACTCATCTAATTCATCCAAAACATAAAATTACCCAATAAAATATAACCATTTAAATTGATAAATCTCAAAATTAAAATTAAAAAATCCCCGAAGAAAATTCAATTTGTAACAGGTAGATCTTTATATTTAGAATTTTTCATTATGAGAAATTTTTAAAAGATTTCAATTTTTTCATGGGATGTCAAATCAATTAATGAAAGGTTCAAGGGGTGAACTATTTGATAAATTTATAGTAGTATATTAATATTTACTTGGAGGGTCATATTTTACACATGATCAAATGCATTATTTTTAATATTTCTACATGGTATACACTCAATCTATTAATAAGAATATTGGTAATAAAGTAGAGGATACCTCTTCTATTTGCAATCTTAATGGAGACATGATGGTAGCTAAACTTTATACCTTTTCTTACATTTGTGGATTCATTTATGTTCCTTTTGAAATTAGTACATTGGTATAGAGGAGAATATTTTATTAATTTTCTTTATTTGAAAAGATTTTTTACTTTAATGGTGATACTTATTAGATTTCAGAAAACTTTCAAATAAAAACTAAATAATCATTAAAAATTAATGAATTGGAGATTAATCTACTTTGGATGGGTTTTCTTTAATGTTATCATTTATTTATTGAAAGATAAAAATCATGTGTGATCCTTTTTTGAAACACTCCATAATTATGGTGTGCTACAAATATAAAAATGGTGACCTGAAATTAATACAGATATATAATAAGCTATAAATTCTGATGTATGGATTTAGTTCAATATTCTATATTTTTTATATTGGAATCTAAAGATTTTATCAAAACATTTACATGTTATTAGAATTCCAATTTGATATAATAAGTACTCTTTGAATTGTTATTTTGGTCATTTTGTGAGAATTCTTAGGGATGTTGATCTCTTGCAAAAGCTTTTGAAGTGACTCGTAATAAATAATGAAAACATTAGGATTTTTTTCATTATTAATGAACATTTTCCACACTTTCACTCATTTTTTCAATTTATTACTCATAATATTACCTCATGTAAGTTTGTTAAGGGAAAAAATAAATAAAAATCATTTTTAAATAAAGAGACTAAGTGGTTTATTAATGTTCTATCAATCCTAAAGGGAATTTTATTAAGAAAAAATTAGAAAATAAAAAACATAAAGTGTAGATGGTATTTCAAATAAGACTCAAGTGGACATTTTATGATGATGCTCCAGTTTCTAGGGATAGTTTTTGGCAATCTACTCAGTTTTTTAATTTTGAAGGTACAAAATGCTTGACTTATGCATCTATTTTGGTTTCTCATAGTCATTTTGGAAATAATAAAGCTCAAGATGATGACACATTTGAACTTCCTAAAAACACTTTAAACAGTGTTTTATCACCTTAAACCAATCATGATACCCAAGATATGGGGTATCAACCCATCAATATACCTTTTAAAGTCTAACATTTTTTATTTCTACTAATTTTATAATTTTTTCAATTTTAAATTTTATGAATTTTTTTTAGACTTTTCCTTTTTCTCTTATTTTTGTTTTCTATTTATGTCCTTATACTTATTTTTATCATTGATAAATTTATATTATTGTGATCTTTGGTTTATTTTCTATACCTCTTACAGTTTTTATTACTATTATTATTACTAATATTGTTGTTTTTGTTGTTTTTTGTTGTTGTTATATTCAGCTTTACTTGGATATTATCTTATTGAGATTAAAATTTTGGATCTTTTTTCATAGTGGTTTTATTTTATCCAATCTAACACTTATAAATTGGGATATTTTATGGAATTATTATTTATCATTTGCACACCCTTCATTGATTCTTGTTATACTCTTGGATGGTTATCATTATTCATAAACCTTTACATGATGAATAATATAGTCACACGCTATATTTATATATTATAATTCTTTTTCCCCATGTCTTCTATGATTTTGGGTGTTTTTTTTTGTAACAACCCTCATTATTACTGGTTGTGGAAATCAGAGTAAATTTGAATTTTCAGTTTTGGAACACATGATGTTTGGATAATAGGGACTTGGACCTAGATTCTGAACATTATAACTTCTTTAAGAGGTGTTTTTGGATGTGGTTGAAGTCCCAGGTGGTGTATTAGGATCTCAGGTGAATTTTGGAGAAATTTCAAGGTGATATTTAGCTAAAATATCAACTATATATGGAGGTTTCACAATGACCTAAGAGGGGTCACACTACATTGGTGTTGGCTGATGGATGAACCCTCTACCTAGGTGGAATTTGCATTATTTCCAAGTAGGTTGCACCATGATGGTCCTTTTAAGAGTTTAATGTTTCATGGGGGGTCAAGTGTCTCACTTTGAGAAAGGAAAATCCCACTTTGTAAAGGGTTGGTCATTGAGTAATGGTTCTTTCTATGGTGTGTTGTGACATGACTCATATGGGTCACACTATAACTAGGTTTAGAAAAGGGGTTATCTTGCTGCTTGGAGGTTGGTTGTGTCACAACCCCCATGATCACACCATGAACAAACTATTGGGAAGTTGTTTTAGAGGGTCGGGATGGTATTTGGGACTTAAAAATGAGAAACGCCCTTATGGTTCCCTCATTTTGGGTTGTGCAAGTAGATGGGGAGGTGTAAATTCTCTTCCCCCTTCTCTAAACATTAATCCACTTTAAAATTGGTTGTTAAGGTGTAGTTCATCATGATAAATCAAGGTAATATTTCTCTCATTCTAGTCTTTATTTTTTCCCCTTATTCTCCTCTAATTTTGGGTTTCTATGTTAGTGTTTTAGAGTGTTTATTTTACCAAGTCATGGTGAAATCATTTCGTTCCATGGGTATTTTTTTTGCGTAGAATATATAAGTGGTCTCAAATGGAGGTATTAATATTGTTTTTTATCATTATTTTTTAGACATGTTTCCTGATGGATTTATTTATGGTTTTTGGTATATTTGGGTGCAATTGACCATTGATTTGAGAGTTTTAATTGGGTATTTTTTGTTGATTAGTTCCGAGTTCATGTTAGGAGTGGATCACACATTGTTGCTTGTGGTTTTAGAATCTTTAAGTTACTTAGTGATTGTGGTGTTGGTTATTAAAATTTTGTATTTTTGTTTTAACTATTTTGTTTCTTAATTTGATGTTATTTATGAATGATATGGGTTCTTGTGGCCTCATATGAGGTTGATACAAGATTGATATTGATTTACACATTTCATGTTGTGGTAGGTGGCCTTGGATTTAATAAGACACTTTCCAATTTGGTGTTTTAATGTTCATGTTTCATAATTATTATATTTGTTATAATATTCCATGCTTATGTGATCTTTCCCTGTGGATTGGGATAGGTTGAAATTGAACAAATACTCAACATGTACTAAATAACATACTTAACATTTTGATTATGTTTCCTTGTTCAAATGAGGGTTAGTGGACCCCTTTATAGGATTCTTGGTGGCATGTGTTGGATTTAAAAAGGAAAGAGTTTCCCTTTTTTAAATGTTATTTTAAAAATGGGGTTGATTAAAGTGGTATAATTTCAATGATAGTTTTGAAATGGTATTTTAAAACAAAAGTGGGTTTTCTAAATAATGTTAATGGAATTTTGTACAAGGGCCAAGCATGAGTAAGAATTCATGTGATTTATTTTTTGAAATGTTTTAAAAGATTATTTTTACTTTGATTTAAATATAATTTCAAAAGTATTTGTTGATTATTTTTGGTTTTTCAGAACATATGTGGATAATTACCTATTGTTTAAAAGAATGATTTCATTTTTATGTTCCAACTAGATATGATTTCTATTTATATTGTTCATTTCATGATAATTCATGATTGTTAGGGTTATTTTATAATGTTTGGATTTTGGTATCAAGTCCCAGGTTGATATGTGATGTTGTAGTAGACTCCTTTAGGGTAGGGATGTGTTTGAAGGACCCTAGAAGATTCCCTTATGGGAAAAATAATGATACCAAGAGGCTCAAAATTTTATGAATGTATGATAGAGAGTAAATAAGAAGTTTATCCTATGGGTATTGATTGAAAATTAGTTTTATGGGGCTATTTATAGAGTGTATTGAACCTTGTGGTGAGATAGTGAGCTTGTGAGGTGGGATACATTCCTGATTTTTTATTTCATGCATGTACCAACTATGTTCTTGAGATGGTTGATGGGTACTGACGTGGATCTTGATCCCTAACCTCAACTTGAGTGATAATGTTTTGGAAGGACCAATCCTTTATTGTAAAGGTATTGGTTTAGTTTCAGTTGTAAGATATTGTATTGAGTTTTACAATGGAGGTAAGGATATACGACCAACCTTGATTGAGAAGGCATGGTCATAGTTGTAATGTTAAAGACTAACTTGAGTGATAAGGTGTGGTTTGAGATGGGATATAAACCCTAACATGAATGGTAAGGGATGGATTGGGTACTTCATATGTGTAATCTGTTGAGTGATGATAGAAAACCATGATACTTGGTGCACACCCTCCCTTTAGTGAAAAAGGTTGGTTGGAGACTTGAGGATACCGTACTCTACACCTTCAGGTAGTGGTTAGAATTTCTCATCACACCCTACGATACATTATTGGGTATGTATTGAGTTGTACTATGGCATACTACCCTTAATCTTCATGTATTTTTTGAGGTTTATGGTACAATATGTACAACTTTGTTTCAGTATAGAGCTAAAGCAAGTTTTCCCATGCATCATGTTTGCATGGTTATCACATGATATCTTGAACTAAATTCTTGTATGTGCATTTTTGTGTTTTATTTTTATGTGGGTATGTTTAAAAGGAAGGAAATTTACTACTTATATATGTATTATATGCACATCCACTTGATCACCACAACACTCTATATTTTTTAGGTATTAAGAATTCCTATTGGGTTGTTGTACTCACCCGCTACACATGTACATGGAATGGGTTTCGGTGTTTATGGGTAGACCTTTATATTTATATCATGTGCAAGTACTTCCTGTAGTTATACATCTGGTCCAATTAGTAGGTTGTGGAGTTTATGTCATTGGTGGGATGATTATGTGAGCTGGTCCATGGGTCGGTGTATCTTATTTTTAGTTATTGTTCGGTATGTACTACCTAATACACTAATGTTTATTTTTATGATGCCATGTTTATTTTTTTCTAATATTTTATGTATTTTTTCTTCATATATAAGCTTTAATACTTTCTATTCTAGATCATGGGTTCTAACTTTACTTCCTTTTATGTCTATAGGTATTTGGGGGAATCCCATTATATAGATGGATCATGCCAAATTTTTTGTAGATTTGGGCATTTCCTTGGTGTGACAACCCTAGTATTCTCTCTAATAAATAAATTTTATATTTTATTTATATTAATTAAATGGACTCATATTGATAGTTATTATTAAATAATTAAATAATTAAATAATTATTTAAGTGGATCCTTGAACCGCTTTGTTTATTTATGTTTTGATAATTACAATACCTCGTTATTTCATATTTGGTTGATTATAATTTCAAACAGCATTGTTAAATATTCATATTATGTATTCCCTCTATCATGATATGTAATTAATTAAACATTGGTTTATTTCATGTTTTTAATTATTCTTTATATATTTATTTATTTTATCCTCTGATTCCTAGTTATATTTTTTATCTCTAAAATCTAAAATCCATCTAAGTTAGCAAGTCACACATTTTTAACATTATGTCATATTAAATATGAAATCCGTCTAATTCAAGAAGTCATATTTTTTACATTAAGTCATAAAAATGTCTTTTTGAATATGGTTAAGTTTTGAAGTTTTATAAAAAATATAAAGTCATAAAAAACTACTTTCAAATCCATATGTTTTTTTTTTGAATTCATATGAAAATTTGGAATTCATAAGAAATAATATTTGATAACATAAAAAATTCTAAAGTCAAAAAAGAATTTTTAAAGTCATAATAAAGAGACTAAAGTCTGACTAAAATATTTTGAAGGCGTATTTTTAGATTAAATTCGTATGAACTGTTATAATTTCATACAAAATTTACTTTTTTTAAATAGTTCAAATTATTCTCTATTTTTTCATCTAAAATTTTTCATATCATCAAGTTGAATATTATGATTAGTTTATGTTTTATATAATTTCTTATTAATTATATTGATGTTGTGTGAACTCATTTTAAAGTGTTTAAAGAAGAATTAAATATAGTCCATGAATTTTCAATAATTATTTAATTTTTTTGGGAAAACTCTGAAACAACTTGTGGTTTTACAACATGCAGTAGAGGTGAGTATTTTAGACTTAAGTCAGTTTTACAAAAAATTAGGATCTTTCTATCTAAAATGACCTACTAAACATACGTGTTTTGTTGTTATACATGACATAGTGGAGGGATATAAATTTATTTTTATAAAACACATATGTTTTTCAAGATTTGAGTGTCAAAATGTCTTGAAGATGATAACCACTTTGTTGATCATGTCATCATGGTACATGGGTGAGGTCTGAATGCACAGTGAGGACTGCTTTGGAATAGTGAAATTCATGTTGGTGGTTTGTTTTGTGAGGATTAAAATATATAGAAAAATATTTTACTAAAGTTTGATATGTCATAATAAAGGTTGTAGTCAATATCTAGTTGTGTAAAATATCTTACTAAAGAACACCACACCATAATCATGGTCTTGTTTTATTCAAGGATGGTTAAAATGGGTTAATTATTGGAAACACACTTCACCTATGTGTATTTTCATTTTATAAGATCAATATACATATTCAGGAATTCTAAATCCAACATATTGAATTTAATATCCATTTATATATCTTCTTTTCATCATTTGGTTTGAAAAATAAAAAAATTTAATATCAAAGGATCTAATATGAATGATTATTGGGAATCATCAGGGAGTATTTCAAATATTTTAGTATCAGTAATTTAATGGTGTATTTATTACATTTATTATTTATTCTAATGAATTTTATACAATTTATTCTGCATTTTTTTATAATGTATCAAATCATTTATTAATAAATATATGTAACGATTGAATTATTACATTTATGTTGGTGGTGTGTGGTTTTTTAAAATAAGATAATAGTAATTACTTCTCAATCTATTTAAAATATGTTGAAGCCTAGAGATATTCATGGTGCACCTATTAAAAACTACATGAGCTTTACTATTTTTATATATTTATTTTTTTCCACTAGAATACATAATTTGATCCAAAAATAATATTGATTGTTATTATACTTGATTAATTAAATTTCTCATTGCCTAAGACTCGTCATTTCAACATCAAGAAGGGTTGACAATATACCTAATCTGAATTCTAGAACCTCCATAAACATTATATCATGGGGTTTTATCATTTTTTTTCTTTATTTATACTTAATTAACTCCATTGTAGATTTTTAAACTTGTGTGTGTTTCATAGATTTATACTACCATTAAAAACAGTATGTGGGTTATGTATTTATCCATAAAAGTAAAGAGGTCTTAGGGATATACCTTGAGATTCTCAGGTACTACTTAACCCATAAAATATATAATAAATGGACATCTCCTTTAAGATCATAAGTTAGGACTCCACCAGTACAATTCTAGGTTCCAATTAACCCAAACAATAGAGGAAAGGATGACTCCTTTAAGAGTTTATATTAGGAATTCACTTGTAAAATGATAGTTAGTAGTTCTGGTTAGTGACTCCATGTGTGAAAAGGTTTAGTTGTAAATGGTAGTTACTCCCCTTTAAATGTTATTATTCTATATTTATTCTCATTCCTCTCTATATTTGAGAGGATTAAAGAGAAGATGTATGATAAAATTAATCCAAACTATTATAAAAATATTTTTGTTCATCTCTTAATTTATTTCATTTAATTTCCATAAATTACTTATATGAGTTGTGGTTTAATTTTTTTATTTATTGAACTAATCACTTTTTACATTATAAATTTAAACACAGGTAATTTTTTAAATAATTACAATTCACCCCCCCCCCCCCCCCTTTAAATAAATACAATTCACCCCCTCCCCTCATATTGTCTATTGGAATCGCCCTATCAAGACCTAAAAATTAGAAAACAAATCTTGGATTTTATAAGGATATATTGTGCTTCATTTTATTATTTATATTCTTTTTGTACAAACTTTTATCTATTCCTTGATAAGACTAATGGAAAAATATTTTATAGTGATGGATTTATTGAGAAATAAAAATATTTTGAATCCAACATTTCCACCACGATTCGGTGGTAGTAAGTATTTTCAAGGGAATATCCATAAGTAAATTTATCTAAAGTGTATTTATATTTTATTTTGGGATATTATTATCAAATCATATGTTTCACCTAAATAAAATCTAATTGATTTTGAAGGTGAAGATGTTGTTAAATATGATCTTAATTATAAAGTCATAAATATTCTTTATTATTATTTTACTTGAAATAATTTTGAAAATAATTTTTGGTATACCATTTCTCATTAAATTTGGAAAAATATTGGGACAACCACGTCTGAATATTAAAGTTCCAAGAAGTCTATTTGTTTTAGTTTCAGAAAATATGGACACATTCATGTGGAATTTCTAAACAAGAAAGATAAAAATATAGATTTTTCCAAAATGAGATATCGCTAATTTTAATTCAACTTTAAATCATTAAAATATTTTTCATTATGTATGCATAAAAAAAGGATACATCAAACTTGACTATCTGAGGCTCAAAAATCACATGAAAATCCAAAATAAGAAAAAGAAAGTCATGACTACTATGAGTGATTCTATAATCCAAAAATTAAATGATAAAGTTAAAATTCAAGAGGAAACTAGAATTATTTCATTTATTTCTAAATATTATAAGGTAACATATTAACCTCTTAATTCATATTCTTCAAGTGATCTTGGTTTAAATGTTATAAAAGACAGAAATATGAGTTTGATGAGTAGTTTATGTGAAAATAGTAATTCTAATCTCTCTCATTCTTGTTATGGTAAGCCAAATAATGGTCAAATAAAAAGTTTCCATGATCTATATAATGAATAAAAATAAAAATATTATTATCTAATACTTTAAACTCAAGCATAAACATAATAAATATCTTGAAAAGGTAAAAAATAAGTCTCTTGAAATTATAAATCACAAGGAAGAATTTGAGAAAAGTAAAGTTGTGAATAATAAGCTCAATGATTTTCTTTATGGAATAATTATTAAGATGAAAGAAAACTTAATGATTTGTTACAATATATGTCTAAAATTGAAAAATGGTGTAATAAAATAAAGGAATGAAATAAAAAGTTAAGAAACAATACTTATGATTCAAAAGAAAAAGTATTTAACGATTTAGAAGATTATAATAAAGAAAATATAAAGTTAAAAGTTGAAATTGGAAGATTGAAATAAAATTTATATAATCTTTTCAAGGAATATAATTTTTTGATAAGATAATTTACTTGAATAAAATGAATGAAAATAAAAATGGACTTGGTTATGATCCACTTATTCCTACCATGTTCAAAAAAATTAAATGTGAAATAAAAAATCATTTCTTTAGTTAAATACACAAGTGTAGTGCTTATAATCATTATGCATCCAATTTTACTTTAAGGTTTTTTCAATCACTTGTTCATAATAAATATTTTTATCTAAATTTTCTTTCAATGATAAAATTTTTATACCCTCTTTAGATTGGGTTCCTATAGTAATAACATTTTTTAACCTCAAATATTATCTCATGCCTTTCATTTTTGATCCCAAAAAGTATTAACCCATAATTACCTCAATGGTGAAAAATTCAAAAAATACTGTTAGTCACCTTAAAATTTCATAATATAAAGCCTAAAATGGTATTATAAGATAGTAAAATTATAATCAACCTTAAAATTATAAACTCATGACGATATCCCTATCTCTTTAAAAAAATATCCTAATCTCCAAAGTTATATATACCATCCTCTGATACCAAATGTAAGGACCCAGCCTTAAATATTACATAATCTTGAGTTAAGTTAAGAATTATACTTTATTTCACATTGAGAATCTCTTAAATTTTATAGATTTAAGTAATTGTTCCATAACTCATATATAGAAAACCATATAAATATTATCACACCCAAACCCGATGCTTTTTTTATTTTAATAATTTTGGGTCTCATTTTTTAGCTGTAGGTTGAGCTAGTTTTTATTTTAAAAGAAATTTGGTTCATATAAGGGTGTGTGGCCATACGCATGACCGTGTGTAGTGACCAACCTTAATAATAGAATGTTTTATTATTAAATGTATAATTACATAAGTTTAAAACTTTGTACGTGATTGTGCGTGATGTCCAACCTCAGTTAATAATTTTATTAATATAATTGTTGGTTTTATTATTTTATTTTTATTATTAGTGATAAACTCATTATTATTTATTGGATTTTTTATACTTTTATTTTATTTTCCCTTTTATTCATTATTATCCTTTCCTTTTTTTCTTATTTTTCTTTTCTTTTTTCCCTCTATCTTGACCTACCCTCTCTCCCCGCATGGACTCCTTTCCCCCCCTGAAACCCTAACACATGTTCTCCCCTCCCCTTGCTTCCTCCAGCCAGTTGTCCTCCACCTCCTCCAGTGAATCAGACCAGCACCACTATCCATCCACTAGCCTCTCTCTCCTTGTCGTCCTCCCTCCACTAGATCTCACCCACCGACCTCGCACCCCACTTCCACGCGCCACCCATCTAACACCGGTTGTCCAGCCGCCGCCCTCGCCAGCCTCTTAATAAGTCAGTGCCACCACTACCAGCCTCCTCTTCCTCATCTAAAAAGTCATGATCAGTGTTCTCCCACACCTCTGGTGACCTCCCACACCGCACCGCCCCTACCCTTGGCTAATTTCCATCCGATGAACCATTTGTTAGCCTCCCCTGGTCGCTACTCCTTTACATCGTGACCCACTCTGATAGTTCTCCCTTCTTGTAGGGTTTCGGATTTCTTTTTTTCTATATTTTAAGGTTGTGTTTAGGGGTCTCAATTTTGGTTCATTTGGGGTTTAACCTTCTTTATTAGGGTTCTATTTTGGTTTTTAGTGGTGCGATTGAAGATTTTCATCAAACTTATAGGTTTAATTCATATGAGGTTGGTGTTTCCATGTCTAATTACTATTTGATTAATTAATTTTCAATTTTAATTAATTTATCATGTTATTTAATAAATTTTTGTGGTGAGAAGTTTATTTTCTTTCAATTTTGATATGCATTTAAATTCTTTAGTAGTGTTTCTATATAATGCATGTTCTTTCTGCTGAAATCTCATATCTATTTAATTGTTAATTATTTTTAAATTTTGTGGTTATCTTACTAATCAGTTTTTTGGGTGGGAATTTAATTTTTACTAGAGTTTTAGTATATTTTTATTGTGTTTATTAGTGTGTTTATATGATATGAGTATGTCGTTTCTGTGAGAACACTTGTCGAACAATTTACTAGTGTTTTATAAATTATACAGTTACTTTGTTAGGATGTGAAAAGGGTACAATTAGTGTTTTGGTGTAGTTTATATATTCATTCTGTCTTAAATGAGTATTTGAGTGGATTTTGGGTGTTTAAGTCGTGAGTCATATTTCTAAATGGTTTGTAAATTTTTTCTTGTTGTTTGGTTAATTATAGTAATAGTCATTTTAACTGTGTGGGTGGTTTCTTTAATTGAATGTGTGATCCAGATTTTGTTCCTAAGGTGGCGTTGTGTGCATGTGGTAATGTAAGAGGATTTGGGTCTGTCTAATTTATAAAGTGGTATTTTTCTCTTTAAAATTTATTTATGAAAATTATATTTGTTTTATAAAATAATTATTAATGGTGAAAATTTTTTTTTAGTTGAATTGTGTAAATTGTTTTGGTGTTTAAAGTCATGTGACTTATTTTGAAATTGCTTAATAAATTATTTTAATGGTTTGTTTAATAATTAAAGTTATTTCTCTGACTGCATAGTAGTTTCAATTTGTTGTGTAAGTAATGCAGATTTAGTTTTGAAATATTTTTTTTATGTAATATTTCAAAATCATATTTGTGTGTGTAATTTATAGCTTGTTTAATTATAAGTGTCATTTTAATCTATGTAGATGGTTTAATTAAGGGTGTCACCTATGAAGGTTGAGTTTTAAAATATTTTTTGTGTGTGTATGGTTTTAAATGAGGTTTTGAGTTCACAAATCATGATTATATGTATGTAAGTACCTTGTTAGGATTTTATGAATAAGTATGACGTGTGACATTAACAAGGATTTATAAAGTGAAATTGATGGTGTAAATGGTATCTTGGAATGTGTGGTGTTTTATCTTGCCTTTCTTATGTGATGTGAACCCCTTTATGAACTTGAAACTTGATTGAGCATAAAGTAGGAATCTCAGGTAGCTAGAAAGGTGGACTAGACTAGTTGGATAGCGATCTGGGGGTCGCTTCGGCCCTGTTTCACATACCAATATTGACGACTATAACACTAACTAAAAATTTTAATGACTAAGGTTCATGATTTATAAGACACGTTGTGTCGTGGTTTCTAAGCCATAGTTACTGAGGGTTGTGGTTTTTAATCCACTTTTTCTGAGTTTCATGGTTTCTAAGACACGTTTCACCATGACACAAAGATCTAGGAACCCAGGCTAGCTAACACCCACGAGGCCTCTCCCACATTTGGTGCTCCTTGGTTACTTTATGCTCATCATTTTGACACATTGGTTATTTTAAAAGTAAGTTTGTGTGTGTGTGTGTGTGTGTTAATTTAAGTTGTTCCCTTTGAAGCTATTTTCTTTAAACCTGTTTTCTTTAAAATTGTCAAAGCATATAATTATTTTTTTAATTAAAATTGTAAATGTATTTTCCATTTAATAATTATGCATTGAACCCTTTTTTAGTGGTATCCTATTGGGATCTTGGTTCTCACCCTACATACACCTTTGGGTGTATGTAGATCATGTTTCTTATGTATTTCAGGTAGAGGAATCAGGCTTAGCGATGATGGTCCAAGTTGTAGTGGGTTTTTCTTATGCAGGTTAGTGGTGGTGGCTTGGGGATGTGACTCCTCATGTCACACAGAGGTTTCAGTTGGATTTTTGGTTTTCCGTTGTTGTATTCCCTTTTGGGTTTTTAGTTCAAGTTTTAAACTTTAAATATGAACTTATTTTAAGGGAATGTTTGGTCATTTGTTTTTAGTTTTAATTAGTTCATCTTATGGTTTGTTTTATATTTATTTATTCTGGTAAATTGTTCCCAAGTTTTATATTTGATACTCGGGCACTTATACCAGCCTGTGGGGATCAGGAATGCCCTTCGAGCCTTGCTGCAGATTGGGTTGGGTGTTAGGTCAGATGGTGACCCGGCTTGGTTCGTGAAAAAATGGTATCAGAGTAGGTTTTGATCTTATTATTTAGGGTGTCATGTAGAGTTGGGATAGGAATGTCGGTACTTGAGGGGTACGGGCGGGAAGAGCGTCGTGAACTCTTACTTGTTCCGATCCTCGAGTAACCAGGGGTAGTCTAGGATTTAAGTTTTTAACTTTATTATGTGTGGATAAGGGACGATAGTAAGAGTAACCGGGTAATATGTGTGGTCTCACATGGATTAGTGACCCATGTGATGCTCGAGAGTACGGTTCAACACTTCTAGTGGTTGGAACCTTCCTAGGGCATGGTCTTCTAAACTATGTAGCCAGGTTAGGCATGACCACTAGTTCTCTATCAAGCTGCTTTAGTGATTGGTGATGTCTTACTTCAGTTTTGGGTTGGCACGAAGGAGATTTTTAAAAGGAAAGAGGACTTTGGGTTTGATCTTATTTTTAACTTGTTGTGATCATGACATTATTCTTGGGGTGTGTTTCTTTTGAACATTTTTTATGGAATTTTGTGTTTTATTTAATGAAGTCGAATTTCCAAAAGAACACCCTAGGTTATTTGGAATCAAGGTGAATTATTTTGGAAATGAGAAGCATTTTGAAAAAAATTCTTGAATTTTTGAAATGGTTTTGGAAAAAGGTATTTTTGGAATATTGGGAATGTTTTGTTTTGAAAGTGAAAGAGCCTTGTTTTGTCTCGTGGTATTCCTATGGGTTCTCATGTGTGCATGTGGACGTGATTGATGGAATGTTGGTGGATTGTGTTGATGGGTACCTGAGTGGAATGAAAATTCATATTTGCGAGGCATCATGGAATATCAATGGTGAGTGATTGATTTCTAAGGGTGCTTCTTGTTTCCTGAAAAGTAGTTTTTTCTCTAAAATGAGCTTTTTTGCTTAAATTGTTTTGGAAATTAGAAAATGTTTTTGATTCTAGAGTGAAAGTTATGGGATCAAAAGAGTTGTTGGGATTTGTTGCATTGTGTTTGGTTTTTCAAGCGGGTGTTTTTATTTGAAAAAGAATTTATTTTTTAAAATGGAATTATCAGATTTGTGTCTATAATGTGGAGGTTTGTTTGGTGAGATTCTTGGTTTTTTGGAAGGAAATTTTTTTGTTTCTTATTCGGAATATTCCCCCTAGAAATGTCCCATGGGTTTCCAATAGGCATCTATCTTCCTGGCTTAGTCCAGAATCCCAGTGGAGTAGCGGAGTTGGGTTCTGCTCGGTTGTGTTGACTTTTTTTAGACATCGAGGTTGGTGGAATATCATTGAGTGCTTTGGAAATTTTGGGAGTGTCTCTAGTTTTAAAGGGACTCCAAATGTTGTGTGGGTGTAAGTTGTCATGAGTACGTTTGGAGGAGCGGGATGAAACCATTGAATGGTGATCATTATATTTTTGTTGCAAATGGGGATGCCTTGAGTGATCCTTAAGACTAGCCTTAATCCATAGTTGTACCTAAAGAAGTGAAGTCGAGGGGATGTGGTTGATCTCATAGGTGATTGACCAGTTAACAGGTGGAGAACGAGGTGTTTTGACCTTCTTGATGAGTAAGTTTCATGTTCCCTAGAAGTGATGTGGAGCAATCAGTTTAAATCTCGTAATAGTTGTTGGTCTTGTTCATATTGTGGTAAGTGTAGGTTCCTCATCCTATGAGGAGTGTAAACCAAATGGAATTGTTCTTGGATTCCTCCTTCCGTTAGTTTGTATCGTGTATCTGACAGACTACTCAATCTTCTATGTCTAGTGTGGTTAGTCAGGCACTCTAAGTTGTTCGCTGTAATTATCAGTTAGTATATTGACAGAGTGGCCACTTAGGGCATGAGAAGAAGTATGTTAGTTTATTTTCCAATGGAAGAAGTTGCAGTCAGAGGTGGTCAGCTTATGACTATGAGGCAGTGGATGATTCAGACATCAAGGCCCCAACCATAGTTCTCAAGGTGAAGCTTTCACATAGTCAAAACTCATCAGACGTGGGATGGGTTTGGTCCGAATTAAGTCTGTAGTGTCAGGATGGGGAAAACTTAAACTTCCCAGTTGGGGTACCATCATTGAAGGATTTATTTTTGTTTTCAAGGGCATGAATCCCTTATCTCCTTGATGTGGTCTTAATTTATAGGAGTTCTTCTTGGGCCTTAAAGAGGTTCAAGGAATCTGTATTCCTATAAATCCAGCGAGTGTGCTCTGATGACCTTCTTTTGGTCGGTTATGGATCGAAATTTTACTCATTTCATAGATGCTCATGTCTTGTGGAATTTTCCCTTGTTTGTCAAGTTTTCTGCTATGTTAGGGGTTTCTTCTATCAAAACCATCTCATGTTGTGGTGTGTTGTCCACTGTGGGAATCTTCCAAGCAAGTCAGCCTGTGTTGGTGATTTTTTGATGAAGAGTTTAGTTTGTATTGCTCAAAATAAATGGGGGATGTTGTTCAGATGTAGTGGTGTTAGGAAAATTTTAAAATGGTGGGTAGAACCACTGTGGGTCTCGTCAACATTTCTTATTGTGTTGGTTTGGTTAAACATAATAAGATTGAAGGGTCAGGCCAATGTTAAAGGCTTGTCATGGTTTGTGAGTCATTTTGGTTTAGAGAACCAATTATTAACAAGAATCTTAATATAGTGGGGAGACCCCCATAGGACATGATTGTGGATAAAATTGTTTTCAAAGTGAAATTGGTGGGTAAATACCTTACTTCTGCTCCACCCAACCTTGACCATGGTAAATGGTTAGCTCGGGTAGTGGGTTGCTTGTTGAGTGTTCCTGGAGATCTTGAGCGGCCCTGGTGATCCCTATGTTATGGGTTGGAGTGTTTTATATTGAAGTTGTGTTTGGAGGTGATTTCCTTAATGTTGGTTATTTTTCTTAGAGATTTTTGTTTTGAGATCTCTTGAGTTTTAGGTTATGGGTGTTTTGAATGTTTTGTCTTCGGGAGATTGAGGTTTTGTTTTAAGTGTATTCATGGTATTTCTTGGAACCTTTGGATGATAAAGTCTTTTGGGACTTTCTGGGGGTAGATAGTGTCATGGTGGGGAGAATAGTCACACCCTAACCTCATGCTTTATTTTATTTTAATTATTTTGGGTCTCATTTTTGAGCTGTAGGTTGAGCTAGTTTTTATTTTAAAAGAAATTTGGGTTCATATATAGGTGAGCGTTCATATGCACAACCATGTGTACTCCCCAACCTTAATAAGAGAACTTTTTATTGTTAAATTTATTATTACACAAGCATGTGACCATGCATGCAGTCATGCACGAGACCATATATGGTGTCTAATCTCAGTTAATAATTTTATTAATATTATGGTTAGTTTTATTATTTTATTTTTATTATTAATAATAAATTAAATATTATTTATTATGTTTTTTATCCTTTTATTTTCTTTTTATTTTAATTTCCCTTTATTCTTTATTTTACTTTCCTATTTTCTTCTTTTTCTTTTCTTCTGTCCCTCTCTCTTTCTCTCCCCTCTCTCCCCATGCAGACTCCTTTCCCCCTACAACCCTAGCACATGGCCCCCACTCCCCTTACTCCCTTCGGTCGGCCGTCCTTCCCCTCCTCAAGAAAATCGGACCAACACTACCACCCAACCACCGACCTCCCTCCCCTTTTCAGCCTCCCTCTGCCCCGTCACCCCCACCATCCTCACACCCCCTTCCACGTGCCACCCAACTAGCACTCGATGTCCAGATTCTTCTCTCTCCAACCTCCTCACCAGCCAACGCCACCACTGTCGGCCTCCTCCTCCTCTTCTGAAAAGTCTCGTCAAGTGCCCTCCCACACCTTCGACGACCTCCCATGCTGCATTGCCCCTACCCTTGGACGGTTTCCATCCAAAAAACAATCTTTCATCCTCCCATGGTTGCTTCCCCTTTACACCGCAACCCACTCCATTAGTTATCCCTTCTAGTAGGGTTTCAGATTTATTTATTTTTTCATATTTTAAGGTGTGTTTAGGGGTTTTAATTTTGGTTCATTTGGGGTTTAATCCTCTTGATTGGGGATCTATGTTGGTTGATTGTGGGGCGGTTGAAGATTTTCACCAAACTTTGGGTTTTCTTCATGCGATGTAGGTGGTTCCACATCTAATTATTATTTGATTAATTAATTTGAAAGTTTAATTCATTTAGCATGTTATTTAATTAATTTGTGCAGAGAGAAGTTGATTTTCTTTGAAGTTTGATATGAATTGAAATTTTTTAGTAGCGTGCCGATATAATGTGTGTGATTTCGGCTGAAATATCATCTCTAGTTAATTATTAGTGATTTTTAAATTGTGTGGTTAGCTTACTAATCAGTTTGTTTGGTGAGAATTAAATTTTTACTAGGGTTTTAGTATATTTTTAATGTGTTTATTACTGTGTTTACATGATATGAGTATGTTTTTTCTGTGAAAACCCATGTCAAACTATTTACTAGTGTTTTATAAATTGTGTAGTTACATTGTTAGGATGTGTAAAGGGTGAAATTTTTATTTTAGTGTGGCGTCTGTATGTATTCTGTCTTAAATGATTATTTGAGTGGATTTTGGTTTTTAATTCCTAAGGTGTATTTTTAAATGGTTTGGAAAGTTTTTCTGGGGGTTTGTTTAACTATATTAATTGAATTTGTAACTGTGTTGGTGGTTTCTTTAATAGTGTGTGTGATACAGATTGTGTTCCTGAGGTGGCGTTGTGTGTGTGTAGTCATGTAAGGGGGTTTGGGTCGGTCTAGTGTGTAAAGAGGCCTTTTATATTTAAATTTTATTCATGAAAATTTTAATTGTTTTATTAAATAATTATTAAGGGTTTAAAAATTGTTTTGGTTTAATTTTGTAAAAGTTTTTGGTGTCTAAAGTCATGCGACGTATGTTGAAATTGTTTAATAAATTCTTTTAATGGTTTTTTTGACTATGAAAGTGATTTCTTTGATCGTGTAGTTGTTTCAATTGGTTGTGTATGTAATTCAGATTTAGTTTTGAAATATTTTTAGTCTGGGTGATATTTCAAAATGGTATTTGTGTGTGTAAGTTGTGGTTTTTTTAATTATAAGTGTCATTTTAAACTGTGCAGATGGTTCAATTGAGTGTGTAACCTATGCAAGTTTAGTTTTAAAATATTTTTAGTGTGTGTATGGTTTTAAAAGAGGGTTTCAGTGTGTAAATGGTGATTTTGTGTGTGTAAGTACCCTCTTTGTATTTTATTCATATGTGTGACGTGTGATGTGAACTTGGATTTAAAAAGTTAAACTGATGGTGTAAATGGTATCATGGAATGCATGTTGCTTTATTTTGGATTGTTTATGTGATGTGCACCCCTTTATGAAATTGAAACTTGTTTGAGAACAAAGTGGGAATCCCAGGTAGCTAGGAAGGTGGACTAGACTAGTGGAATAGTGATCCGGGGGTGGCTTCGGCCCTATTTCACATACCAGGATTGACGACTGCAACACTAACTAATGTTATGAATGAATGAGGGTCATGTTTTCTAAGCCATGTTTTCAGAGGGTCGTGGTTTATAAGACATGGGTATTGAAAGTCATTATTTCTAAGCCACGTTTTCTGAGGGTCATGGTTTCTATGCCACATTTCACCGAGACACGAAGATATAAGGACTCAGGTTAGCTAACACCCATGAGGCCTCTCCCACATTTGTTTCTCCTTGGTTACTTTACGCTCATCAGTGTGACACTTTGGTTGTTTTACAATTAAGTGTATGTGTATTTTTTAGTTTAATTTGTTCCCTTTGAAACTTATTTCTTTAAACATGTTTTCTTTAAAACTGTCCAAGCATATAATTATTTTCTTTAAATAAAATTATGAATGTATTTTCCATTTAATAATTATGCGTGGAACCCTTTTTTTGGTGCCATCCTACTGGGATCTTGGCTCACACACTACATACACCTTTGGGTGTATGTAGATCCTATTTCTTTTGTATTCTAGGTTGAGGAATTGGGCTTAGCGATGATGGTTCGAGTTGTAGTGGTTTTTCTCATGCATGTTGGTGGTGGTGGATTGGGGATGTGACTCCTCATGTCACATGAAGGTTTAAGTTGGAGTTTTAGTTTTCCTCTATTTTAGTCCCTTTTGGGTTTTTAATTCAATTTGTAAATATTAAATATGAACTTATTTTAAGGGCATTTTTTGGCATCTATTTTTAGTCTTAATTTATTCATATTTTGGTTTGTTTTATATTTATTTTTCAGGTAAATCATTCCCAAGTTTTATTTTTTACACTCGGGAACTTGTGTCTACCCATAGGGATCGGGAATACCCTTAGGGCCTTATCGCGGACTGGGTTAGGTGCCATTTCAGATGGTGATCTGGCTTGGTTTGTGACAAATACAAAGTGGACACTTATAATAGTAACCATTTCTTTCATAAAACAAAAACTTTTGAAATGAAACTTGGGTTATTTTCATATTTAATCATCATAACTTTTCCATGATCCTTCTTTGACTCTATTATTACTTAAATACTATGAAAAACATTTCAAAACTTGGGATGATCATAAAACTCTGGGTAAAGGATACAGAAATAAGGAAAACTATTAGTCTTACAAAAACATGTAAACCATGAATAAATTATCCTAAATTAATAATTTTCACCTTAAGAAAGTATTAAATACTTTCCTTAGATTATAAGCTCATTGATTACCTTTTTTTAATAAAAATATTACCATAAAATCCATAGAAATCACATATAATATATAAAGATAACTTGGACATAATCATACCTAAATAGAATAACCATATGGACAACTTCCATACACATCACTCTTACAAATAGAATTTCCATATGGTCGACTGTCATACCTAATGAATTAGATCTTATAACATAACCTTCCTTCCTTGGATTATAATAAAACCACCCATCTTTGGTTTATCACAAAACCACCCAGATTTGGTTTATCACGTAACCACCCAACAAATGTCCAAATACCGTTGTATAATCATAAAACATAAAAGATTGTAATTAACATAATTTGACTCGTAAATTTCATTTTCAATCATAGGAAATCATTTCAAGATATTTAAATGTTAAATCCATTTTCAATACCAAAATAGCCAAAAAATTCAAAACATATTTCTTTTCCTTTTAAAAACATTAAGTCTTATAGAGGAAGCCAAATATAAAATAATGGTTATAGTGGTGGAGAAGTTGTTGTCGTCATATACTTTAAAAAACATTCATTTTGTCATTTGTAAATAAAGTAAAATGATTAATATAAAAAGATTCATTTTTAAAACATTTAAATGAAATTAAAATTCAAAGGGTATTATTATACACCTTAAAAATTAAGGTTGTGTATAACTTCAAAATACACCTCAATGAAAGGAGATTGAGGCGAAGTCCCTTAAAAGGATCCCTTTAGAAAACAATTTGAGAGAAAATGAAAAAAAAATCATTTTAAAACATTCATGTACATATAAATACATTCATAAAAAAATTTAAATTATGGTCATAAAATAAAAATATTTATAATAATAAATTATCAAAACATTAAAACAATGTTTTGAGTTAAAAAGTCTCTTGCCACTTCAGAAACACTTGAAGATAAATAATTCAATAATAAAATTAAAAAAAAAACATATACTATCATGATAATAAGTATATTCATGATATAATATGTCAATGGGAATTATATACAACATATAAAATTGAATTGTCTCATAACAACAAATAAGTCTCAATAGAATGTAAATTGAGATGAAATCCCATACATTGAGTCTAAATCGTCATGTACAATATTTATCTTCCATGATAATAAACATAGGTTAATTCCTACTTTCTTGATAAATTTTTTAATTTTTATTATTCTTTTTATATCACTTATTATCATGTAATGAAAATTATATAATTGTTTTAAGTTCATGTTGGGTGTTTTTTTGTTACTTGGTACTTGTGATGAAAATGAACTTTGTATGTTGTCAATAGTCCATGTGGTGAAAAGTACATCATATCCAGAATAATATTAATCAAATAATAATCAATTTTATATGTTAATTATACCTTTTAATGCATTCATTAAATATGTATATGAAAAATGAACAATGTTACAATCCTGGATACGGTTAGAGGTACACACGCATGAATAACGTTTCCATTTTTCATTGATCATTATGAAAATAAGGTAATTATTATTTTATGTTTAAATAATGATCGTAATATTATTAAAATAATATTAATCATGTAAATATACTTATATAAATCATACAAGTGATGTGGTGAATAAAAACAAACCACATCACTTCGTGGAGGTGATAGTTCTAATGTACACACGAACGACGTTATCATTTTTATGTGCATGGAAAGTCAGAATGTAATTAATATATTATTATCTTATAATTATAAATATATCATTAATATCACATATGAACATTAATTACATCATTATAACCAGTCATGAGAGATGGTTATGGAAAACGAACTATATCAGTTCGCTAGGTGGTAGTTCTCTGTACACATAAACGAAAAGTTGGTTTCCAATTTGATGAAATTGGAGGTGTATTTTGGTTATGATAACAAAATAATAATATATAATTATATTTATTATACAATATTTATTATATCATCATGTTTAAATAATATTTTAAGGAATTGGAATAGGAAATAAAATAAAAACACTTAAATAAAAACGTTACCTTTCCTTTGAATGATCACCTTTCGTAACACTTTAACACCTCTAAAGAAGGTTTTAATCCTAAATTAAGGCTACAATAATGTATGGAGGGATTATAGTAAAGGTTTGGGAAAATATTGTTATAACAAGAAGTTTTTTGGAGTGTAAGTAATATAGAGTAATGGGTTCCCTTTTATAGGAGAGGGGAGGGCCACTCTTGGAATTATTAAAAGTATTAAATTAATATAAATTCATTTTCTATTCCAAATGGTTCCAAATTGATTTATATATATCATATTAGTAGTATAGGATATATCCTTTCATCCAATAAAAATAATACATGTTTTTATTATTTTTTTAATCCTAGTCTTTTTGTTTTAATACTTATTTTACCTTTTTTAATCTTACTCTAGTATCATGTTATTTACACTTTATGGTTTCATATAATTACCATAACATTAAAAATGACAAAAAAAAGAGTAATTTTTGACATATTAGAACATTTCACAACTATTTGTTCAAATATAATATTTTTATAAATTTTATAACATTTAGTAAAATATTTTATATTTTAAAATACCAATAGTGTCAATTTTGAAACTATTTATTAGTTGACTTTTTTAAAATATCATAATGAAAAGATAAATTTAAACCAACTATATTAAATAATAATAAGAAATGTCAATTTCATCTATCAAATTCATGTATGGAATTAATTATGTAAAAATATATTTATTTTAATATTAATAACATCATTTATTTGATTCTTTCGTTAATTAAGAAAATATTGCATCATCATTGTGTCGCCATTTAATTTAATTATTTATTTCCTAAAAATTAGAAATATATTACCATGATTTAGTTAATATTTTTATATTTCTATGTACTATTTATATTCAAATATATAACTTATATAACCCCATATTAAAAAATTTATATTTAGGAGAGACATGATTATGACATCTTTCCCATTACATTAAATAAAATTTTATAAGTGTCATAATCACACACAAGTGGATTCCAAAGGATATAAATTATAACCAAGTATTTTATTGGTTGAAAATAACTCATCCAATAAGATTCATACAAGTTTTAGGGTATTTTTATAATATTTATAATATTTTTTAACTTTTAATTACTGGATTTACCCTTAACTGTGGTAATAAAAATAACTACTAAAGTTACTACTAATAATATCAAAAAATAAAAGGGACTTATTTAAAAATTATGGAACTTATGATTCCAAATATGGAATCAATTTTTCCGAATTCAAAATACATAATTGTAATAAATTAATTAAATATTAATCTCGTTGACGAAATGAGAAAATAGGTTTTTAAAGTAAAACGTTCAAAAGTTCACATAGTTATTATGTCCAATTTCAATTTGAAATTGATTTCAATGACCTAAATTAGAGTAAATAATAAAAAATATAATTATACTTTAAAATAATTCAAAATATAATTTTACACTATAAATAAATTTGATGAAAAAGTAGTTTTGAACTAAAATACAGTATTTTTCACTACTCATTAAAATATAAAATATATCAGAAAAATACTAAAAATTAAACCAAAGTAAAATTTGATGTACCTATTTCAAAATAGAAGTTTATTTTGTCAAATAAAACTTATAAAAGTGTCAAAAATATATTTAAAATAGGTACTCCATCAAAAGGGGGGAAAACAACATTTTTTTATAAATACTTCTTTTATCCGTAAAATTGAATTTGTTCTTATAAAATGTCTTGAAATATAAGATGAATTTTAAAAATTAGATTGAATTTATATATCATTAATAAAATCCAAAAAAATATTTATTTGATTATTTTATAAACACAATTATTCATATTTAAATAGTTTTTCATAAAAACACACCCTTTATATTCAAATGGTTTTTATTTCCATTTCAAATTAATTTGGTAATAAATTAATCATTATATAAACATGTGTAAAACCTATTTTCATAATTTAGTCAATACATTAAATTCCCTACATTATAACGACTAGGTTATAATCGTTATATTTAAATGACAATATTTAATTGTTATTTTAAGCTTGATGTGTAGTATTATATATGCTATCGTTCATAGTATTTTTTTAAACTTGGGATGTTACACCTGTCATATTTTGAACTAGTTCCAACCCGATAATTACTGATTCATTGATCTCATTCCAACGTAATTGATAAAAGAAAGATCATATATAAAAAGATTTAAATAATGTCATACCAATGGTGGATTAAAAATTTTATTCTAAAAAAACTAAACCAAGGTCAAGTGCCTTATCCCGAAGCCTTTAAATTCCATGAAAAAAGAATGTAGCATTTATTCAAGAGTCTGGATGGATTGCTCTGTCTAACTATCTGCCTATAGAAGAAAAGTAGTTTCAAGGCACAGTGAAGAGCCAAAATCATTTTGGATACCTCACCATGCCCTATAGGTAAAATGAAGATCATGATCAGAGATTATTTTACCCATTACTCCATAGAGTATCAATACCTTTTATAGATACTACCTTGACAAAACCTCTACTGAGATCGACTCCCTGATCACTATGAGGTGGTATAATTTCATCCAACAGTCCACTATCATACATATAGCATCAAAACATCCATGAGATAGAGGTAAACCAGTAAATAAGTCCATTTATATTTCCTACCACTTATACTAAATAATATTTAATATCCATAGTGAACTGTCGAGAACATATTGGTCGGCCTTCAATTTTTGGCAGACCAATCGTGTAACGACCCGAAATTTTGAATAAATCTTGTTTCCTAATTTTGTGTGTTATTTTATTTTTTTTATACTCAACAAAAATGTTTCATTTGATAACATGATTATAATGAGACCGTTGGGTTTTTTACTGTTATATGACCATTGGTAAATATGACCACTGGAGACTAAACATTTTGATTATTGTCTCTAAATACAAGTAATCTTGGTTTATTAATATAGAAAGAAGATTCGATGGCCTCACCCAGTAGTCTTGGACCAATCGAAGCCCATCTAACAGAACTTGGGAAGGAGGTAGCACCACTGGGCTTTGCTCTGGACCAAACCCAAGCTGAACTTCATCGTGTAAAGCTAGAATGGAATCACCTTTGTGAGAAGTTCAGACTGATAGAAATTACTACTTGTGCGATGTTGGTCGAGCCTCCCTCGGATTCTCTCACCTTAGCACACCTTACACTTAGGTCCTATGCTGGTGTGATAAGGGGATATGTAAGGAGACCGTAACTACCTTGTGTAATCCTTTGTTTTAAATAAAAATTTAGATTTCTTCTTATGATAAAGTTTATGAATTTTCAAATGACCGGATAAATATAGTATGCATATTTTTGTTGAATTTTAGAAAAAGGATATTTTAAAAATATTTATGTAAACCTTAAATAATAATAAAATGTGTAATGATTTTCAAAAAATGGTCTTCTACAATTATGTTCAGTATAAAAATTAGAGTCTAATAAGACCAACTTAATTTTTGATAAATAGTAAATTATGAATAGTGATTTTATTCTTAGGATTAGTAATGTGACCAAATAGATTAGTAATCTCACTTAATGAAAGTATTAATATAATCTAGGCACCTTGATTAAGTAATGGGATTCAATAAAATAGTTAAATAACGGTTTCATATACTATTATTCAAGTATTAGTTTTTTCATGTGAATAGTGTTTTTTAATTAAAAATTTAATTAAAAATATTTAGAAAATTATTTTTATAAAATGGATTTCATTTTTGAACTCAGAGCATCGATGTTATGTTATGGTAATTTTTGGGGTTTTTTATGAAAAAATGAATTTTCGGTGAATAGTGTATTTATTTAAAAATAAAATTAAAAATATTTAGAAAATTATTTTTATAAAATAGAGTTCATTTTTGAAATCAGAGCATTGATATTTGGTTAATGTGAAATTTTGGGATTTTTCTGAGAAAGTTGAATTTTCAATGAATAGTAAAAATACAGTTTTAGGGTTTCAGTATGTTTAATGACATCATCACTGTGTAATGATGATTTCATGAGATATTTTAAGGGATGTTCGACTAAAGAGGATGAATTATTGTGTGGGGGTCCCCATGTGGCCTAAATCCATGGGAAGTACCATGGGAGGGCTCATGCTTTTGAGAAAACCACTTTTGAGGTGTCCCTTGGCCATTAATGCCTTGTCCCCTCACTTTCCCTATAAATACCCACCCTTTCCTCCTTTAGTTTTCACTCCCAACTCTCCCCCAACGAAGTTCTGGTCTTCTTACCTCCCAAGGAGTCCTCCCAATGTGCCTTCAAGCCCTCAAGGTCCAAACCTTTGATTTTTAAGAGTTACGTTTTAAGGTAAGGGATCCGACCTCTTTCTTTCTTTTCAAGTGATCTCTTTTATGTCATTTCTGTTATGCTCCATGTTCTTATGTTGGAGGATGTTCTTTTATATTCATTATACTGTCTTTTTTATTTTCATATGATGAGAGACCCCCTCTTACTCTCATCATTTAATTTTATGAAAGTTTAAGTGGCGTCGTTAGGCTGCCGAAATTTTTGTAACGGATTCTTTCACCCTTCTCATTTTGAAGTTCTACTTTCATGTCAAGTCTTTCAAGTTCCTTTTTATTATGTTGGGGTATGATATCTATATCTATCATACTGATATTTTATTATCATATGACGAGATACCCCATTTGATCTCTTCAATTCAGTATTTTGAGGTTTTAAGTGGCGTCGTTAGGCTGCCGAATTTTTAAGTGGTTCTTTCACCCTTCTCGTTTTGAAGTTCTACTTTCATGTCAAGTCCTTCAAGTTCCTTTTTATTATGTTGGGGTATGATATCTATATCTATCATACTTATATTTTATTATCATATGATGAGAGACCCCATTTTATCTCTTCAATTCAGTATTTGGATGTTTTAAGTGGCGCCGTTAGGCTGCTGAATTTTTAAGTGGTTCTTTCACCCTTCTCATTTTGAAGTTCTACTTTAATGTCAAGTCTTTAAAGTTCCTTTTTATTATGTTGGGGTATGATATATATATCTATCATACTTATCTTTTATGTTCAAATGATTAGATACCCTATTTGATCTCGTCAATTCATTTTTTTTTTTTTTTGAAGTTTAAGTGCCACCGTTAGGCTGCCAAATTTTCATAAGAGACATCTTATTTTTTCTTCCTTTCATGTTCTTCATTTCATATGGTACATCATTAAAATTTCATTACCATGTTTATATATCCTTCTTATTCTGTCCCTATACTATTTTATGGGTCATTTATGATTGTTTGTCCCATGTCCCCTCTCTTTTCAATGTTTTCTAAAACCCCGAAACATAGCCGTTATGCTGCAGAATTTTCATCTCAAAATGCCTCTCTCTTTTCTCAAAATTATTTTATGTTATAAAGTGAATACTCAAAGCTCTTATTTATACAGGGGTATTCACATATATACCAAAATGTTCTATTTTAAATTCTGGTATTTACATACATTAAACCCGCTTTCCTTTTTCTGTGGGTTTAAAGTGACATAAAGATCATATCTTAAAAGCAGTTTTTAAAAGGTTATGATTATGAAATGAAACCCATTTATTTTATTCTATATGGGTTATTTATGAAATTTTGATGATAATATATGTGGATCACATGATAATAAAGGCAAATTTAAGGGTGCGCCCTGATAGCGCTCCAATGCATTGGGTAATGATGTAACCACTAGAGATTACAATTTTCACGATATCTTGGTGAATAACCTTGGTAATTTTCAAATGACACCTTGGGGATGGACCTTGGTGATATGTTCATGATTTTATATGTTAAATGATGTAGCCACATCTTAATGTTATGAAAAATGTTATTTTTATTATGATATGCCACATGATTTCTTTCTCATTACCTTAAAGTTATTCTTCATGACATAGTTGATGTATCTCAAGTTCACATGTTAAATGTTTCCCTTGTTTCCCTTACTGGGCCTTCTGCTCACCCTTTCATTTGATGTATGTCCCCAGGTTATGAGATGCAGTAATGAAACTAGGATGAACATGAGGAGAATCCTTTCAAGTGTTTAATAATAATGTTTTATGTTTTCATGTTTTATGTTCCTGGTTTCCAAGACACTAAACCTTAAAGATCCACAGTTTTGTAAAATGTAATGAAAGTTTATGTGATAAAAAGGTGGGATGCTATAAATCGTTAGGACACAAACTCAGCAACTGCATGCTTCAACCCAGGCCACTAAAATTTTCTTCTTTGAGCTCGGTACATCATTATCACATTGGGATATACCACAAATGTTTATCTATGTAACTCAAGTAGAAACATCTCATGCATCCCCAAATGGATGAAAATCATCCCCTCAAACAAGTCCTGTTGTTATTCAACCTCAGTCCAACCATCATAGGCATCACTACAACCAACTTGGTCACTCTATAACACCATATCAGAATACCCTAACTGGGACTCCACTACCTAATGCACCAAATATGACTACATTTTCGTCTGGAAAAGAAAACATATACCTCTAACCTCTCCCATATCAAGATGCATCAGTGAGATATCTTTCATCACTCTCTAAGAATCTCTGAATTCATGCATGGAATCACTACATGACTTCTTTCTCAGTTCATCACCCACAAAATTTTCCTTTACTGGTGTATATGAAATCTTCAAGTCATAATTTTTCAATAATTCTTTCCACCATCATTATTATAAGTTCAAGTCATGGTGAGAGAAGACATACCTCTGGCTCTTATAATCGATAAAAACCAAAAAAATGCTCATCGATGACATAATATTACCACAACTTAAAAGAAAGCATTATTATTTCCAACTCAAGATCATGGGTGACATATTTTAACTTCTGGGGACATAAATACCAAGACCCATAAGAAATAATTTATATATTCTTTATCAAAACATAACCCAAACCAAGATTTGAATTATCATAAAAAACCTCAAACTAAACTCCCTCTTCTAGATATTTATGAACAGGAGCACTAAATAGCTTCTCCATTAGGCACTCAAAATCTTCCTAACAAATTTCATTCCATAATAATTCCTACTCCTTTCTATTCAAGGCTGTAATAGGTGTTTTAACTAGAGATTAATTAACTATGAACCTCATATAATAGCTTGCAAAACCAAAGAAATTTCCCACCTTTGCAATTATCTTAGGGGATGACCAAAAAACAATATCATCGTTATTTGAAAGACCTATAGATAGTCCTAACTACAACATGAAATTCCCCAAGAAGCAAACTTTTCCATCCCATAAATCACTCATCAATAAATTCTGAAATAGTTTTTGATGACAAAGAACTCTCAAAATGGAATGCAGATGCTCTGCATACTCCTCATACATCGAGTACACTAGGATTGTTAAATACCAAAATTTTATGGAATAATTTTTAAAAATTAATTTAAATTTTTAGATAAATTTCATTATATTAAATATCGTTTTTAGCATATGTTACACATGATATCAATTTTCTTCGATTGTGTGCACGGCACACGACACCAAGATTCAACAAACCATGAAAAAATATTATTTTAAATATGACCATTATAACATATCCATTAAATCATTGGGTATAAATATCATTAACTAATTTATGAAATATACATTTCCTACTCAATGTAATTTTATTTATGAATACTTAGCAAGTAATCCATCATTGTTTAGTAAAGTAATTATATTCATTAAAAATGTGTTTTCTTAAAAAGTTATATCTATAATTAATATATATATTTTTTATAAAATTTATTTTATAAAATGAAATTTATTTTTGAAAATATCATATCAAAAATTAAATTATGGTGAAATTTTGATATTTTTCAGAAAATATTTATTTTTTAGTAAATAGTGAAAAATGCCTATTTTTGTAAAATAATAATTTATTTTAAATAAATTTAGTAATTTAAATTCCCCTTATTGTTTTAAAGTAAAATAATTATTATTTAGTTATATTTAACTCAATAAATTAATTTTGAATCAACTTTATATTGGATTTTAGTGTGAATTTATTTTTGGGTTTAAAAATGGGTTTTTTCTAAAAACTGTTTTGAAGTGCATAATGTTTCTCCATTTTAATTAATTACAATAATCACCAATAAAGAATTTTTTAAATGAAATTTATATATTATATATAAATAAAATTTAGTTTTTATTCATACAATGATCATTATTATACATAGATTTAATATAAAATCATCTTGTGCTTGAAAAATACACTACTTGAAAACCTAATTTTTCATTGCGGCTGCGGGTTTTGTTTAAAATTTAATTATTTAAACTTTTTGAAAATTTATTTTTCAAAATTAAATTAATTTTTTAAATCATCACATAAAAATTATGATAGATTTAATTTTTTATAATTTTCTAAAAAGATTACTTTTTTGATGAATAGTGAAAAATAATGAATTTTAATTGAAAACAGTCTTTTCATTTAAATTATTTATAAAGTTAAATTATATATATAATTTGTTTTAAAGTAAAATTATTTTAATTATATATATATATATGGATTCAATTTAGTTTATTTTAATCAATTTTATATTGAAATTGGATATAAAAACATTGTGTTCTTTTGAAACCTTTCTCTTTGAAATCTTGTTTTCTTGTCATGTCTCTTGTATGAATTTTGATTTAAACTTTTTCGCTTATGTGGATTTAATTTGGAAAAATTGATTCTATATTTGGAATAATAATATTTTATATGATTTAATAATTTCAAATTAAGTTTTTTACCAAAATTAATAGTGAAAACAGTAAAAAACTAATTACCATTGTTAAGGTAAAAATGGGTTTATTAGGGGTTAAAATAAAAAGATAAAAGTAAAATTGACCTAAAAACTTTTGTCAAATATTTTTATAGGAATATTTAGACTGTATAATTTATAATTATTTTAGATCCTTTTATCATGGGAAAAACGCGGATACACCTTTTTCTTTTCACACCTCACTTATAAAAGGTCAGTCCCTATTCTCTCTTTTTAACACCTTAAAACACTTTTGGTTCATAAAATACCTACCAAAATCGCTTCCAAACTTCCATAATCTCATCCTAGTGGCCTTGTTTTTGGCATAAATCCAACCTAAGAAGTATTTTGGTGCAAACCAAAGGAGGTCACCCGAAGAAGAGGTAAGGTGATTCCATGAGTGTTTTTATATTAATTCTTCCTCCAACTCGAAAAATTATTATTAAAACATGATGATATAATAGCCTCAGAATATTTTATATACTGAAATTTTTAAATGTTAAGTTCATTATCTTCAACCACATCCACTTCCATAAAATTGGTTATGAAATCATCATTCGTGTGTATGGTGGACTACCGCCTCACGAACCGATTTCATTTAATTATAAATTACCACCTCTAACAGTATAGCATGATGATGGATATAACGTATATATACTATATTTATAACATAATTATAAATTTATAATAATTATATCATTTATACATTTTTACATTCCATTCTATATGCGATGTGATAACATCATTCGTGTGTACGAAATACTACCATCACACGAAGCGATGTGATTCATTTTCACTAATGCTTTACATTGAAGATAATAAGGATAAAGTAAATAAATATATGTAATATACATGATGTAACATCCCAAATAAGTAATTAATAATAGATATTTTTATCTATGTCTATTAATGATTAAGATAGTGTTATAGAGGCTTAAAATGAAAATAAATACAATCTTATGCATGGAATACACTAATATTCTTACAATATTGTTTTACTGCCTTTTGATGGAAAACCATTTTTGAATCTATATTTTGACAATTTTATAAACTATGTTTGTCAAAATAAACTTATTATTTATGATTGGGACATCAAAATTTACATTGTGTGAATTTTTGGTATTTTTCTGACAATGTTAATTTTTTAATGAATAGTGAAAAATACTGCATTTTACATTAAAACTGATTTTTAATCTAATTTATTTATATGATTAGATTATCTTTTGAATTGTTCTTAATGTGTAATATGAATATATTTTTACCATTTTATCCAATGGTGGTCATTTGAATCAATTTCACTTTGAAATTAGACTTAAACTGGTGTCAATCTTTTGATACTTATTGTTTTGTAAAAAACACGCTATTTGCTCTGGCAGTGGGAATTAATTATTAAATTAATTAATTTGACTTATATTTATTGAATTTTGTAAAATAGACTTCATTTTTGAATTCGGAATATGAAATATAGCTTAGGGTGAATTTTTTGTAATTTTCTAAAAAACTCCAATTTTTGATGAATAGTGAAACCACTAAGTGGTACTTATAAAGACTGATTTTCCGTTTAAATGAAATTTTGCCATCATTGTGTTTTGAATTTCAAAAATCCGACATACATGGTTGTCATTAAGAAGTAAAATGTGGTTCAATGAGATTATAATAATTTTTTGGTGAATAGTAACTTATTAAGTTCTTAACCGCGATTAGTGGTAATTAGGGTAGTTTAAGGTATAAATAATGCTTTAATAATATGAAATGACCTGGACACATGTCCCAACCTTATTGGTTGTGTCATGGCCGACCAAGAAAAGCCATGGGTCAACTTGGGGACCCCATGGATCCACTTTTGTTGGGAAATGACAAAAATAACTTTTTATTTAATGTAAAAGTAAAAATGAGACAAACATAATATGTTTTACGAAAACAATTTTTACATGAGATTATAAAGATCATATTTTTTATTATAAATAGTCATTGGAAAGATAAAAAGATTTCATACATCATAGTATTTTTTTTATAATTTTTAGACATTAAATAAATTAAATTATTTATGACATAATAATGATGCAGTGATGACATCATTATTTGACGATTTAAATAAAATGGAAAGATAATGTAAAATCTATGAACTACACATGGCCAAAACCAATTGGATGAGTTGATTTCGAACCCTTATCACCTTATCCACGAATTATATCAATGTGGGACCTTTTAAAACCGAATCACATTTTCAAATAATGTAATATTTCTTTACTTTCCAAAAGTGCCCCTCCTCTCCTCTTATAAAAGGCCCCCACCTCTAACTCATTTCACACACTCCTCAAGCCTTTGGCTCGGCCAACCCCTGACCATTTACTCTCTCCACATCCATATCCTCATCCTAGAGGATTCCCTTTGGGCAGAATCCTTTCAAAGGAAGCCTTTAGGCTCAAATCAAAAGCAGTTACACTTTTAAAGGTAATTCATTCTCTCATGTTCATTTGTTTTATTTTGCTTCTCCAACCCCCTAAACTCTTTTTATTTACTTCTTTTGTAACAACACCAGTATATTCAATATACTAGGATGTCGTTATAAGATTTATTTGAGCTACACTCTCACACAACTACATCAAATGGTTAAAGAACATACGGTTTCCGTGGATGGCGAAATTCTGCCTCCGGAAACGATGATTGTTCAATACTCATTTAACACCTTCAAATGTGGCCATTATGATGTCACTATTTTTGTATATGATATATGATATGTTTATGTTTTCCTTAATCTTCTGTTTTTTTCATTTTGGGCATACCTTTATTGTTTCCATTATGGGTAAACACGATATCTTCATTTTAGGAAGTGCGGACTACCGCCCCCTAAAAGTGATTTGATTCGTTAATACCATATGTGGGATGTGTAAAGGATAAATTTAATGATATTATATATTTTATTATACTGGAATTATAATATACTCTTATATAACTATGATTCCATTCCAAAAAAAATACAAAATAGAAATGGAAGTAGCGTTCATGCGTACGTACGGCTTACCGTCTCCATGAACGGTGCATTTCATTTCTTACCTCTAAATGTGATGTAATATTATAAATACATGTATATGATGAATATATATGATTTATATGTTATCCAAATAATTAATATCATTCTGTATATAATGAACCTTTGACCAAATTAACAACATGTAAGTGTAAGAAGTCTATTTTTGACTTAAGAACCAAATACCGACAAAATGAACATTATTAACTTAAATGATTACATGATGTCCATAACATGGTATAAAAAGAATAATGAACTTGAAAAAGGTTCTTAAGCAAGTAGATATTAACTCAAGTTTATTATTCAGGAGATTAAAGAACGGTCGGGTCAAGTCGGATACGAGGTATGGGACTTCGTCTCAATCTCCTTTCTTTGAGGCATATTTTATTTTATACACAAATTTCTTTTATACAGTGTATAAACCCCTTTGACTTTTACATTTATTCAAAATGAATATTTTTTATACTAAGCGTTTACTAAACAACAAAAGGGAATGTTTTTGTCATACGTATGCGGCCACAACGACTTCTCCGCCGTCGTGGCCGTTATTTGAGTTTCGGTTTCCTCTACAAGCCATACATTCTTTTTTAAAAGAAAAATAAATACCATGTTTTACTTTTCTTTTATTTTGGTATGGAAAATGGTTTTCACAATGTTTTTGTGTTGTATTGATATCTTGTGATTGAAATGTGGGAATTTTATGTTTCCTTTATGCATGTTTTATGTGATACGATTATGTTATGGTTCTTGGGCATTATTATGAAGACGGGTGGTTCCGTGATAAACTAAGGGCGGGTGAGCCCGATATAGCTCTCCAATGCATTGGGTAACGCGAAGGAGTGAAACGTTAAGGTTTCTCCGAATAGATTTAGGGAATATACTGTGATGGGTATTCCAAACGTAACCAAGAGGGTTACTCCCTATGTAAGAATGTTATGAATGCCTCAAGTTACCTTTATGTCTTATGATTTATATGATTTATTCATGATTTTATGAGGTATGTTAAAGTGCCTATGTTTTATGGGTAAAGTATGATTTCATTCTTATGTATATATGAACTCATGTTTCCTTTCCATGTTTTTTTTTATAACCCATACTGAGTTTTTATGCTCATCCCAGGTTTTTGAAATGTTTTTCACAGGTCAAGGGAAAGGTACATGATAAGATGATAGAGTCAAGGATGTGTCAAGAAATAATCCATGTTTTATCTTAAATGTGTTTCCATTGATGGGAATGAAGAATACTATCTTTATGTAACCACTTTGTTTATATGTGGAATGTAATGCAAGTTTTATGATCTAATTCTCTAAAACTCTAAACTCGAAAAGATCCTCAATGTGTAATCTTGTAATAACTCAAGATTAAGTAAGGTTTAAGGCTGGGGCCTTATAGTTGGTATCAAAGGTCGGTTTAGATAACTTTAGGAGTTAGAATTCTATTAAATGATTATCCAAATTTATTTATTTATTTTTTTTAAATGATATAGCATTTAAAGATTACCATGTTGCTTCATCTAAGACATGTTTGTTCAGAATGGTTTTCCGCAGAGGAAACAGGGAAGCAGTGCTAGGAAGGCATACAGAAGGAAATAACCTTCCGAATCAGCATCCAGAAATGGTCGGAATTGGAACTGAACAGTTTTTTGCAGTAATGGCGCAGTTGACTCAAGCGATAAATGGTGGTGGTATCCATGCACGAGATCAGCCAGATCAACCGCAGAGGAACATGTCCGTGGTGGAACATTTCATGAGGCAACATCCACCATCATTCAGAGGATCATCTGACCCTGTGCTAGCTGAAGGGTGGATTAAAGCACTGGAGAAGATTTTTGATGTCATGGGGTGTTCATATAATCAAAAGGTTAGTCTTTCTATTTACCGTTTGGAGGGTGAAGCAGATCAGTGGTGGTCTATGGTTAAAAATATCAGGGACGCCGATGAGATTGATGCTCTTGATTGGGATGAATTCAAAGGTATGTTTCTTGAGAAGTATTTTCCTAAGGTTGTTTGACTTAGGATGGAAAAGAAATTCTTGGAATTGAGGCAAGAGGAAGACTCAGCGGCTGCCTATGAAGAAAGGTTCACTCGATTGGAAAGTTATGCTCCAAATTTTATTCAAGACCTTGATAGTAAAATCAATCATTTTTACTCAGGATTAAAGCCAAAATATCGAAGGGCATTAGCTTCTCGAAAGTTTAAAAGTTATGAAAATCTTGTTAGATGTGCTGAGAAGGTGGAAATGGAGTTTGCAGATGACCAAGTGTTCTATAACAACCAGCAGAAGAAGAGACCGAGGTGGCAGGAGAAAGGTAAGAATTCTTCAAAAAAGTCTGATGGTAAGAGAACTAAGTTTCCAGTTTGTGATAAATGTGGAAAAAGGCATGCTGGGGAATGTCTTCTGAATTCTGGGAAGTGCTACCGATGTCATAAGATGGGACATAAGGCTCGTGATTGCACTGAAAAGGATCAAGGTGAAGGTAAGAACAAGTTTGATTTACAGTTAGTGAAATGTTATAAGTGCAATGAGATGGGTCACTATGCAAACGAGTGTCCGACAAATAGCTTGAGTGATGGGAAGCAGTTAGACTACAAGCAGAAAGGGGTGGTGAAATCCTTTGCAACTACTTCAGCAGATGTCGGTCCATCAAATGAAGTTGTATCAGGTACTTTGTTTGTTTTTTCAGATTATGCCAGTGTGTTGTTCGATTCGGGGTCTACACATTCTTTCATCTCTGAAACCTTTTCTAGTAAAATGGGAATACCATCTCAAGAAATGACTCCTGAACTTTTGGTAAAAACACCTGGGGGAAATGTTGAGGAAAAAAGAATTTATAAGAATCTTCCTATCCTTATCTGTGGAAAGAACCTACTTGCAAACCTTATTGTTCTACCTCTAGTAGAGTTTGATGTTATCCTGGGTATGGATTGGCTCTCTATTTACCATGCTAAGATTGACTGTAGAGCTAAAGAAGTTTCTTTTCAGAAATACTTTCAGTTTGTTTACAATAATGAAACCTTACTTTTGATAACATATCAAGAGGCCGAGAAACTTGTAAAAGATGGAAATGAATGTTACCTTGCACACATCGTTGAAAATAAAGGAACTGTTCAGATTAATGATGTGCCAGTGGTAAATGAGTATCCTAATGTTTTTCCTGATGAGTTGCCTGGAATAATACCAGATCGGGAAGTTGAGTTTACTGTTGACTTAGTTCCTGATGCTAAGCCAATTTCAAAACCCCCTTATCGAATGGCACAAATTGAACTTTTAGAGTTGAAGGAGAAATTGCAAGATTTATTAGAGAAAGGTTTCATTATACCTAGCACATCACCATGGGGTGCTCCTGTTTTATTTGTTAAAAAGAAAGATGGTTCTATGAGACTTTGCATTGATTATAGAGCCTTGAATAATATCATTGTTAAGAAAAAATATCCTTTGCCTCATATCGATGATTTGTTTGATCAGCTCCAGGGAGCTCAGTTTTTTTCAAAGATTGACTTGAGATCGGGGTACCATCAACTGAAGGTAAAGGAGGCAGATATTCCAAAGACCGCGTTCCGTACGAGATATGGCCATTATGAATTTGTAGTAATGCTTTTTGGGATAACCAATGCACCTACTGTATTCATGGACTTAATGAATAGAATTTTCCATGAGTTCCTGGATAAGTTTGTGGTGGTTTTCATTGATGATATTTTCGTGTTTTCTAAAAGTAAAGAGGAGAATGAAAAACATTTAAGGGTTATCTTGCAAACCTTAAAAGAAAAGAAACTGTATGGGAAATTCAGAAAGTGTGAGTTTTGGTTGCAACAAATTTCCTTCCTTGGTCACATTGTTTCTAAAGATGGAATAACTGTTGATCCTGCAAAAACAAAAGTTGTGGAAGAATGGCCAAGACCTACAAATGTAACCGAGATTCGTAGCTTCCTTGGTTTGGCGGGCTATTACCGAAGGTTTGTTAGAAATTTTTCACGGTTATCTAGTCCAATGACTAAGCTAACTCGGAATGGTGTTAAGTTTATCTGGACAAAAGAATGTGATGATTGTTTTCAGGAATTGAAAAGAAGATTGGTGAATGCTCCAGTTTTGGCACTACCTTCCAGGAATGGTGAGTTTGTTATATACAGTGATGCTTCATTGAAAGGACTTGGTTGCGTCCTAATGCAGAATGATCAGGTAATTGCTTATGCTTCACGACAGTTGAAAACTCATGAGGTAAATTACCCTACACATGATTTGGAATTAGCTGCTGTTGTTTTTGCTTTAAAAATTTGGAGGCATCATTTTTATGGAGTAAAGTGTGAAATATATACCGATCACAAAAGTTTAAAGTATATATTCACTCAAAAAGAGTTAAACATGAGACAGAGGAGATGGCTAGAATTAATCAAGGATTATGATTGTACAATTCATTACCATCCGGGAAAAGCAAATAAAGTGGCTGATGCTTTGAGTCGAAAAAGTAATGCTTCATTAGCAATGTTGCGTTTGGAACGTGATCCTTTGGTCAAGGATTTGATGAAATTTGGCATAGAAGTTGTTGGTGCAGGAAGTCCTTCTGTTTTGTTTCAGGTATCAGTGAGATCTTCTCTATCAGATAGAATCAAGCAAGCACAGAAGCAAGACAGTGAGTTGCAGAAAAAGGAAGAGCTGGTTCAGAAAGGTAAGTTGCCTGAATTCAACATTGATAATGATTGTGTTTTGAGATTTGGGAAGAGATTGTGTGTGCCTTGTGATTCACAGTTGAAGAGAGAGTTGTTATGTGAAGCTCATAGTTCTCTGTTTTCAGTTCATCTGGGCAGTACTAAGATGTATAGAGATCTGCGGGAGTATTACTGGTGGGATGGAATGAAAAGAGACATTGCTGATTTTACTGTGAAGTGCTTGACTTGTCAGCAGGTTAAAGCAGAGCGGCAGTTACCTAAAGGGATTCTTCAGCCTTTACCAGTGCCGGAGTGGAAATGGGAGAATATATCCATGGACTTTCTTGTTGGATTACCGAAGACGTCTCGAGGTAATAATGCAATCTGGGTTATTGTTGATCGCTTCACCAAATCTGCTCATTTCCTTGCTATACGAGATACTTTCTCTCTTGATCAACTTTACCGTTTGTATCTTAAAGAGATAGTAAGGTTACATGGAGTTCCTCTCTCCATTGTATCGGATCGTGATCCCAAGTTTACTTCTAACTTTTGGAAAGGCCTTCAGAAGTCGTTGGGTACTGAATTAAATTTTAGTACAACTTTTCATCCTCAATTAGATGGGCAGTCAGAACGAACAATTCAGAAATTGGAGGATATGCTACGAGCTTGTTCTATGGATTATCAGGGAAGTTGGGACCAACATCTTTCTTTGGTTGAATTTTCATATAATAACAGTTTTCATTCCAGTATACAGATCGCACCATTTCAGGCATTATATGGGAAGCAGTGTCGAACTCCAGCTTTCTGGGATGAAGTGGGTGAAAGGAAGTTGATGGGACCAGAATTGGTAGAAGAGATGGCAGAAAAAGTTCAGCTGATTCAGAAACACATGAGAACAGCTCAGAGCAGGCAGAAGAGTTATGCGGATAACCGGAGGAAGGATCTATCTTTCGACGTAGGTGATCATGTTTTTCTCAAGGTTTCTCCTTGGAAAAGTGTGATGAGATTTGGTAAGAAAGGAAAGTTGAGTCCAAGGTTCATTGGACCATACGAAATTCTGGAGAGAGTTGGATCAGTTGCATACCGAGTGGCTTTACCTCCGAGTTTATCTCAGGTACACAATGTTTTTCACATTTCGATGTTGAGAAAGTATATGCCAGATCCATCTCATGTTTTGAGTCCAGAGGTAGTTCAGCTGGAAGAGAACCTATCTTATGAGGAACAACCGGTCCATATTCTTGACCACAGGGAGCAAGTGTTACAGAATAAGGTGATTCACCAGGTAAAGGTTTTGTGGAAAAACCACATGATTGAAGAGGCAACATGGGAATCTGAAAATGCAATGAGGGATAAGTACCCTCATTTATTCGATAAGTAAATAAATTGTGGGGACGCAATTTTATAAAGGGGGGAAGGATGTAACATCCCAAATAAGTAATGAATAATAGATATTTTTATCTATGTCTATTAATTATTAAGATAGTGTTATAGAGGCTTAAAATGAAAATAAATACAATCTTATGCATGGAATACACTAATATTCTTACAAGATTGTTTTACTGCCTTTTGATGGAAAACCATTTTTGAATCTATATTTTGACAATTTTATAAACTATGTTTGTCAAAATAAACTTATTATTTATGATTGGGACATCAAAATTTACTTTGTGTGAATTTTTGGTATTTTTCTGACAATGTTCATTTTTTAATGAATATTGAAAAATACTGCATTTTACATTAAAACTGCTTTTTAATCTAATTTATTTATATGATTAGATTATCTTTTGAATTGTTCTTAATGTTTAATATGAATATATTTTTACCATTTTATCCAATGGTGGTCATTGGAATCAATTTCACTTTGAAATTAGACTTAAACTGATGTCAATCTTTTGATACTTATTGTTTTGTAAAAAACACGCTATTTGCTCTGGTAGCGGGAATTAATTATTAAATTAATTAATTTGACTTATATGTATTGAATTTTTTAAAATAGACTTCATTTTTGAATTCTGAATATCAAATATAGCTTAGGGTGAATTTTTGGTAATTTTCTGAAAAACTCCAATTTTTGATGAATAGTGAAACCACTAAGTGGTACTTATAAAGACTGATTTCCCGTTTAAATGAAATTTTGCCATCATTGTGTTTTGAATTTCAAAAATCCGACATACATGGTTGTCATTAAGAAGTAAAATGTGGTTCAATGAGATTATAATAATTTTTTTGTGAATAGTAACTTATTAAGTTCTTAATCGCGATTAGTGGGAATTAGGGTAGTTTAAGGTATAAATAATGCTTTAATAATATGAAATGACCTATACACATGTCCCAACCTTATTGGTTGTGCCATGGCCGACCAAGATAAGCCATGGTTCAACTTGGGGACCCCATGGATCTACTTTTGTTGGGAAATGACAAAAATAACTTTTTATTTAATGTAAAAGTAAAAATGACACAAACATAATATGTTTTACGAAAACAATTTTTACATGAGCTTATAAAGATCAGATTTTTTATTATAAATAGTCATTGGAAAGATAAAAATATTTCCTACATCATAGTATTTTTTTTATAATTTTTAGACATTAAATAAATTAAATTATTTATGACATAATAATGATGCAGTGATGACATCATTATTTGACGATTTAAATAAAATGGAAAGACAATGTAATCTCTATGCACTACACATGGCCAAAACCAATTGGATGAGTGTATATAGAACCCTTATCACCTTATCCACGAATTATATCAATGTGGGACCTTTTAAAATCGAAACACATTTTCAAGTAATGTAATATTTCTTTACTTTCCAAAAGTGCCCCTCCTCTCCTCTTATAAAAGGCCCCCACCTCTACCTCATTTCACACACTCCTCAAGCCTTTGGCTCGGCCAACCCCTACCCATTTACTCTCTCCACATCCCTCTACTCATCCTAGAGGATTCCCTTTGGGCAGAATCCTTTCAAAGGAAGCCTTTAGGCTCAAATCAAAAGGAGTTACACTTTTAAAGGTAATTCATTCTCTCATGTTCATTTGTTTTATTTTGCTTCTCCAACCCCCTAAACTCTTTTTATTTAATTCTTTTGTAACAACACCAGTATCTTAAATATACTATGATGTTTTTATTAGATTAATTTGAGCTACACTCTCACACAACTACATCAAATGGTTAAAGATCATACGGTTTCCGTGGATGGCGAAATTCTGCCTCCCGAAACGATGATTGTTCAATACTCATTTAACACCTTCAAAGGTGGACATTATGATGTCACTATTTTTGTATATGATATATGATATGTTTATGTTTTCCTTAAGCTTCTGTGTTTTTCATTTTGGGCATACCTTTATGGTTTCCATTATGGGTAAACACGATATCTTCATTTTAGGAAGTGCGGATTACCGCCCCCTGAAAGTGATTTGATTCGTTAATACCATATGTGGGATGTGTAAAGGATAAAGTTAATGATATTATATATGTTATTATACTGTAATTATAATATACTCTTATATAATTATGATTCCATTCCAAAAAAAATACGAAATAGAAATGGAAGTAGCGTTCATGCGTACGTACGGCTTACCGTCTCCATGAACGGTGCATTTCATTTCTTACCTCTAAATGTGATGTAATATTATAAATACATGTATATGCTGAATATATATGATTTATATGTTATCCAAATCATTAATATCATTCTAGATATAATGAACCTTTGACCAAATTAACAACATGTAAGTGTAAGAAGTCTATTTTTGACTTAAGAACCAAATACCGACAAAATGAACATTATTAACTTAAATGATTACATGATGTCCATAACATGGTATAAAAGGAATAATGAACTTGAAAAAGGTTCTTAAGAAAGTAGATATTAACTCAAGTTTATTATTCAGGAGATTAAAGAACGGTCGGGTCAAGTCGGATACGAGGTATGGGACTTCGTCTCAATCTCCTTTCTTTGAGGCATATTTTATTTTATACACAAATTTCTTTTATATGGTGTATAAACCCCTTTGACTTTTACATTTATTCAAAAGGAATATTTTTTATACGAAGCGTTTACTAAACGACAAAAGGGAATGTTTTTGTCGTACGTATGCGGCGACAACGACTTCTCTGCCGTCGTGACCGTTATTTGAGTTTCGGCTTCCTCTACAAGCCATACCTTCTTTTTTAAAAGAAAAATAAATACCATGTTTTACTTTTCTTTTATTTTGGTATGGAAAATGGTTTTAACAATGTTTTTCTGTTGTATTGATATCTTGTGATTGAAATGTGGAAATGTTATGTTTCTTTTATGCATGTTTTATGTGATACGATTATGTTATGGTTCTTGGGCATTATTATGAAGACGGGTGGTTCCGTGATAAACTAAGGGCGGGTGAGCCCGATATAGCTCTCCAATGCATTGGGTAACGTGAAGGAGTTAAATGTTAAGGTTTCTCCAAAGAGATTTAGGGAATATACTGTGATGGGTATTCCAAACGTAACCAAGAGGGTTACTCCCTACGTAAGAATGTTATGAATGCCTCAAGTTACCTTTATGTCTTATGATTTCTATGATTTATTCATGATTTTATGAGGTATGTTAAAGTGCTTATGTTTTATGGGGAAAGTATGATTTCATTCTTATGTATATATGAACTCATGTTTCCTTTCCATGTTTTTTTTTATAACCCATACTGAGTTTTTATGCTCATCCCAAGTTTTTGAAATGTTTTTCACAGGTCAAGGGAAAGGTACCTGATAAGATGATAGAGTCAAGGATGTGTCAATAAATAATCCATGTTTTATTTTAAATGTGTTTCCATTGATGGGAATGAAGAATACTATCTTTATGTAACCACTTTGTTTATATGCGGAATGTAATGCAAGTTTTATGATCTAATTCTCTAAAACTCTAAACCCGAAAAGATCCTCAATGTGTAATCTTGTAATAACTCAAGATTAAGTAAGGTTTAAGGATGGGGCCTTATACATGAAATAATTATAATATTAATAGAATATTTATCATACTTAAAATATAATAGATCATTCTATTTCTTACCTTTCTCACTCACTGAAAGATGATAATGTTGTTCGTGTATGTGTGGACTACTGCCTTCATGAAGTGATGTGACTCTCTTTTCATCACCGCACAACATGGATGATATGTATAAGTATATTTAAATAAATATAATGGTATTTATTATATTATTATCATTATATAATGATAATATATTGCTTACCTCTTTTATATAATGATCATTGAAAAATGGAAACGTTACTCATGCATATGTATGGTCTACTATCTCTATGATCATAATGTAATTAATTTATCAAAACCATATTTAATGATTGGTCTTAAAATTATAATTGATATATAAATATGATAATTATTCAATTATTAGTATTCTTGAGGTTAGGGAACCATGATAAAAAGTAAGAGGGCTGAAAATAAAAAATCAAAACATATAGGAAAAACATACTTGGTATTACCCAAAATGTGACCTTAACATGGAATTATTAATAAAAATGTAATAAAAGGTCATAAGTAAATAATATATGTTATGAAATATATAATTATTATTCTTTAATATATTTATAATAAATTTATATTCATTATACACGTGTTTTTATGTAACGACTCATAGTTCGATTAATGGAAATTCCTTTCTTATAATTATGACACGTAGTATAAATCACATAAATTCACATAAATAACCCAATAGAAACTTTATAAATTAAGAATGAATTAAAAAAGAGGTATTTCTAGAAGTTAAGGAACCAATACCTATGAAATAGTAACGTGGCCTTTGGAATAGTAATATGACCCTTCTGAATAGTAAACTGGTTGATAGAAAAGTAACCTTATCCATGAAAGTATTGATAAATTTTAGGAATCTTATAAATGAAAATGTGGTATAATTATATCATAGTACAAGTAAATAAATGTTTTAGAAATTATTAATTAAGTGTTGATATTTTTATAAAACATAACTGTTGATTTTCAATTTTATAATTAACATATTGTTTTAAAAAAAATTATTTCCATAAAATGTATTCATAAATTATTATTTTGTTATCTTATGATTATAATAGAATTTTATGAGACCTTGATTAACTTTTCAAAGCGTTACAAAATTAGTTATAATTTTAAATTTGGTATTTTCTAATTAAATTATGATTTTAATTAAAATTAAAATTTATTATATTTATAAAATTATTTTCGTAAAATGGAGTTCATTTTTGAATTCCACGCATCAAAAAATGGTTAGTTTTAATTTTTTAGATTTTTCTAAAATAGTTGATTTTTTGGGGAATAGTGAAATATGGTAATTTTTGGTATATATACATTATAAGTTAAATACACTATTCCTTGAGTCATAACTGATGTCAGTACCATAATCTTGAACTTACCTTCATTATTTTAATATTTTTGATGATAATGATCATACTATTCATATTCTTGATCCAAAATAATAAACTAATGAATAAAATAATGAGAAAATAACCTTATCCTCCTATATAAATACCAGCCCTCACACCTCTCAAGCATTGATCCTTGTCCAAATTCATCTCAAATATCTTTCCAAGACACTCCCCCATATACAAGAGCATTTGGTCTCAAAAAAATACCAAAATCAATCCCCCTAAAGAGGTTTTTAAGAATAAGTATTCAAGAGGACATTAAGATCAAGTGTAGAACCATTTTGGACATAAGGTAAGGGTTTCTCACCAAACCTCTATTTTTCATTTAGTCACACTTTATCATTTTTATCCCAACATAACTCTTCTTTAATTTTATGTAATTCTTATACATTTTTTGTATATGTTCAAAACTCATATATCCAGATCATATCATCCCTCTTTGATGGGGAAATATTTGTTTGAAAAAGGTTCTCTCCCCAATTCATCCTGATAATCAAGCACAATTAAAGTAAAATTATCGATTTATTACCCATTTTCAAGTTATCTATTAATATATTGTAATCCACCATTATTTTTATAAAATAACTCATTTTATCATAAAAACTATCTTGGTTTATTTCTGGTTTTATAAAATCAATTATGCCTTTTCCATTTTAAAGAATATTTAATATTTTCCTTAATCCACATTAAGATGTTTTATTTATAAACTTTCTTAAACAATCTTTTTGCAAGTTTTAACTTCATTTTGACATAAATCATAATAATATATTACTATTTTCTTTTATTAAATTCCATTTGTTATTTAAATCCATTCTTTTAGAGACACTATTATGGAATTCCCTTTTTTTATTCATTTTGACATGATTATGGTACCCAATTCTTTACATGTTTAACCCTTACATTTATGTTTGATTCTTTATGCATGATTCTTTATGTGGAAAACATATTCATGAACATTTTTTAGGGTTTCACCCAGATATCACTCCAATCTATTGGGTAATGTTTAGTCTCATGAGATGTTATGTTGGGACCGAGAGTGAACATGATTCCTTTATGGGACTTTCTACACCATGTCTTAGTTGCTAGCCTTGACTCATGATTATGCCATGTTATATGTTGTTACCATATTCCTATGATGTCATATTTATATGTTCCCATGATATATTTGTTATTATTACCGATGTATATTCATTTTTACTGCCTTTATGTTATCATGTTATGCCTTCTGACCCAAGTGCTAGGTTTTATTCCTATGTCTATTACTTTACTGGGATTTTTAGCTTATCCCTTTTGTTCATGTATTCCATAGGTTATCAAATACTGATATAAGGGATCAATGATGTAAGGATATCATTATGAAGATTAAAAAAAAGATGATTTTATTTTGGTTTCAGGATGTTTAACTATGTACCTAATATCCAGGAACAAGAATTTACAATCCTTGTATTGTAATTTGATGTTAAATTATGCTTAAAAGCATGTAATAATATGTTGAAAAGGCTAGGGTCACTGTATTTGGAATCATAGAAAAAGTTTACTAATTTTTGGGATTATGATTAGAAAAATCTAGTAAAAACCTTGGGGTTAAGACTGTGTATAAAAAAACCATAAATTTTAGTAAGTATAGAGTTAGTGGTTAATCAAGAAAATACATCTGTCTGGAAACTATAGGTTAGCGTGGTTCTGGACCAGATGTACCTAGGGTTAAAAACTCTTACAAGGTGTCCCAAGCCTGACTCGGTGTAACCTGGTGCACAACAATGGGCCTTACTACGCACCTAGTTTGACACTACTGGGGGATATGCTTTAGTAAATTTATAAGCTAATTATAAACCATTATTAAGGAAAAAAATTCCCATAAGAGTATATGTCAGGAAATAGATCTTGGATAACCTAAATTGAAACCTAGAAATCATAATTTAGGATATAATTTTCCTTTACAAGATTATCCATTTATGTTCAAAGTATTTTTTTACATACATATTAACTAAGTATTCAATCCCCCTAATTGAAAATTATTTTTCTTAATTAATGGTTGGAAATAGAATAACACATTTCAATAATCAATGTGATAGGAAATGTGATGATTTAACTAATAAAATTACAAATATGATGGGAATAGGTGCTCAAAACTTTATGATAGTACTTACTCAACTGGCCCAAATTATGAATAATAACTTGAATCATTTGAAATTCCCTCTTTCTCCTAAAAAAGTGAAAGTTGTCATCAAATCCTTCATGTGGAAAAGGCCTCCCATGTTTAGTGGATATTTTGATCCCCTCCTTGAAAAAACAATGGATTAACTCCATTGAGAAGATATTTTATATCCACCAATGCTTAAGAGAAGAGAAATTTGTGCTGAAGGTTTATCATTTTTATGGGGATACTGATCGGTGGTGGACACTGAACAAGAACACAAATTCTAAGGAGAAAATTGATGACATGTAATGGGAAGATTTCAAGAAAATATTTTTCAATAAATATTTTCCTCAAATCCTCTATCTCAATATGGAAAGAAAATTCCTTGAACTAAAGCAAAATGAAGATGAGTCTATTGGGGCATATGGGTATTAAAACATAAGGCCTGTAAGATATGCCTCTATATTTTTCATGAAAAGAAAAAGTAAGTTGGATCACTTCTTTAGAAGACTAAAGATGAGTCTATGAAAATTTTTGGTTATTAGATACTTCAACAGTTATGAGGATATTTTTTGTTGTGCCCTTAAAGTTGAAATGGAGATCAGAGACTCTCAGGGGTCTCATGGGCCTGGTGAAAAAAAAAAGAAAATGGATTTTAATATGGCTGGATCTATAGATAAATCCCATGATGGAAAGAAGACTGAAAATCCCACATGTCAAAAGTTTAGAAATAAGAATCCTAGAAACTTATTAAAGGTAATTAAGAGATACTTCAAATGTGGAAGAGAGGGGTATATGGCTAATAACTACCGAAGGGATATGAAGAATCCCACTAATATGGAAGAAGAATGGATGGTTGATATTACACTCAGCGTATAGTGCAGGGTTTCAACTATAAGGATCATATGAATTATATAATCCATTTCCCTAATCCAAGGGTTGTTGGAGGCAATCAACTGCAACAACCTCCAAGGCAACAAGGAAGGGTATATGTTATCACTACTATTGAGGTGGATCCCAAGAATGATGTGGTGAAAAGTACATTGTTTATTCATTCCTGAATATAGAATGTACTATTTTATTCCATTTCTATGCATTATTTTATATCTTACAATTTTAGTAGAACTATTCAATAACCACCTCAAAATTTGGAGGTTGAGTTATATGTGAGAATAGGAAATGGGGAAATTCTTGCATCCAAAGTTTATAACTCCTTCTTGGTTAATTTTTGTGGACTGAACCTCCCATGAAATCTTTTCATACTCCCTTTGGTGGATTTTTATTCTATATTGGGCATGGATTGGATATCTTTATATAAATACATCATTAACTGTCATGAAAGTGAGATCACTCTTCACATCCTAAAGTGTCCTCTAATTCTATACAAGTATAAGAAGGAAGATGAATATCCTTCAGAATCATCATCTTAATTGTGGATATTTTTTATTTATGAGAAAGCATATCTAGCTTAAATTATTGAGATGAAGGAGAGAATATTACTCTAAGACATTCCCATCATAAGGGATTACATTAATGAATTCTCTAAATAATTTCTCAGTCTTCCTCCTAGTCGAAAGGTTTAGTTCTCAATTGAACTTATTCCTGGATCTCTATCTATATCAAATACACCTTATAAAATGACCATTGTTGAGATGGAATAACAAAAGAATAAATTATAGGAGAATCTATACAACGGTTTTATACGCTTGAGTGCTTTACCATTGGGTGTACTAGTCCTCTTTGTCAAGAAGAAGGATGGAACAATGTGCCTATGCATTGATTATCACAAGCTAAAAAAATAATGATAAAGAACAAGTATCCCCTACCACGTATAGATGACTTGTTTAATTATCTATATGGGGATAGTTATTTATCTAAGGTGGTCCTTCGGTTGAGATATCACTAATTAAAGGTCAGGAAGGAATATATTCCCAATACTTCCTTCCGAACAAGGTATATACACTATGAGTTCATATTTATGCCCTTCAAACTCACTGATTCTCTTGAAATTTTTATGGAATTAATTAATAGAGTCTTTAGAGATTACCTGACCAATTTATGGTAGTCTTTATTAATGATATTCTGATATACTCCCAAAATAAGGAGGAACATGAGGATCATTTGAATATTGTGCTAAAAACTTTACGAAGGGTGAAAATATATGAAAAAAATGGCAAATGTGAAATGGATCCAATCTTTTTATATTTTAAAAGGATGAACATGGGAATCATTAAGGACGAAACATCACCAATACTATCTCAAATGATTGATCAATAGTCCTTTATAGAGAAAATAAAGGATACTCAAATAAATGATATGGAAATTTAGAAAAAGGTGGAAGATATCCAAAATGGGAAATCCTAGAAGTTCCAAATGGATGAGGATGTAGTCGTGAGATTTGGGTCATGACTATTTATACCATCCAATCCAAAGATAAAGAAGGATCTTATGAATGGCGCACATAACTCAACCTTTTCTATTAACCCTAGGAGAAAAAATATGTATCAAGATCTCTACAAGAACTATTTTTGGGACAATATGAAAAAGGATATCATTATATATACATCAAAGTTCCATATATGTCAGCAAGTAAAGGCTAAAAGAAAAAATTCTAAAGGGATGATGCAACCATTACCCATACCAACATTGAAGTGGTAAAACATCACCATGGTATTTTTCACTGGACTTCCAAGGACGTCTAGAGGAAAGAATGCTATAAGGGTTTTTTTGGATCATTTCATAAAGATATCTCACTTTATCAAAATTTGAGAGGAATTATCAATAGATCAACTAGAATGGATATACATCAAATAAGTGGTAAGGTTGTATGGAGTACCACTATCGATTGTATCCAATCGAGATCTCGGATTCACCTCCAAAATCTGGAAAATCCTCCAATATGATTTGAACACTATGTTGAACTTTAGTATAGCCTATCATCCCAAATATAATGGTACATATAAGAATAATATTTAGAAATTGGAATATGTGTTGAGAGCGTGTTATATGGGATTCAAGGAGGACGGGACTAACATCAATCTCTGGTTTAGTTATCTTACAATAATAGTTTCCACTCCATCATACAAATGGGTCCATATGAATCCATTTATGGGAAAATATTTAGAATACCAAAATTCTAGGATGAAGTCAGTGAACGTAATCTACTAGGACCTAAAATGGTCGAAGAAATGGTGTAGAAGCTGAAAACCGTTCAGTGGTACATTAATGCCTCCTAAAGTCGAAAAATAGCTATGTAGAAAATCTTCAACAATACCTTTATTTTAAGGTTAGATACATTGTATTCCTTCACATATCTCTATGGAAGAGGATCATGGGATATGGGAAGAAAGGAAAGTTAACTCCAAGATACATAGAACCCTTCGATATTCTTAATCATGTTTGAGTTTTAGCTTATTGACTAGCTCTTCCACAAACCATTTCTAAAATACATGATATTCCATGTGTCCCTCTGGAAGAAGTAAATACCAGATCTCTCACATGTGCTGAATTCAAATGTGGTACAACTTAAGAATGATCTCTCTTACGATGAGAAGCTGGTGAAGATATTGGATTGTAGAGATAAATTTTAACACAAAAAAACTACTCATCTGGTCAAATTACTATGGAGGAAACATAAGTGTGAAGAGGAAACATGGGAACATGAGGACATGATGGAGAATAATTCCCCACACCTGTTTTCAACATATAATGTAAAATGAAATTTTGAGGGTGAAATTTTATAAGTGGGAAGAATATAATGACCTAGAAATCTATAAATGTAAAATCCCTTCTTATATTTACTCTATATAGTATAAAAAACATAAAATCACATAAAGAACACAATAAAAACATTATAAATGAATAATGAATGAAATAAGAGGTATTTCTAGAAGTTAAAGAACCTATACCTGTGAAATAGTAATTTGACCATTGAAATAGTAATATAACCCTTATGATTATAAGATAATTTTATGATACTTTAATTAATTTTTCAAAGAGTTACAAAATCAGTTATAATTTTAAAATTGGTATTTTCCAAGTAAAAGATTATTTTAATTAAAAATTAAATTTCTCAAATTTATAAAATTATTTTCAAAAAATAGAGGTTCTTTTTGAATTCTACACATTCAAAAATTGTTAGGGTGAATTTTTGGGATTTTTTTTAAAATAGTTGAATTTTTTATGAATAGTGAAGTACGGTAATTTATGGTATATATACATTATAAGTTAAATACACTATTTATTGATTCATTACTGATTTAAAAACCATAATCTCAGACTTTCCTTATTTTTTTATTATTTTTTTGCGATAATTACAAAAATATTCAAATTATTGAGAGAAAATAATAAAGTAATGAATAAAATAATGATAAAACACTCTTATCCTCTCCTATAAATACCACCACTCGCCTTTTATTCTCCACAAACCTCTCATGCTTTGATCTTTGTCCAATTCCTGCTCAAATTTATTCCCAATACATTCCCCCACATCTATGAGAATTTTATCTTAAAAAACAACCAAAACCATTCCCCCTTAGGAGGTTCACAAAAAGAAGGATTCAAGGGGAGATTAAGATCAATTGTAGAACCATTTCAGACATAAGGTAAGGGTTTCTCACTGAACCTCTATTTCTCCTTTTCTCATGCTTTCTCTCTTTTTACCCCAATGTAAATCTTATTTAGTTGTATTTACTTATTCTAAATTTTATTTATATGTTCTAAACTCATATATCCAGATCATATCATCCTTCTTTGATGAGTAAATACATGTTTTAAAAATGATTCTTTCTCAATTATTCCTGATAAGCAAGCCCGATTTAGAGAAACTTACCAATTTATTACCCATTTTAAAGTACACTATTAATTTATTTTAATCTAAAATTACTTTTATAAAATCACTCATTTTATATTGAAAAACTATCTTGTTTCATTACTATTTTTATAAAATCAATTATGCCTTTTCCATTTTAAGGAATCTTTGATATTTTCCTTAAACTGCACTAAAAAGTTTTATTTATAAAGTTTCTTAAGAACTCTTTTTACAAGTTTTAACTTTAGTTTGACATCAATTATCATGATATATGTCTATTTTATTTAATGAATTTCCATTTATTATTTAAATCTATTCTTTCATGGACACTATTATGACATTCCCTTTTGTTATGCCTTTTGACATGATTATGATACCCAATTTTTTACATGTGTAACCCTTATATTTATGTTTTATTCTTTATGTATGATTCATTATATGGAACACATATTTATGAACATTTTATGATGGGTGTATCCAGATATCCCTCCAATGCATTGGGTAATGTTTATTCTCATGAGACATCATGTTGGGACAGGGAGTGAACATGATTCCTTTATGGGACTTTGTCCACCATGTCTTGGAATCTAGCCTTGACTCATGTTTATATAATATTATATGTTGTTTCCATATTCCTATTATGTAATGGTTATATGTTCCCACGTTATACATGTTATTCTTCCTTTTTTCTATTCATGTTTCATGTCGTTATGTCATTATGTTATGCCATTTAACCCATGTGCTAGGTTTTATTCCTATACTTATTCCCTTACTAGGCTTTTTAGCTCATCCATTTTGTTTATTTATTCCCCAAGTTATCCTTTTTTAATATCAGTCCTCAATGGAGTTAGAATATCATTATGTATATTAAATAAAATATATTTTTATTTTGGTTTAATGATGTTTAATTATGTACCTAATCTTCAAGACACTAGCTTTTATGATCCTTGGCTTGTAATTTGTTGTTTAATTATGTTTCAAATCTTGTAATAATATGTTTAAAAGGATAGGGTCTCTATATTTTAATGTGTATAAAGAAATTTGAGACTAAATGTAGGGTATTTCTATTCTCTCTTTTATTTTTATGTGACATATGAAAATTCACCACACATTCTTTATGGTGTATATACTAACCCTTTGACATGTTATATCATGAATAACATTATTTTCATTATATTTAAAGTTTCATATGATGTAATTATTTATTGTTTATTATGATTCAAAATATTACTAAAGTGGTAATGGATTTTTGTCTTAGTTTCCCTTCTTTAAAACATATGTTATACACCTATCCCAATTTATGATGTGTAAATAAAAACCCATTGATCTGTAATATCATGAATTTATTTATCCTCATTATATTTAAAGTTTAATTTAATTATATTCCTTCATGTGAATTATGATTCAATGTTACCAAAGTGGTAAATATTTCATGTTACAATATCATCATTTATTGGGACTATTTATGATTACGATTCTGATGATAATATATTATGATCCATCTCTAAATAAACACAAGACTTTTCTTCTTATCTAGTAGTTTTATGAGAATACATTTTTTCCATAATTTTTTCTCTCTTTATGTACTCAATTGTTTCAAAATAATTTTTTTAAGAAAATTTGTTTTTATTTATATCTTTAGTCGGAAATCAGTTTTCTTCCAAAACCATGTTTTCTAAAAATGGTTTCAAAAATGATTTTAATATTCTTAAAATTAATTATTAAAGAAATTTTTACCCATGTCTTACATTTTACAAAAATGTTTTTAAATGAATCTTCATGTAGTTTTCCAAACAATTCTTGTTTGTATTTTACCAAAAATATGAAAAGAATCTTTGTTTTTATCATGCACAACATGAACATTATTTCATGCTATCATTATTGCTCAAGGATTTCAAGATTTATTTAAAATTTTTAAAAGTGATCTTAAAAAAATCCTTAATATTTGTGAATTAGTTTTATTTTGAATAAATTATATAAAAGTGAAAAGGATTTTGAAATTTTGTTAATGTTTTAAAAAGTTTTTTTCAAAATAGAAAAAATATTTTTCTTAAGAAATGTTTAAAATTATTTTAAAATATTATTTTATAATTTTTCAAGGTTATTTTACAATAAAATTATTTTGAAAATTTTTTTAGTTTTAAAATTTTATCTTTAAAGAAATTTTATCTTCTACAAGAAATGTTCTAAAAGATTATTCTTTCAAAATTATTATCCATTTTAGATTACATCCTTTGAGGTTACTTTTTCTTTACTGGGGATATAATCCAAGGATTCCATTCTTATTATTTCTTTGAATGGTTTTTGTTTATAATGACATGATTTTTATAAAACTCATTTATCTTACATGGGTTATACCATGATAGATTTCTTATGAAAATCTCCTCTTTTAATGGGTTATGCTATGATAAAATGATGCAATTATTATAAAACCTATTTATTTTCCATAGGTTATGATATGATGAAATGTTTATGCAACCCATTTCATTTTATGGTTTTTATTTGATGCATGTTTTATGACTTATTGAAATGAATACGTATGATTTTCATTATGTTATGGATGGGATCTATATCTCCCTCCAATTAATTGGGTGAGTATGTATATATCATGAGATTGATAGGACTGTAATGGGGAGTCAATCCAGTTCAGTAAGGGACATTGTCCATTGTAATGGTTTTGAGAGTGAACCATGACTGCTATAATGGTTTGGGGAGTAAAACCATTCCACTATGATATCCTCAGAATTAATACATGAATACTATATAAATGATTATCTATTATTATGTGTATGCCATAATTCCATGTCTTAGCCAATGTTATGCTCTCATGTATCATTTTCTTTTATTCCCTTATTATTCATGTCTTATGAACTTCTAATCTTTATTCCATGACTTGATTTTTTGGTGTTTGATATGCATGTTATGTTTTTCAAATGTTTCTATAATGTTCTCATACCCTTATGTTTATGTTATACTTATATATCTCCCTTTTTTACCCTTACAGAGCATTTGAGCACACCCTTTCTTATGTTTGATGACAAGGTGTTTATGAAACCCATTTCTCTTCCATGGGTTATACCATGATAAAAATTCTTATGATTCCAACTTCTTTTTCCATAGTTTATGCTAGGATGAAATGATGAAATGATTACGAATCATATCTCTTTTCCACAAGTTATGATATGATTAAATTTTTATGATACCCAATTAATTTCATGGGTTATGATATGACGAATGTTTTATGATTTTTTGGTACACTTAAATATGGTTTTCATTATGATATTGGTGGGACCTATATTTCTCTCTAATTAATTGGGTAATGATTTATATCTCATGATATAGATAGGACTATAATAAGGAGTGAATCCAATTTTGTAAATAATTTTATCTGTAATGATGGTCTTTGGAGTGAACCTTGACTATAATGATGGTTTGGCGGTGAAATCATTCCTCTAATATAGACTTCACAGGGAGCCTTGAATACTATGGAAATGATTTTATATGCTTATATATATTCCACAATTCTATGTCTTATGATAAATTTATGATCTCATGGCTCATGTTCTTTGATTCCCTTATGATTCATGCCTTATAAACTTACAATATTTATGTCATCACTCAAGATTATGATCTTTTATATGTAGGGTATGGATTTCAAATGTCATTATCAGTCTCCTATACCCTTGTTATCGTCTTATTCTTGTGTATCTATTTTTTTACCCTTATTAAGCATCATAGGATACCCTTTCTTATGGTTTATTCCCCTAGGATATGAATAAATGTGTCAGTCGGAGTAGATTAATCAAGAAGGGGGTGGATTGATTATCTATAAAAATTTCTATTAAAAATGATTCTTTGAAAATTTCCCCCAATTAAAATATAATCAAAGTCAGTTTGTAGTGAATTTAAAAAATTCATGAATGTTCAATTAATTTCTAAGAAGATTGATTAGTTCTTATCTATACTAATATAGAGATTAATATAATGTTTGAAACTAACCTACTGGCTCAAAATAGTTATAAACACATGCTAAACTAACTATCAAAGTTCAAATTAGTTTTATGAAAAAGAAATAAACAGAGAGTAAAAATAAAAGGAAAAGGCACAGTAGAAGTAAACAAGAGGTTCAATCTTAATATGAGACATAGTCTTCTCCACTTGGTGACCACCTTCCACCAAGAAGTTTAATTTAATAAACAGTTTCATCCACACCCTAGATCGGGGTTCACAACAGCACACAAGGCTGCCCAGGTCACACTTGACATCTAACATAGTTATTTGTGGGAAAAACAATAAATAGGTCACACATGACCTCTTCCACTATTCTAAAAGGTACGTAAAGAATAAAATAAGAGTGAGTTTTAGGATATCTAGTATCCTTCAGTTAGTCATAGGAGGTAGTGTATGTGTTAAGAACTAAAACACACACATCTCAAAAATGTAAGAAAATAAACACAACAAAGCTAAGATGTAGAGAGAGGTTTAAAAATCCATGTGTGTTATTCAGTGAAACTCTGGACTCTTTTAATGTAGTGTAAATGATATTTGAGTCCTCTTCTAGAAGGTGGATTCAAAATAGAGTATCATAGTCTATGTGCTCCAGCTTCCTCGTGTTAAAATTTCAACTCCTTTTGGTTAAGATTTTCAGGTCAGCACAGCAGGTTTTGCTCATCTTGTTGATGTACCCTTATGTTCTTGCTTTGAGTTCTTGGGATTTTGAAGAAATCTTTGAAAGATAAAGGATTTTTTAGTTCTTAGGTTATTTCTACTTTTCAATGTATGTTCCTCTATTTTTTCACGATCGAGATTGTAATTATTTTATACTTTGAGATCCAGCAGGCATAAAGGTCTCCCCATGTGCATGTACCTCGTACTATCTACAGATAGTCCTATAGACAAAATTAAATAATGTCAAAAACATTAATTTGTCTAAGTATGACTGTTATATATAAATTTGAATTAATAAAATAAAGATGGTTTTTATGACTGTTGGTGAGTCCTAAGTATCGGTGACTCATTTTCCTAGGTCTGTCATCATCAGTCTATCATCATCAATGAATCCATGTATCAGTGAGTCATTTCCATCAATATCAATGACTTAGAGCATCAGTGAGTCTTTTTTGCTATTGGCATGTCCAGGCATCAGTGAGTCATCATTGGTGACTCAATTAGAACTATCGGTGCATCGTCCATCGGTGAGTCGTTCATCGGTGACTCGTTCATCGGTGAGTCATTCATCGGTGAGTCGGTCATCGGTAACTCATTCATCTAGGACTCATTCATTGGTGAGTCCTTAATCAGTGAGTCATTAATCAGTGACTCATTCATTAGTTATTCGTTCAATGGTGACACCTTTTTAACTATCACTTCTAGGGACTCTGAAAATTTGATAAAGTTTTTATCTTACACAGAACACTACCAAATTAAGTGGAATTAATAAATACATATAAATATGTACTTTTAAACATATTTAAGCATAAATATTCATAGTTTATTGTCTTATTGAAATCTAATATACAAAGTGACATAATTAATTCACTTAAAAATATTCATTGACATTATTAACATGAGTTATAACTTAATATATTAATTACTAGAATTTATAAATTGGCATGATTTTTTATTATGAAAACCGCTATTTTACAAAGACTCCAACAAAATGTTTTTAAGTAGAAATACTAAAGGGGAATATATTTATGAGATAAATTAAATATATTTCATGAATTAAGAATATTGTGTTCCAAGATTCCAAAGTCACTAAAATAATATTGTCCCCAGGTGTGTATTTCTATAGTGTAATGAAAATTTATCTAAAAACATGTAATGTCCATGTATGAGGATCCTATGTATCTATATTTGGTATCAGAGGATAGTTTTAGTTAACCTTTGGAAACTAGTATGATAAAACTTTAGTGATATCCCTAGGTATATTTCTAAGGATATTTCTAGGTATGTCTCAAAGGATATGTCTAAGGATGAATCGGTGTATAGGAAAATGTCCTGGAATTTTGGTAAATGATAGAGTGAGTGGTTTCTAGAAATTACATCTCTTTCTAGATACTATAAATGAATATAGATTTATCATAGAGCTACCTTGGGTTAATAACTCTAAAAAAAGAAATGTTTATATGGAATCATTCATCTCTGGGTGCATGGTAATAGGCCTTATTGCGCACCTAGTTTGAGCCCCCTGGTGGATATACTCTGGAAGTTCACAAATTCTTTATGAACCATCATGAAGAATTTAAATAGATAATAACTATGAATTTTATATGATAAACCTAAGGTTTCATAGATTGAAAGTAAGGTTACATTATTTAGACATCTCAAAAGTTATTTTTCATGATTACGTGGTTTTCCACTATAATTAGTGTTTCTTACACAATGATTTTTGGTTTTAGTTAATGGTGGGAACCAGAAGGAATTGGGTTAAAATTTAATGTGATAGATAATTTTCAAATGAGAATTTAAATTGTATGATGATAGTAGTGAAGGATATTTTGATTATTCCAAATTACTTATCATGGAACATGATTAAGAACGTGCACCTTAACCAACTCCCGGACTCACTAAAGAAGAGAAGGATATAGTTCATTGAGATTTTGGGTAATGGAGACCATAGTGGAAATAAGTTTTAATTTTCTATATGTTGATTATGTGGGATAAAGCACCCAAATGAGTGTCTTAGAGTAATGGGAATATTTTTTTAGTGTGTAAAAGAAGGACACAAAGAAAGTAATTTCCAAAGAAAAAAGGAAAAGTTCAGTTAATGAAATAGATGGGAATATTAGTCTCCCTAAGATATCATTGATGGTTGAATGTTTCAAATGTAGAAAGTATAATAATTATGGAAATCAATTTACTAGAGGGGATATTGTGAAGATAATTAGAAAGGTGGTATGAGTAATGGTTATATTACTAATGATGAAGATACCATAAAAGACATATAAAAGGAAATAGGTATTAAAGAAAAAGATTATGAAGCCTATTTGATAGATTATGGATGAGGTGGAATAATTGATATGTTTATGTATTAGAATACTAAAATTATTTTATATAAATTATGAAATATATGAGGATGTTTCAGTATAAGTTTTTTGTTAAGTATTTTCAAAAATGTGTTAAATGTTATTGATATACTAGAAATGTAATTTAATTGAAAGATGATATGTTCATTAAGGGAATATAAGCTTTAATATTTTATATATGTTGAGATAATGATGTTGGGATAAAGAGGTTATTGATATGAATAAACTAAATTGGATATTATTTATGACCTTGGAACTGGTTACTATTTTATAGAAAAAGTGGTTTATGTTATCATTGATGTAGTTTACAAAATAATTGGATTTATAAAATATATTCAATAATATATGGTTTTATTCATGGAATGATGAAGTATATATTTTTTTTATAAAGGTTTAATGGTAACTCTGATTATTAACATGATTCAAGAAAGTATATGACTAAGGTATACACATATTTGTTTTGTAAAAATCTAGAGTTTCTTTATGATATTTGAGGGATTAATTTTAAGTTGATTTTGAGAAATTTCATGACCTTATTTATTAATTTTTAATTTTGGAAGGGTTGTAAGGTTAACCATTTATGGAATAGTTTAAGTTCTACTTTGGATGAGGTTTTATAGATTGATGTATTACTTCACCATATGAATATTTATACATATTGTATAAACTATACTAACCATTTTTTTCTGATGATAACTAAAGATAGAAAGAATTAATTTTCATTCTATTTATTGATATTATGATCTGTTAGTGATTCAGGAATACAAAATTCACAATCATTCTTGAAGTAATAGATGAAGTGTAAATTTATCAAGGAGAAACCAAATGGTTAAATTGTTCTTATGAAATGGAATGAAATCAAGTAAGTATATATTATCAAGAAAATTCTTTAACTTTAGGAAAAAAGATCATGAAAAAAAAAATTTCCCATTATCATCATTTTTATGATATCAATGACCATTTTCATAGCTCTTTAGTTAATGGTTTTGTGGTCGTTAACCCTCTCTAGATCACCCACTTTCTTATGATCCATGATCTCTATCAGACACTATAATTATTTATGTTTTTCTTCAATGTAACACATCCCACCTATGTTCTTCTATATGGAAACATAGTTATGGTTTACTTTAGGTAACATTTATGTTTCCAATTTTACCTTTTTAAGGGAAGTTTTATTAATCATTTATACGATATTGGTTTCAATGAAAGAATTTTAAAATGTTAAACCTTTTATGAATGAGACAAATTTTTAGGAAAATATTAATTTTAAGGGGGTAGAATTTAAAATACTGAGATTTCATGAAAAAAAATTCAAATTAATTTAAATTTTTAGATAGCTTGTATTATACGTAATAGCGATTTCCAACAATTACCTGCATGACATGCAACACTGAGCTTCGGTGAACTATAAAATAATATTATTTTAATTATGACCTTTATAAACTAGTTTTTAAATAGGTGGGTATGAAAATTAGTAACTAATTTATGAAATATACATGTCTTAATCAATATAAATTTATTTATAAATACTTAGTAAGTAACCAATCAATTTTAAGAAAAGTAATTATATTCATCAAAAATATTTTTTCTTAAAAACTGATTTCAATAATTAATTTATAGATATTTTAGAAACTTTATTTGATAAAATTATTTCTTTAAATATAATATTGAAAATTAACTTATGGTGAAATTTCTTTATTTTTCAGAAAATATCGATTTTTCAGTAAATAGTGAAAAATACTGATTTTTGTAAAACTATCATTTATTTTCAATAAATTAAGTAACTTAAATTACCAATTATGTTTGAAATTAAAATAAGTTTTATATAGTTATATTTATCCCACTTAATTAATTTTAAATCTATATTATATTGAATTTTAGTGTAAGTTTATTTTAGGTTTAAAAATGAGTTTTTTCTGAAAACTATTTTAAAGTGCATAATGTTTATCTATTTTAATTAATTAAAATAATAACCAATATGTAATGTTTTAAATAAAATTTATATATTTTATATTAATAAATTTAAATTGAGATTCATATAATTATTATTATTATACATATAGTTAATATAAAACCATCTTGCGCTTGAAAATTACACTTCTCAAAAACCCAGTTTTTCCTCACATCTATTGATTTTATTTTAAACTTAATTGTTTACACTTTTAGTAAATTTAATTGTAAAAATAAATTTAATTTTTTAGATCAGAATATAAAATTTATATTATGGTGAAATTTTAGAAGAATCCTAAAATATTACATTTTGATGAATAGTAAAAAATACTTCATTTTAGTTTAAATTATTTGTAAATTTAAATTATATTATTAATTGGTTTTAAAGTAAAATTAATTAAATTATATATATTTATATTTATATTTATATATATATTATTACAATTCATGTCAGTATAATCAATTCCATATTTTAATTGGTTATAAAAAACATTGTAAGATTTTGAACATTTTCTCTTTGAAAACAACTTTTCGCATCGTGCATGCGAGATTAATTTTAAATTAATATTTTCCAATTTTTTTAATTTAATTTTTAAAAAATAGATTCCATATTTGGAAATATAATAATTTATATTATTTAATAAGTTCAAATTAATTTTTTACTAAAATTAATAATAGAAACAGTAGAAAACTAATTATCGCAATTAAGGTAAAAATAGGTTTACTTGGGGTTAAACTAAAAATATAAGGGATAAAATAACCTAAAATATTTTATAAAATATATTTTCTAGAAATATATAAGACCTTTAATATCAAAACCTTGATAATAATTTATTTTTTATCCTTTTTTTCATGATAAAAACATGGTTACACCATTTTCTTTTCAAGAAATTACAGGTGTACCACTCACCTCACTTATAAAAGGCCACCTCCTATCCTATCTTATTAACTCATTAAAACCATTTTTGGAAAATACCTACCCAAATAACTTCCCAAATTCCTTCCTCTTATCCTACAAGCCTTATGTTTTTCAAAAATTAAACCTAGTACGGATTTTGGGGCAAACCAGAGGAGGTTACCCGAAGAAGAGGTAATGTTATTCAATGATAGTTTTTATTTTTTTTCTTCCTCCATCTCCTTTAATTATTATTAAACTATTCTGATATAATAACATCAGGATCTTAAATATAATTAAATTATTTATGTTAAGTTCATTACCTACAACCATTTTCACTTCCATCAAATGGGTTATGAAATCATCGTTTGTGTGTATTGTGGACTACTTCCTCTCGAACCGATGTCATTCGTTTTTTCCATTACCACATATCAGAATTGGTTATGATGATGGATCTAATGTTGAGTAAATAAGATTTACTTATGACTTTTATATTCCTTCATGTTGTGAAAATCACAAATAGCCTATCTTAAGGCAATTTTTATTTCCCCTAAAAATTATCTTAATAAGGAAAATTTTCCTTCCCCAAGGAAATTTTATCCTTAACTATGTTTTCATTGTTCATACTATAGTTTCTATATTTCTAACTAGTTTTATTTCTTAGTTTAAAATTTGGTTTCATATCTAAAACCTTAGAATCCTATAAATACATAGATAAAGATCATTTTATTTTCATGATCCGAATTCAGATTCCGAATTATTTAGAATTCTGACTCTGAATTCCTCATAATTCAGATTCTGAATTCTTTAGAATTCTAACTCTGAATTCCTCAAAATTATGACTCTAAATTCCTCAGTATTCAGACTCCAAATTATATAGATTTCAAGTTCTGAATTCCTTAAAAAC